>CM069910.1:130094241-130536741 GCA_036172215.1 Camellia granthamiana
TCCATATTCTGTATGTTTAATAGGGCTGTAGGCCATTTCGGGTGCATTTCATCGCATTTTGGGCATCGGTTGCAATTTTATCATAATTTGGGGGCTGTTTTTGCATTATTTTAGTTGCTGAATTTTGCATCTTCCTTATGCCATTTGCCACATCTCATTCGCATGTCATTTTGGTGCTTTAGAGCCTCGCCTCGGTTTGCGTGTCCGTGTGCGCGCATTTCGAGGCGCCTCGGATTTATCCGATTCTGTGTTGTGGAGCATCGCCTCGGTTTGCGTGTCCGTGTGCGCGCATTTCGAGGCACTTCGTTTTATCCGATGGCCTCCTGTTTGAGTGAGCTGAGGCTTTCTCAAATTGGTGTAAGCCCTTCGTTGCATATTGTATACCATTTGCATTGTATTTGTCATTGCCTCGGTTTGCGTGTCCGTGTGCGCGCATTTCGAGGCACCTTGGATTTATCCGATTCTGTGTTGTGGAGCATCGCCTCGGTTTGCGTGTCCGTGTGCGCGCATTTCGAGGCACCTCGGATTTATCCGATTTTGGTTGTGGAGCATCGCCTCGGTTTGCGCGCTTGTGGGCACGCATTTCGAGGCACCTCGGATTTATCCGATTTTAGTTGTGGAGCATCGCCTCGGTTTGCGCGCCCGTGGGCACGCATTTCGAGGCACTTCTGTTTTATCCGATCTTACATCCCATTTCATCACCGCCTCGGTTCGCGTGCCTGTGGGCACGCAATTCGAGGCACCTTTATTTTATCAGACGGCTTCTGATGAGAGTGTGGCTGAGGCTCACTCATGTCAGTGTAAGTCCATCCTGCATTCTGCATTCCATATGCCATTTCATACACATTGCATTATATATGTCATTTCATGTCCATTGCATTCTGTATGTCATTCTCTCGGTCTGCATGCCCGTGGGCACGCATTTCGAGGCATTTCATTTCATAGCATTGTGCATGCTAGGTTGTATATTAGTTGCATTTCATGCATATCATGCATACTGCATTGTGTTCGGGATAGGTGTTAGCCCGGGCACGGGAAACGAGGTACATTCCGTACTCCGAGTGACGGATTGTGTCTCAATTCCCCGGTCACCGACACTCCGGATAACCCATGATGGAGTTAGGTTTTCATTGTAGCATTCATCTGCATTCATCCTATATCGAGTTGTGCAAATTCGGTTTCTCAGCCATCATGCATCGGTATGCGTGATTGGTGGCGCGAGGATCGAGGCATGCATATATCTGTGAAATACATTGCTGTGCCCTTTTCCTGCTCTCTGTTACAGCAAAATCAGGAATCAACAGCGTTTTAGAGCTTGGCACGCAATTCGAGATAACATTGTAAACAGAGGCTAATTGGGGCATCCCAGTGAATTTCCGCGCAAGGCAGCTCCAACATACATCATTCAGCAGAAGCGAGGCAATCCCTGGCTTGCATGCCAATTTTATTGCTTTCCCTAGTTTAATTTGATAATTAATTAGAAATTTGTATATTATTTCGAACTGTAATATTTGGACTGTCTTATTCTTTCATTCGGGACTGTATATTTATTCGGACCCTCTGCGCGAGGGCACAACTGTAATAAGGGTGCGTGTGTGCGTGCATGTCTTCCAACCCCCCCCTTTTCTTTCTCCCTTTTATTTACCCGCTTATGATGGTTAGATTAGGGCATATTTCAATTAGCATACAGTATGATAGCATGTTTGCATTCATTCATCTGTTTTGCATGCACCGGGCTCGGCGCATCATACAAACTGCATTGTATTTCAATTTCCAAGTTGAATACTTGTTAGTTGTAGCATTTCAGATGCCATGTTTAGAATAGCCAAGCCTGCCAATAGTTTGCATTTTGCATGTGTTGCATTAGGCATTTCTGTATACTTAGGATCATGCATGATTTCTAATGAGTTTCTGTTTTGGCTTGGAGTACTCGGTAAGTTTTATGCTTTAGCATCCTTGCATGTGTGTGAGTGTTGCCATGAATAGCATGCTTGCCATGAGGCTAACTGCTTATGTGATATAACTGCCTTGAATGCCTGTGGGTGAAGGTTGGGTTATTTGGAGTGGAACAAATCACTGATTGTTTGTTTTAAGCCCACTAGATAGTGGCAAAATCACATCATGTTTTCTAAGCCTACCTGAGGGTGGCAAATCCACATTTAGCCTGCCTGCGGGTAGCACCATCACACCATTTTCAAACAAACAAACATGAGATGTTTTGTTCCAATTCAGACGGCCCAGTCTATACTTATTTGCTGCGAGCATCACATAGTAACCTAGGCTAATAACCGGAATAAGGACATACAATGTTTTCAAAATCAGATATCATGGATAGTAGAGGCCGGTCTTTGACCGGGCGAGCGGGGGTGCTTGCATGTTATGCCCTTCCCCAATCGTACCCAAGTTCCCGAGCCGAGGCAACTTTGGTGATGACGGACACGTGGCCTTTGGCACGAGTCAGGGTTTCCTAAATTTCCCATTTTAAAAAAATATTTAGGTGGCGACTCTGTATCTGGCAAAGCAGTCCATGTTTGGCACTTCTTTAAAAAAAAATCTGTTTTCAAAACGATTTGCCGGATTTGGACTCTTTGGTTCAAGATTACGAACCGACACAAAATGCGAGAGTCCGAACTGTAGCGAGGTCCCCCGCGGGCTTGTTACAGTTTCTGGCGACTCTGCTGGGGATTTAGAGAACTTGACTCGAACTCATGATATCTGTTTTTTCTACACTTGTGTGTTTCTTTGCATTGCATTTGCATTGGTGCGCCTAGGACACCGTGTTTGCCATATGCCATTCCTGAGCGGTTTTGCCTGAGGCTTGTCTTGTCAAGTCATGTCCATAAGGCTTGCCGGTTACGGGCTCTGACAGCATGGGAACACAAACCCCGGTTTACCGGGGCACCCTTTTTGACCATTCGACCTAGTGCATATTCGGATTCATAGTGACTATTCCAAACTAGGACAGGTTGCTTACCCGATATAGGTTGTTTGAAACCACTGCTGTGTGCATAGTGAACCCCTAGTTCCTGACGAAAATAGGACAGGGAAACCCTACCCCAACATAGGGGTGTTTTGGCTCTCACTTATCTGTTATGTGCTTGTTAGAGTGCGTCTCTACAGGGAATGCATGTATCAGTTATGAGTTTGGGCATCAGGCCTGCGGGCATCAGTTTGTGAGTGTGGAGTATCAGGCCTGCGGGCATCATTTCATCAGTGTGGAGTGTCAGGCCTGCGGGCATTACGTCTGCGGACATCAGCCAGTTATCCGAGAATCGGGTATCTGTGGTTATCATGACTCAGTTTTCAGAACAGTGATTCAGAGATATTGACCAGTGTTTGAGGACAGTGTATAGCCAGCTTACCAATTGGGTGTTGATTGTATACTCGACTGTGTGTGGTGTATTCAATTTTAAGCCGTTATGCTGCCCGATTTTCTTTGGCCCAGTTTATCGACCTTGTGTTGTGTACCCGACTGTGTGTGGAATATTCAATTTTAAGTCGTTATGCTGCCCGTTTTATTACTGGTTATTTATTTCTTTTTTTCTTTATTTATCTTTTGCTAGGGGCAGTTTTCAGCACAATTGCTTCTAAACCAACAGATATTCCCCAAGCACTTTGGACACGAGGTCGTCGACTCACTCGATCTGAGGATCTGGTTGACGGACATCCTGTGTTTCAGTCTCTACCCCCAGTCGCTAGAAGAAGGCCGAGGAGGCGTACTGTGTCAGAACAGGGATCACCGAGACAGCAGTCTGTTCCAGCAGTGAGTAGTCGGGTTGAGATTTCGGTTTCCGCTATTGAGATACAGTTACCTGTTATTCAAATGGATCCGCAGAATACAGGAATAGAGGCGATGATGCGCCAGATGCAAGAAAGTATGAGGCAAATGCAAGATGATGCTGTCCGTCAAGCGGACTTCGCCAGACAACAGGCCGCAATTATGGCCGAACAGGCCGATCTGATCACCAGGCTTCGATTGCAGAGTACAGCATCAGCCTCTCATACAGCTCCCTCTCCTCCACCCGGAGTTCCATTACCCGAACAGATCCCCACTGATCAGAACACCTTACCGAACCCTCAGAATAT
Organism: Camellia granthamiana; assembly: GCA_036172215.1. Classification (NCBI taxonomy): domain Eukaryota; kingdom Viridiplantae; phylum Streptophyta; class Magnoliopsida; order Ericales; family Theaceae; genus Camellia; species Camellia granthamiana. The sequence goes on from CM069910.1 coordinate 130,098,328, forward strand.
TCCCCCAAACACTCAGAACATCCCACCTAATCCCCAGAATATTCAGGCGGACACAGGCCTTCCAACGGGGCCAGCACAGCCCCCACTTCCGCCTCAACTGTCCAAGGCAGATCTGTCTGTTAATCACCCGGACTCCCCTTTTGAGTTCGAGGTGGACCAAACCGCTCTGAAATTGAGCAGGTTGGAGCAACTCTTTAAGAAATCCCAAGGGGTGAAAGCCATGCCGGACCTTGAAGATGGCTATACTGATGTAGCTGTTACATTGCCGGCCAAATTTCAGATGCCACAAATCGACCGTTTTGATGGGTCCGGAGATCCTATGGTCCACCTCCGGCAATTCTCGGACGTCCTGCGACCAATGGGCTTGACTAGGCCCCAGAAGCTCTCTTTGTTTGGCCGAACCTTATCGGGGATAGCTTCTAACTGGTATGCAAGGTTGGAAGACAATGTCAAGAGGAATTGGGATGAAATGGCTGAGGCCTTTGTCGGGCAATATGCATATAACACCCAGATCGAGGTCACAACTCGTGATCTCGAATCTACAAGGCAGGAGCCCAAGGAATCCTTCTCTGATTTCGTGGCTCGGTGGAGGGCGAAGGCATCCATGATGACCTTGAGGCCTACAGATAAGGATCAGATCAGGATGATTGTGCGCAATCTCCACCCCAAGCTAATGTTGAAGATGGTCTTGATCTCCTTATCCACCTTTGCAGAGTTACATGAAATGGGAATGCAAGTCGAGGATGCCATGAAACAGGGCCTCTTCCCAGATCAGGATAGGGAGCAGCCCCGAAGAACGTTCAATCGCAATAACAACGCAGGCCCGAGTGGCGCTGCCAACACTAGAACTTCGGAGGTTAGTGTGGTCACCACCATTCCCCCTCCTCTTCCCAGACCCATGGTTGCCACACCCTTTTCTGGCGCATCTGGCAGCAGTAACACCCAATCAAACAACAGATACCAATCCAGGGGTCAGAGAAATTTCACTCCAATGTATATGCCTTTGTCCAAGGCCCTTGGAGTTCTGATCAAAAAGGGGCACCTGAAACCCCTAGAACCAAGGCCATTACCAAACCCACTCCCTCCTACCTACAACCTGGCCAAATACTGTGCTTACCACCAGCAGCAAGGTCATGATACAGACCTGTGCTATCGATTGCGCCATGAAATCCAAGACCTCATCGACAAGAACATCATCTTACCTCCCCAAGGACCCAATGTCACAAACAACCCACTCCCCAAACACAATCAAGATCCACCAAAAAGAGTCAACTTCATCCAAACTGGGGTCGCTTCATACGATCCCAGTATCTATATTACTCCCTCTCACCTACCCAAGGCAGAGGTGATCCTTCCCAACTGCACTGACTTGTGCATGATGGACACCTTCACAACCCCATCCGAGCCGAAGGTGGTGACCACCAAAAATGAAACGGGGCAGGCTTCCGAGGAAAGTAGAACTGTTAAATCTGGGATGGAGCTGTCTGAGAATTTAGCTGGCAGAGCTTATGATCCGAGCAGATATATCTTGTCAACGGGCCAGCCTGAGCTGAGTGTGGGGCTGCCGGAGAAGACTGAATTGTGTATGATCCGGGGAGATGAACCCGAACAAGCGGCGGATGATTTGATTACCATGGAGGAGGACTTTGCCAATTTCCAGTTCTTTGATGACCAAGAATCAGGGGACGCAGCAGTCAACTGGTTTGAGCATGAGGAGTCGGCAGAAGCCATCGGATGGTTGGATGATCAGCCAGATATTGTGAAGTTTCAGTCAGAACAAGTCCCGACAGGGGTGGGGGTACCATTTGTGGCCGGAAGGGCCGAGGATCAGATCAAATTTCCGGAGAGCGCCGGTACGGAGAATTTCGCTCAGGAACAGGACATTTTGAAAACTGCACAATTGATGTTGGAGGAACAAGAAAGAAGGTGGGATTCTGAGAGAGTCCGAAAAGCAAAGAATCATGAGGAAGTGGAAAGTGCTGTGGGCACGAAAATTGAACATGCTGTAAGTATGTGGAATGAAGGTGCCGAGAGTGCGACTGTGCCGGAACCGGATAGGTGCCTGTTAGATACTAATGGCATGTGGTGGGAAGATGACGACTTGTATCTTGCCCACACAGACGAAGACTGGGCAGGTGGCCAACCGGACAGCACCTGGTATCTTGAAGAGGTGGATCACATGACTAGAAGTGGGCGTTATTTCAAGCCCCCACACCTGGACCAACCCGAAGTATCAGGGAAAGATAAAGAGGTGGAGAAACAGAAAGAGAAGCAAGTCGAAGAAGAGGCAGTGCTCAAACAGTTAAAGAAAATACAAGCAGACATCTCTATCTGGGGACTGCTTATGGCTTCGAGGATACACAGACAGGCTGTCCTATCTGCTATGGACAAGTCTAAACTTTCTATTGAGACAACACCAGAACAACTGGTTGGTCTGGTCTTTCCGGGAGGAGGTTCCTCGGCATTGACCTTTTCAGACAAAGAACTGCCGCCTGAGGGCGTGAATCATAACAAGCCTCTCTACATTTCAGTGGAATGCAGAGACAAATGGATACCGGTGGTACTTGTGGATACCGGGTCCGCGATTAATGTCTGTCCAGCCAGAACGGCTTATGCGATTGGGTTGAAGCCCGGGGACTTCATTCCAACTACCCAGGTGATCAAGGCTTATGATAATACCAGCAGGGAAGTGATGGGGACCGTCAGTGTTCAGACAAAGGTTGGGCCAGGACAACATAATATTGACTTTCACGTCTTGGATGTTCCGGCAACCTTCAATCTACTTTTGGGGCGACCTTGGTTGCATCAGGTAAAGGCGGTCTCTTCCACTCTACATCAGGTGGTGAAATACCCCTACGGAAAGGGAGTAGCCATCGTCTTTGGGAATTCGTCAATCCATCCCCCGCCGGAGGTGTCTACACCAGTTTTGGAAATTGAACACGGTGAGGAGGACGTGTTCTTGTCAGGGTTCACTCTTGCGGAGGCCCGCGTAGTGCAGAACATTATGGCTGTTAATGAGGGAGTGTATGTCAGCGCTCAATCTGTCTACCTCATGAACAAGCTACAACACATCCCCGGGATGGGATTAGGAAGGAGTGGCAGGAAAGGAGTTGCAGCTTTGGCCGAAGTGCCACACAACCGACATACCTTTGGACTGGGTTATCTACCCACCAAGGACGACTGGGCGAGGAAAGGAAGAGAAGTGGCTGGAAGAGCCAGAGCAAAGCAGGCTGGGAAGCCTTTTGACTTGATGCACAGGCCCATTCAAGGTACCCTAAACGGACGCTTTGTCCGGGAGGGGGAGGATTTTCCATTTTGCGGCTTCCCAGAGCCGTGGATCAACGCGGAGAAGAAGCGCGTGCCAGGCTTCGAGATCTTCTTCGACCTGCAGTTATCTGGGGATGATGTTTCCGCAGAGCAGACAGGCCCATCAGCTGAGGCTAAGCAGTGTAAGGCAGTGGATCCTGAGGGCACTGAATTTGAAATGGGGGTAGCACTGGCACGTCTCCTCTCAGATCCTCCGATCGACCAAGAGTGCTTGGGGAATAACTCCTCGGTTTCCATGATAGGGAATGAAACGGCTGCGGGCCTACCAGCAGCTATCTTGGATGCATCCATCGCACCCTCTCTCACTTGGCAGTACGAGGAGGGATTTCTATCCAGCAGCACCGGGTCAGGTAGTGAGCCGGAATCTGATTCCACCGAGTCTAGTGAGTCGGAATCAGGTTCCAGCTCGACTGAGTCTGAGTCTGGTGATCTTGGGGATGTTAACCCAGATGCCAAAGTCCTGTCCAGGTCGTCTTTTTCATTTTCCTTTGAGTCTGTTGTAACCGCTGAAACGGACGATTTGGATGCACCTAATGAGAACGAGGTATCTCTGGTTTCTGAGTATTTTTCTGTGCCCCTCATTTATTGCATTAATTCAGACTTTCAAAACTTTGATGAAAACGACGAGGACGAAGTGCCTCCGGTTTTACAACGTTTAATTGAGCAAGAGCAAGAGAGATTTGTTAAACCCTTAATGGATGAAATCACTACCGTGAATATTGGTACTGAGGAGGACCCGCGGCTGGTCCAGATCGGGTCCACGTTGTCTTCGGAGGAACGCGAGCGCTTAGTCGCTTTATTACAAGATTTCAAAGATATTTTCGCGTGGTCCTACGAAGACATGCCTGGAATCGATCCTGAGATTGTACAGCATCGGATCCCCCTTGACCCCGAGGCCAGACCTGTCAAGCAGAAACTCAGAAGGATCCGCCCGGATTGGGCTCTCAAGATTAAGGAAGAGATCACCAAGCAAATCGACGCAGGCTTCTTGCTAGTATCTGAGTATCCAACTTGGTTGGCCAACATCGTTCCGGTGCCGAAAAAGGATGGCAGGATCCGAGTGTGTGTGGACTTCAGGGATTTGAACAGAGCTAGTCCGAAGGACGACTTTCCCCTGCCACACATCGATGAGTTAGTGGATTTCACAGCAGGGCATGCTCTGCTCTCATTCATGGATGGTTTTTCAGGCTACAATCAAATCGTGATGGCACCCGAAGACCGGGAGAAGACTGCATTCACCACCCCGTGGGGAACATACTGCTACAGGGTCATGCCATTTGGGCTGAAGAACGCTGGAGCTACTTATCAACGGGCCGCGACCACAATACTGCATGATATGATCCACAAGGAGGTTGAGGTGTACGTGGACGACATGATTGTCAAGTCCAAAGATCGAGAGGGCCATTACACCGCCTTGCACAAGTTTTTCCAAAGGATCAAGGAATTCCGGTTGCGGCTAAACCCTCAAAAGTGTACATTCGGTGTTACAGCGGGAAAAATGCTGGGGTTTCTGATAACACAAAGGGGCATCGAAGTCGACCCTTCCAAAATCAAGGCCATCTTAGAAATGCCACCACCAAGGACTGAAAAGGAGGTGCGAGGCTTTCTGGGTAAAGTGCAATTCATAAGACGGTTTATCTCAAAATTAACCTTGACTTGTGAACCACTCTTTGGTCTCCTGAAGAAAGGAAGGAAGTTCCAATGGGACGGCCGATGTCAAGCAGCGTTTGAACAGATTAAAGAGTATCTACAGAACCCACCCGTGTTGTCACCGCCAGAACCGGGGAAACCGTTGATAATGTATCTATCAGTAACTGAGACCACAATGGGTTGCATGCTTGCGCAAGAATCAGAAGACAGGGTGGAGAAAGCCATCTACTATTTAAGCAAGAAGATGCTGGAGTATGAGACCCGGTATACACCGCTGGAAAAGGCTTGCCTAGCTTTGGTATGGGCTACTAGGAAGCTGCGGCACTACCTGTTAGCTCACTCTGTAATGTTGGTTTCACGTCTCGATCCCATCAAATATCTTTTCGAGAAACCAGCACTTACGGGTAGGCTAGCTCGCTGGTTGCTGTTGCTCTCCGAATTTGATCTCACATACGTGACGCGCAAGTCTGTAAAAGGAAGAGCGGTAGCAGAGTTCCTTGCCGACTACCCGGTTGAGGGAGATGAAGCAGTTGAATACCAGTTCCCAGATGAATCAATTTTGCATATCGACGACGAATATTGGACGATGTACTTTGACGGAGCGTCAAATCAATACGGGTACGGGATAGGAGTGTTGCTGATAGCACCCGACAATTCCCGTATCCCTCTCGCCTTCAAACTCCGATTCAAAGTCTCGAACAACGAAGCAGAATATGAGGCGTGCATTGCTGGCTTGGAAGCAGCTCTGGAACTAGGGGCAAGACGGATGGACGTCATCGGGGACTCGAACCTTGTTGTGTCTCAAGCAAAAGGAGACTGGAAAGTCAAGGAAGAAAGGATGATGCTATATCACCAAACCTTGGACTTGCTAATTCCTCGGTTTGAGAAGTTAAACTTCGCTCATCTACCAAGAGAGAACAACAGGTTCGCAGATTCTTTAGCAACTCTATCTTCCATGATAGACATCCCATTTGGAGTCCGGATGCGTCCAGTCATCATTGACCACAAATTTGCGCCAGCCTATCAGTCGATTGCAGCCATAGATGAAGTTCAGGATGAAAACCCTTGGTACTACGACATTTGGAATTTCCTGGAAAAGGAAGCATACCCGCCAGGGGTGAATGCCAAAGACAAGAGAGCAGTAAGAAGATTGGCCGTTCAGTTCATCATCTGCGGAGGTAAACTGTATAAACGGGGTCATCTGGGAATGCATAAACTGTGTGTGAATGCCGAGGAGTCAGAGCGTCTAATGGAAGCCATCCATGGAGGGGAATGTGGGGCGCACATGAACGGAGTAATGCTTGCACGGAAGATTCTCAGACAGGGTTATTATTGGTCCACCATGGAGGAGGATTGTATTGGTTTTGTTCGGCGATGCCACAAATGTCAAATCCATGCAAATCGCATGAACATCCCGCCGTCGAAGCTGTACAACATGACTTCGCCATGGCCATTTTCGGTCTGGGGAATCGATGTGATCGGGGCTGTCACGCCAAAGGGGTCGAATGGGCATGAGTTCATCTTAGTGGCGATAGATTACTTTACAAAGTGGGTTGAGGCCCAGTCTTATGCGGTGTTGAAGGCTTCGCATGTAGCAAAATTTATCAGAAACAACATCATCTGTCGTTACGGGGTCCCAAACGAGATAATCTCAGATAATGGTTCCCACTTCAAGAAGGAAGTGATAGCTTTGTTGGGGAAATACAACGTAGCTTTTCACAAGTCATCTACTTATCGGCCACAGACCAACGGAGCAGTCGAGGCCGCCAACAAGAATATCAAGCGCATACTACAGAAGATGGTGGAAACCTATCGGGACTGGCCAGACAAGCTGCCATTTGCTCTGTGGGGCTACAGGACTTCGATCCGAACTTCTACTGGAGCGACTCCGTATTCACTAGTTTATGGGATGGAGGCCGTTCTACCTATCGAGATTGAGGTTCCGTCTTTGAGAGTATTGGCTGAGTGCCAGATAGCCGAGGCAGATTGGCAACAGAGTAGATTTGAGGAACTCATGCTTTTTGATGAAAGAAGACTGAAAGCGCTGTATCACGTTCAGGGTTATCAACGCAGAATTGCCCGGGCTTTCAACAAGAAAGTTAAGTCCAGGAACTTAAAAGAAGGAGATTTGGTGCTCAAGGACAACCGAGCTCCCATCCACGACCCAAGGGGCAAGTTCAGACCCAATTGGACTGGTCCCTATATCATCAAGTCAATCTGGTCAGGTGGAGCTGTGGTTCTGATGGATCTAGATGGCTTAGAGTTTTCCCAACCGATCAATATGGACAAGTTGAAGAAATACTACCCTTGAGAGGCTCGCTAGGCCGAAAACCCGAAAGGGCGACCTAGGCAAAACTTAGAGCACAAAAAATTTGAAATTATAAAGACTGAGCTTGCAAGGTTGAAAACCCGCAAAGAGCGGCCTTGGCAAAAGCTAGAGCGCAAAAGGAGAGTAAAAACACCCGAGTGAACCTGAGCCTGAACTACGTAAGGCATGATTCCCATCTTTGGGATACGTAGGCAACTTCATCCTGAAGTTCAGCCATAAACATTTTCCCCGATCAACTTTGTCCATATTGATCATCTCAGTCATCTCTATTCATCAGCATTTACCGTGATCTCCGGTGCAGTGCTATTCAAACTAGGGGCAACTTTCCGTTGCCAGGAGGTGCTGTGGTACCGTTCAAACTAGGGGCAACTTTCCAGTTGCTAAGATCCGGGGTTGTACATTTCAGTGATAGATCTCAGGTGTGTCCAGTTCTGATCCTTATCGAAAATAGTTTTGAAAAGTTTTAATAAAAGTTGACTTTGTTCAAACTAATCTTTTTACAACTAAGACCATTTTTGGACCAAAGCGGAAAATTTTCAGTACCACAACCTTCAATTTCATTGATTTCAAAACAGAGTTCCTTTGCTCTTGCATACAATCGAAGTCGCTTTTTATTACACTCATGCAGAAAACTTGAAAGTCCTAATAAAGCAATAAATCTGGGGCATAGTTAAGTCAGGTGTCCCTGCGCCCCCTCCCAGAGCTAGTCGAAGCTTCTGATGCCGACCTAGGCCCATTCTGTGCCTCCTCATTGAGCCAATCCCAGCATTCATCAGACAAAGTGCAAGTGAAAGTCGGAGCGGGGGCCAGGAGCTCCCTTGTCCTCCATGCATTAGCCTGTCGAGTGAGCTGTAAGCCTCGGGCTGGGAAAGTAGCCGGGTACTCAATCCCCTCTGGTGGGCAAGTCTGATCATGGCCAAACTGGCGCAGAATACGGAATGGAAAATAGAATACACAATGGGTCAGGCCAATCAACCGGATCCCCGTATCTTGGAACATGCTGTAGCCCATCGCCGGTAAGTTGAGCCAAGGACAACGCCAAGCAATGCGGTCAGCGGACAAATTACACATCCATTCAAACCACCATGCCTCATCAAAGGCATTCACTAGACGGCGCCGAAAGAAATAGCCGCGGGCTGAATAAGCAGGGCAAGAGTCCACGACTTGTAGCTTGTCCATCAACCATATCTGGGGAGGGATGAAAAATGAGAAAATAAAGAATAGAGAGATGTGCGATGAGAGAAAAGAAAGATAAGGGTTTTTGAGAGAAAAAAAATCGAGCCCGAGGGCCGAGTGATGTGAGCAAATACATATGTGAGCTTGGGAGGGAAACATTACCTGCAATAGTAGTGGACTCCCTGCAAATCTGGTTGTCTCCCGGCGATGAAAAGCATCCAAGCCCATCAGCGTCTCAGCCAGCACCATGGCGATACAGTTCTTTCCTTCTTTCAAACCTTGAGCCACTTCAATCAGGCGAATGCTGGCTCCACCAAAACTAGAGGCAAATAGAAAATGAGATAACATGCACAAACAGAGGGCATGCTGCCGAAAGCTTTGCCACCGCTGGTCGTTGCGATCGCCAGTATCAAAGAAACGGTAAATCAGACTTGGGATATCCACCATCCCGTTACCAATCAGAGATCGAGCATCACGCGCGTTGAGACCGCACATCCGCCCTAAGGATTGAACGTAGCCGAAGTTGAGTTGGGGCAAGATTTCCTCGCTGCGCTCAGATTCCATCAGGACTTGAAAGTCTTCAAAAGTGGGACATACCTCTTGCCCACCAAAGCTGAAGACGTGTGTCACCGGATTCCAAAACCTCGCCGCGGCATAGAGGAAAGGAAGGTGCAGTCGGGTCTGGCTTAGCGTGAATAGTGCATTCAAGCCGAAACCTCGAAAATTCAACTTTTCCGAGCCATCTAGAGAAGAAATCCAAGATATGAGATTTTCTACAAGAAATACCTCCATTTTTGTGAGAAATGGTGATGAAATGAATGAGTTCCAAGGTTGGGGCTTTTATAGGGGAGTAAAACACTATTCAGAGGACAAGTGTCAACAGGTGGCTTTTGTAGGGAACAAGGTGTGAATGGAGGATAGATATCAACTTTGGTTGACTGGTCAAATTTGTTGGCTGATGGCCATTTCTCGAGGCCAGTGTCCTTCCCTCTTGCTCCATTAGCTATTTAGAAGTTAAACATGCTGAGAATTTGGGGAATGCCGCCACTTCCAATGCCCTCCGTTGGTGATTTTATTTATTTATTTTTATTTATTTATTTTTATTTATTTATTTATTTATTTATTTTTATTTATTTATTTATTTATGTATTTATTTATTTATTATTATTATTATTTTTATTATTATTATTATTTTTATTATTATTATTATTATTTTTATTATTATTATTATTATTATTATTATTATTATTATTATTATTATTATTATTATTATTATCATTATTTTTTTTTTTTTTTTTTTTTTTTTTTTTTTTTTTTTTTTTTTTTTTTTGCAGCATCACGCCCATTTTGCTTATCGAGTTGTTTTTTTGTTTATCGAGTTGTAAGTGTTTGTCGAGCTGTCGCATTTTGTGTTTTGAGTTGTTACTCTATTTATGCAATTTTGCTAAGTCTTATTTAGTTAACATTGTTGTATTTTGCTTATCGAGTTGTAAACTTGTTAAGATCTTGTTATATCTTAATGAGTTAAGTTCTTTTGATTTGTTGCGTCGGTTCACTACCTGACCTGGTAAATACACAAGGCACGTTTCTTTTCAATTCCATTTTGTGCAAAGCAATGCGATGTGATGCCAAGAATTTAAAATACAACACATCTTTTCAAAAGTTGTTTCATTCCATCATGTTTTTGCAACAAGCAAAGGTACAAGTTTTACGAAAATTAAAACTTCCTAATAAAATGCAAAGTGCTAAAAACTACTAGTAAAAAGAAAAATAAAGCAGGAAACAGCAGCGTCAATGCTCTCGAGAGCGGGAATGAGGAGGCCCTCTCATCCTCTTCTGTGGGATAACCTCTGCATCACCGTCGCCATCCGAATCAGAGCTGTCATCCTCGGGATCCCCCGCGGCCTCGCCTCCTCTGAGAAGGCCCGGATGGCCCGGCCCGTGGCGGAGCATACACAAGAGGCATCTGAAAATGAAAAGGGCAGTACATCAGTTCAAATATGAAAAGCAGATGCAGATACAGTACGTAAGTGGGGTGTGTGTCAGATGTGCTCTATACAGTCTATCAATACAGCAGAGTGTCCAAAACCAGTATCCAGTGGGGTCATGGTCATATCCCCGGCAGTAGAAAATGGAAAGAATTGGTGGTGTCCCACCATCTCTCCGCCAGAGCAGATAACAATGCCCTGCTGGAAGGACAATGCGATAATCCCCTGCAGAATGCTCCAAATCCTGCCAAGTCAACTAAATCCCGGACAGCCTCCGGGAGCTCTGCGTACCACTCTCTGGCTGCGGTCGAGCCATATCCTCGCACTATACGAGACTCGACCTGCATTCAGAATGAATACATGTATCAGTGCAAATAAAATGGGCTGTGTGCCAGTGCAAATAAAATGGGCTGTATGCCAATGAAGTGAAATGGGCTGTATGCCAATAAAGTGAAATGGGCTGTATGCCAGTGCAAATGAAATGGGCTGTATGCCAATGAAATGAAATGGGCTGTATGCCAATAAAATGAAATGGGCTGTATGCCAATAAAATGAAATGGGCTGTGTGCCAATAAAATGAAATGGGCTGTGTGCCAATGAAATGAAATGGGCTGTGTGCCAATGAAATGAAATGGGCTGTGTGCCAATGAAATGAAATGGGCTGTGTGCCAATGAAATGAAATGGGCTGTGTCCCAATGAAATGAAATGGGCTGTGTGCCAATGAAATGCAATGAGCTGTGTGCCAACAAAAGGGGCTGTGTGCTAACAAAATGAGTTGTGTGCCAAGGAAATGAAATGTCGTGCGCAAGTGAAATCAGATATTCAAATCTGGGCTGCGTGTTCAAGAAATTTTGAGGTTTGGGCTGCGTGTTCAAATTTTCTGTCAGTGGGCTGCTTGTTCACTTCAAATCTGGGCTGTGTGTTCAGTAAATCGGAGTTTAGGGCTGTGTGTTCTACTCTTCTTCAAATTGTGGGCTGTGTGTTCGCCTCAAATCTGGGCTGTGTGTTCAGTAAATCGGAGTTTAGGGCTGTGTGTTCTACTCTTCTTCAAATTGTGGGCTGTGTGTTCACCTCAAATCTGGGCTGTGTGTTCAGTAAATCGGAGTTTAGGGCTGTGCGTTCTACTCTTCAAATTGTGGGCTGTGTGTTCACCTCAAATCTGGGCTGTGTGTTCAGTAAATCGGAGTTTAGGGCTGTGTGTTCTACTCTTCTTCAAATTGTGGGCTGTGTGTTCACCTCAAATCTGGGCTGTGTGTTCAGTAAATCGGAGTTTAGGGCTGTGCGTTCTACTCTTCAAATTGTGGGCTGTGTGTTCACCTCAAATCTGGGCTGTGTGTTCAGTAAATCGGAGTTTAGGGCTGTGTGTTCTACTCTTCTTCAAATTGTGGGCTGTGTGTTCACCTCAAATCTGGGCTGTGTGTTCAGTAAATCGGAGTTTAGGGCTGTGTGTTCTACTCTTCTTCAAATTGTGGGCTGTGTGTTCACCTCAAATCTGGGCTGTGTGTTCAGTAAATCGGAGTTTAGGGCTGTGTGTTCTACTCTTCTTCAAATTGTGGGCTGTGTGTTCACCTCAAATCTGGGCTGTGTGTTCAGTAAATCGGAGTTTAGGGCTGTGTGTTCTACTCTTCTTCAAATTGTGGACTGTGTGTTCACCTCAAATCTGGGCTGTGTGTTCAGTAAATCGGAGTTTAGGGCTGTGTGTTCTACTCTTCAAATTGTGGGCTGTGTGTTCACCTCAAATCTGGGCTGTGTGTTCAGTAAATCGGAGTTTAGGGCTGTGTGTTCTACTCTTCAAATTGTGGGCTGTGTGTTCACCTCAAATCTGGGCTGTGTGTTCAGTAAATCGGAGTTTAGGGCTGTGTGTTCTACTCTTCAAATTGTGAGCTGTGTGTTCACCTCAAATCTGGGCTGCGTGTTCAGTAAATCTGAGTTTTGGGACTGTGTGTTCTACTCTAAGTCAGTATGTGCTGTATGCTCATTTTCAACTTCGGGCTGTGTGTTCGGCGAATCAATGTTTGAGCCGTGTGTTCAATTTCTAACTAATGTGCGCCGTGCGTTCGCAATTATTCGATGAGCCTAGGGTTCATGAAATTCAAGTGCCTAAGTCACATGCTTAAGACATAAAGAAGGCACTATGTCATAAGCTAAACTACGTGTTCAAGCATGACAAAGTTATGAATTGCACGAAAAATACAGAGGATGAAGTAAAATACCTCTTGTGCACTCACGGTCTAGGAGACCTTAAATCCTCTAAAGGTGCAATCCTTTGGTGTTTGTCGTGCCCGAACGACTTCCGGTGGTCTGGTATGGCCACCTGCTTATGTTAGCGGTGAGTTCCTAGGAGACCAACTGAGACGGTGGAAACTAGAGTTCGAATGGCTTATGCCTAGAACACAAAGGCTCGGGATTTCCGAGATTAAAGTCTGGTTTAAATACCCAGGGGTATATCCTCGGCTTGAAATCTGTATGGCAGCCCCATAGATTGAGATAGCATATTTATGCGCCTCAATTCTGGATACTGAATCAACCTAGTCTGTCACCCTGTTGGAGAATAGGGAAAGCTGCGACCATCGTCAGGGAGAAAAGTATTACTGTGGTTTAACTGAGAAGAAGGGGAAGATCCCCACATCAGCATGAGGTAGGACATTGCCGAGGTAGGTCATTACCAATTGCCCGTGTAAGGTACCTTCACTTCCTATCTATTGCATCATATTATGTTTATTACATTGCATATCATTTATTTTACTTCATTACAGTGCATTGCATGAATCCTCAATCTTCAAACCGGCTTCGCGTAGCGTGTAAGTCCAATTATCAAAATCTTCTTGCATATCATTTGCATTTTGTCCCTGAACTACGCTGGTTTGATTCCTTGCAAAGGGATACGTAGGCAACCTTCGGGTTCAACCACATGCATTGCATTTTGTGTGATTGCCCAAGTCTTACGGCCTTGTCAAAAGGGTCGTCTTCTGGCTTTGACATTCACTCATGTCATTTCATGACTTCGAGTTCTGTCAAAGAGGGGCAACTGTAGACACCCCATTTTGACCGGCCCTAAGACTTGGGCACTTTATTTTGACCATCCTCACCAGAAAAATCAAATTGAGATTTGAAATCCCGAAGTTCACCCATTTTGGTCAAATTAAAATGTTTTTTATGTGAATTTATCATTTTGTATAAGTTTATATGATTTTGTGTGTTTTTATAAATTTTTAGGTGTGTTTATATAAAATGGCATGTGATATTATATATATATAAAAAAAATGATGATGATCAAAACAAAACAAAAATAGAAAAAATAGAAAACAAAATAAAATTACAAAAAAAAAAGAGAATTTCGGTGAGTTTTTGTTTTAGGCAAAGAACAAAAAGAAAAGCAAAAAATATTTGATTATGTTTGTTGGTTGGCCTCATGGGTGCCTCGTGGTGAATAAAAAAAAAACAATAAGAGAAAAGACACATTCTCCTCTGGGCAGACCACCACCGCCAACTTCACCATACACAGGAGACACATGCATGTGGAGGGGGGACACGGGCTTGGGGAGAAGGAGAGGAAACCGACCTCTCTCACAGCACACACCTAGGAAATGCATACACAGTCGGAGCAGACACAGGTTGAAGGGTGGGGGGACATCATTCACACATTTCGATGCTCATACACAGTTCCACACACAACACACGGGTAAAGAGAGGAAGGCACTCATACACATATGCATATACATCCCTTTTGAGAGGGATGATACAGTTTTTGGATTCACTCACAGCAGCATCCATACACCATTGACATACACACACATCACCACCTTGATCTTCATGCATACCACATCACCACCTTCATCTTCATGCATACCACATCACCACCTTCATCTTCATGCATACCACATCACCACCTTCATCTTCATGCATACTACATCACCACTTTCATCTTCATGCACATGACACACCCACTGCCGAGCAAGCCATCCAGCAAAAACCCACCTCTCACCATGCATGAAAACCCAACTCTCTTTCTCTCCTCGCTCGCCAAACACACCCACTGATTCTCTTGGCAGCAGACCCACCGACTTCACCGAGCACACACACGGTTAGAGACCCATTTCACCACCGATCTCTCTTCTCTCTCTAACACACCCATGCATGAGACCATACACTCACCACCAACCTTTCTCTCTCTAGAGACCCATGACCACTCACCTCTCTCTCCCTCTCGGCAGACCGACTCGCCACACCATACATCCATTCACCACCCATTTCTCTCCTCTCCCATTCACCACCGATCCAGCACTCACACACCATCATCCTCACCTTCTCCTCACACACTGCACCTCCTCTTTTCACTCTAAAAAAAAAACAAAGACCCATACAGACACACAACTGACTCTCCATGACATTCACAACTCACTCTCCATGACATTCACAACTCACTCTCCATCACATTCACAACTCACTCTCCTCTCAACACCGAGCCACCACCGTATCCATCACACACATAGCATACACTCTCCACACCTAACACTCACGGCAGCAACACACACCCATCACCTCTCTCTACCCTTCCACTGCACTCACACACCACACGGCTCTCTTCTCACTTCATAGCTACACACCCATGAACACACCTCTCAACAACCCACACTTTTGCATACCATAGTTTCACACACCCAGCAGCTCACACACACCCATCACCACACACTACACATCTCTCTCTCTCTCACTGCCATCTCACTCTCTCCCTCTCGGCAGTCCCATACCCACGGCAACCCAGCTACACACCCACGGGTCTCTCTCTCTCACCCTCATCAACTTGCTACACACCACACCAAACCCATACCCACGGCAGCCACCTCTCTCACATAGCAGCCCGCTACCGAGCTACCACCAGCAGCACCACCACCACTGCTCCATTTCAGCAACAAAGGGAGCTTCTTCAAGGCCTAAGGATCAGCAAATTGAGGCTATAAGGCAGCGAAAGAGTTGTCTTCAAGGGTAAGCATTCAAATCCCTTTTTCTGGCCTAATCTTGAGTCAAATATTTACTTTATTTCCTTTTAGTTTTTGGCTTTGACACCTACTGTTTTTGTGCTCATTTTGAGCCCCTCTACAACATTGTAGAAGGGCTCAACTTCATTTGGTGTCTCCATGATAGACCTCTTTCAATATCCCTCTTTAGGCCATTAAAATTGCATGCTTTATTAAGCTTACTTAGCTTCTGTTTTGAGCCTCCATCAGGCTTAGAGAGTGTCTTGTTTTGGTCTATTTTACACTTTTTGTCAAGGGTCTTAAGTGGTTTGGTCATTGCTCATGATACCTCTCTTTATAGCCCCTTTTTGCATGCTATGTTTAGCATATATACATACTGATTTAGAGGTTGTCATCTCTTGCATTTGTACATATTTTTGTTCCATCTTAAATGTTGTAGAACTGTTTTTTTTGGGTTCGAGCATTGTACATATCACTTGCTTTGTAATTCCCCTCTTTTACCGTATTTTCGCAAGCTTTTGTTTCCATACTTGTGAGCATTATTTGGCCTTGCTTTATGCTGATAAAATGCTAATTTAGGGGCTGCCTTGCCACTATTTTTCATTCCATGTCCATATTCTGTATGTTTAATAGGGCTGTAGGCCATTTCGGGTGCATTTCATCGCATTTTGGGCATCGGTTGCAATTTTATCATAATTTGGGGGCTGTTTTTGCATTATTTTAGTTGCTGAATTTTGCATCTTCCTTATGCCATTTGCCACATCTCATTCGCATGTCATTTTGGTGCTTTAGAGCCTCGCCTCGGTTTGCGTGTCCGTGTGCGCGCATTTCGAGGCGCCTCGGATTTATCCGATTCTGTGTTGTGGAGCATCGCCTCGGTTTGCGTGTCCGTGTGCGCGCATTTCGAGGCACTTCGTTTTATCCGATGGCCTCCTGTTTGAGTGAGCTGAGGCTTTCTCAAATTGGTGTAAGCCCTTCGTTGCATATTGTATACCATTTGCATTGTATTTGTCATTGCCTCGGTTTGCGTGTCCGTGTGCGCGCATTTCGAGGCACCTTGGATTTATCCGATTCTGTGTTGTGGAGCATCGCCTCGGTTTGCGTGTCCGTGTGCGCGCATTTCGAGGCACCTCGGATTTATCCGATTTTGGTTGTGGAGCATCGCCTCGGTTTGCGCGCTTGTGGGCACGCATTTCGAGGCACCTCGGATTTATCCGATTTTAGTTGTGGAGCATCGCCTCGGTTTGCGCGCCCGTGGGCACGCATTTCGAGGCACTTCTGTTTTATCCGATCTTACATCCCATTTCATCACCGCCTCGGTTCGCGTGCCTGTGGGCACGCAATTCGAGGCACCTTTATTTTATCAGACGGCTTCTGATGAGAGTGTGGCTGAGGCTCACTCATGTCAGTGTAAGTCCATCCTGCATTCTGCATTCCATATGCCATTTCATACACATTGCATTATATATGTCATTTCATGTCCATTGCATTCTGTATGTCATTCTCTCGGTCTGCATGCCCGTGGGCACGCATTTCGAGGCATTTCATTTCATAGCATTGTGCATGCTAGGTTGTATATTAGTTGCATTTCATGCATATCATGCATACTGCATTGTGTTCGGGATAGGTGTTAGCCCGGGCACGGGAAACGAGGTACATTCCGTACTCCGAGTGACGGATTGTGTCTCAATTCCCCGGTCACCGACACTCCGGATAACCCATGATGGAGTTAGGTTTTCATTGTAGCATTCATCTGCATTCATCCTATATCGAGTTGTGCAAATTCGGTTTCTCAGCCATCATGCATCGGTATGCGTGATTGGTGGCGCGAGGATCGAGGCATGCATATATCTGTGAAATACATTGCTGTGCCCTTTTCCTGCTCTCTGTTACAGCAAAATCAGGAATCAACAGCGTTTTAGAGCTTGGCACGCAATTCGAGATAACATTGTAAACAGAGGCTAATTGGGGCATCCCAGTGAATTTCCGCGCAAGGCAGCTCCAACATACATCATTCAGCAGAAGCGAGGCAATCCCTGGCTTGCATGCCAATTTTATTGCTTTCCCTAGTTTAATTTGATAATTAATTAGAAATTTGTATATTATTTCGAACTGTAATATTTGGACTGTCTTATTCTTTCATTCGGGACTGTATATTTATTCGGACCCTCTGCGCGAGGGCACAACTGTAATAAGGGTGCGTGTGTGCGTGCATGTCTTCCAACCCCCCCCTTTTCTTTCTCCCTTTTATTTACCCGCTTATGATGGTTAGATTAGGGCATATTTCAATTAGCATACAGTATGATAGCATGTTTGCATTCATTCATCTGTTTTGCATGCACCGGGCTCGGCGCATCATACAAACTGCATTGTATTTCAATTTCCAAGTTGAATACTTGTTAGTTGTAGCATTTCAGATGCCATGTTTAGAATAGCCAAGCCTGCCAATAGTTTGCATTTTGCATGTGTTGCATTAGGCATTTCTGTATACTTAGGATCATGCATGATTTCTAATGAGTTTCTGTTTTGGCTTGGAGTACTCGGTAAGTTTTATGCTTTAGCATCCTTGCATGTGTGTGAGTGTTGCCATGAATAGCATGCTTGCCATGAGGCTAACTGCTTATGTGATATAACTGCCTTGAATGCCTGTGGGTGAAGGTTGGGTTATTTGGAGTGGAACAAATCACTGATTGTTTGTTTTAAGCCCACTAGATAGTGGCAAAATCACATCATGTTTTCTAAGCCTACCTGAGGGTGGCAAATCCACATTTAGCCTGCCTGCGGGTAGCACCATCACACCATTTTCAAACAAACAAACATGAGATGTTTTGTTCCAATTCAGACGGCCCAGTCTATACTTATTTGCTGCGAGCATCACATAGTAACCTAGGCTAATAACCGGAATAAGGACATACAATGTTTTCAAAATCAGATATCATGGATAGTAGAGGCCGGTCTTTGACCGGGCGAGCGGGGGTGCTTGCATGTTATGCCCTTCCCCAATCGTACCCAAGTTCCCGAGCCGAGGCAACTTTGGTGATGACGGACACGTGGCCTTTGGCACGAGTCAGGGTTTCCTAAATTTCCCATTTTAAAAAAATATTTAGGTGGCGACTCTGTATCTGGCAAAGCAGTCCATGTTTGGCACTTCTTTAAAAAAAAATCTGTTTTCAAAACGATTTGCCGGATTTGGACTCTTTGGTTCAAGATTACGAACCGACACAAAATGCGAGAGTCCGAACTGTAGCGAGGTCCCCCGCGGGCTTGTTACATCATATTTTAAGTAAATTTCAAATAATGTATTTGTAATTTATCCCATAATCTTAATAATGTTATATTATAAATGTGATATTATTAAATAATAGAAAATTTTCCAATGTGCTATGCAATTTTAATAGAAAATTTTCCAATGTGCTATGCAATTTTACCACAAAAGTATGTAAGTTTTTATGATTTTATATAAGTAATTTCACAAAAACATATAAGTTGAAGTTGTGTGAGATTATAAAAATTTATGTAATTTTGTAAAGAGGATTATATACAATGTGCACTGTCAATAGTAGAATTATATATGATGTGCATTGTCAATAGTAAAATTATATATGATGTGCATTGTATATTGAAACATCATCTATTATTTAATAAGAATTTATAAATTTTATTAATTTGTATGTAAAAATACTAGTCCATCACCCGTGCTATGCACGGTATAATTATAGATATTTATATTTTTTTTAATTTTTTTTTAATATATAAATTATGTTTTTAAAGATTTTTTATAAAAATAATTTAACAATCTTATCACTAATCATAGTGTATGGGAGAAATTGAAAAGACTGTTGTAGTAACTATGCACGGGCTGTATCTATAATTATTTGTGAAAATTTTCCAATGTGCTATGCAATTTTACCACAAAAGTATGTAAGTTTTTATGATTTTATATAAGTAATTTCACAAAAACATATAAGTTGAACTTATGTGAGATTATAAAAATTTATGTAATTTTGTAAAGAGGATTATATACAATGTGCATTGTCAATAGTAGAATTATATATGATGTGCATTGTCAATAGTAAAATTATATATGATGTGCATTGTATATTGAAACATCATCTATTATTTAATAAGAATTTATAAATTTTATTAATTTGTATATAAAAATACTAACTCATCACCCGTGCTATGCACGGGATAATTATAGATATTTATATTTGTTTTAATTTTTTTTAATATATAAATTATGTTTTTTAAGATTTTTTATAAAAATAATTTAACAATCTTATCACTAACCATAGTGTACGAGAGAAGTTGAAAAGGGTACTATAGTAACTATACACGGATTGTATCTATAATTATTTGTATGAGAGGATTTTAAATGCTAATAAGGGATTTTGACCAAATCAATAAATGCAAGCATGTGAAAAGACATGTGGATTGGAAAAAGTTAATAAATACTAATCAGAGGATTTTGACAAAATCAATAAATGCTGAAGTTTCTTTTTTTTTTAAATAAAAAATTTAAAAAATTAAGATTGGCATATCGAAACTCCCACAAGGCTTGGGGGGTTAGAAACCCTTTTTCCTTAATATATACTAGCCTATCACCTGTGCTATGCACGGGATAATTATAAATATTTGTATTTGTTTTAGATTTTTTTTAATATATAAATTATGTTTTTTAAGATTTTTTATAAAAATAATTTAACAATCTAAGGTTTAAGGAATTTTTTTTATACTTATTCTTAATGCATTAAAGTGTTATTATAAGGATAAAGTTTGGGGGTTGTGAGAAATTAATAAATGCTAAGGTGTTTTTTTTTTAAATAAAAAAATCAAGAAATTTAAATTAGGATATTGCAACTCTCACAAAACTTGTGGGTTAGAGATAGATATAAATAAATAGATAGATATAGATATAGATATTTATATTTGTTTTAAATTTTTTTTAATATACAAATTATTTGTTTTGGAAAAGGTACAATAATTATGAGAAAAGTCAAAAAAATTTGTGGGTTGAGAGAAGTTGATAAATGCTGAGATTATATTTTTTTTTTAAAAATAAAAAATTAAAAAATTAAGATTGATATATTTGAACTCCCACAAATTTTGGAGGATAGAAATCTCTTTTTACTTTAATATATAGTATACTTCGATATGTGAGTTGCAAAGTGAACTTTTTGAGTTTGGATATGTGAGTTGCAAAGTGAACTTTTTGAGTTTGGAGTCGTGGGGTGTATTTGACGATATCAAATGATTTGGCATTATAGTACCTTTTGACATACTTTTTTTACTTTATTTTATTTTATTTTATTTATTTTTGAGTTACATTCACCATGTATATTTTTAATTTTTTAAAAATACTTTTCAAAAAATTTTACTTTCTTATTTTTTTTATTGAATTTTTTTAATATTTGAAACAATTTTTTTTTTTAAATTTTTAGATACACCTAACATAAATACACTTAAAAAGTATAATTTTCATGAAAAAAATCTTTAAAAAATTCACTAAATTCCAAAAATATAAAAAAAATTGAAAATTCAATATATTTTTTGTATTTTTGTATATTTATTAATTTTTTAAAATATTTTTTTACAAAAATTTTACTTTTTAGATATATACATCTAAAAAAGTAAAAAAAATTCTTAAAATTTTAAAAATATTCACTAACAACAAAAAATAAAAAACTTAATTGTCAAAAAATTGAATTCAAAAAACTAAAACCAAATACACTGATTGTCTTTCTATTTCTTTATATATCTTTTTTAATATATATATATATATATATAATAAAAAATTTAATTTTT
The DNA here is from genome assembly GCA_036172215.1 of Camellia granthamiana. Lineage (NCBI taxonomy): Eukaryota > Viridiplantae > Streptophyta > Magnoliopsida > Ericales > Theaceae > Camellia > Camellia granthamiana. The sequence goes on from CM069910.1 coordinate 130,119,583, forward strand.
AGTTTTTAACTTATTTTTTGTCACGTCACATCTCACATTTTTTACACACAAAAAGATAAAAAAGTTTTAAAAAAATTAAAAAATTAACTTTTCAAATCACCCCCATATTTATTTAAATTATTTCAAATCCTCTCTATGTGCCGTTTTGGCAACACACACACACAAAAAGTTGCGTCTTGTGTGCAGATCAAAAACACCAAACCATCCCAAAACGCTGAAAATCTCATTTGGGAAGACCCAAAAAAGCAACACCCAAATTTACCAAATTGTCCTCTGGAACATTTTAATTAATTAATTCAAAAATCAAAAAGTAAGGATATTTTAGTCATTTTGGAGTGATGTAACACTTTTAAAAAATATTAAACTAAAAATCAAAAAAAGTTAACTTTTTACCAACTTCTCAAAACACCCCATAAGTAATGAATTATAAATAAATTTTAAAGTAATGAATTATAAATAAATTTTAAATTTATATGCGTTTTGGCCAGTTTTTATTTTTATTTTTATTTTTTAATTAGAGTTGTGAAAAAATTAAAAAAAAAACACCATGAAAATATGTGCGCCCACTTAGATGACCCAATTATGAATTATTACAGATGAGGCTCTGGTTAAATCCTTGTCAAATCCATCAATAGCATTGTGTATGGAGTAGAACTCATCATGCGCTGAGATCTTATCGTTATAGAAGTTTCAAATAACAACAATGATGCAGATGACTAAAAAATATATTATTAGTAGTATTAATGTATGGAGAATGGTAAAAATAAAAAAAAACAAAAAAACAAAACAAGGCATAGGAAGTGGATAGGGGCCACTGTCGCATCATTAGTGCTCCTCCAAATGTTCTATTTTTAGTGCTCCCAAACATTTTTCTTCAAATAATTAAACTTTCATATGGCATGGAACTATAGAGTTAAAATAATTATAAAAAGATAAAATAAATTAAAAAAATTAATAAAATAAAATTTTACATTCAATCTCATAGAAATTAAAAAAACCAAAAAATTTAACCTAAAATAAACTTTTTAGCCATAGACTAATAACTAAAATATTAACCCAATCCCAAAGGTGATCTAAAAATGGTGTGGTGTATCCCAGGGATGGGTGGCATTGTGGTTAAGGCTTAGAGTTTAAGCCTTAAGGTCACAGGTCTAATCTCCTGGGCGAAACATAGTTGGTTAGGAGGTTAGACCTTAAGTTGTCTAATCAGCACTTGGTGTGGGTTCAATACTCCCCCGCTGTGCGAGTCCTGACTTAAACGGAACTTGTCTTGAGAGGTCGGGGCAAGTTATCAGGTTATAGTCTTTTCGTTCGGAACGGCTAACAGGACACCCTGATAATCTCTGCAATGAATGCTACCTTGAACTTGCAAAAGGGAAAAGAGAATTTTCCTGCAACAAAAAAAAAAAATGGTGTGGTGTAAGACTTCTGGATTAGTCATTAGTAGGCAAGACAATCAGTTACCATAAATAAACATACGGGGTTAAGGTACATTATTTTCTTTATGTAGCTGGCGTATTATTTGTATTATACGCGGATATAAATAAATAATTAAAATTTTAAAATTAAAATCAACGAATAATAAAATAAAATTATATCATTATTTTTCAAGTTGTAACTAACTTGAGTTAGTTTGAAAGTTTCAATATTGAATTAAAATACTAAAGTGGCTTAGAAATTAAGTTCAAGTTGATTTTTATGCCAATAATTCTTAGTTGAAGCCTAATCATTAGAGAATTATTTTTGAGCTTAAATTAAGAAAACATATATTTATTTTTAAAATATAATATATCTATTATACCAATATCAAAGTATATTTACATCTAAAAATTTATTTAAGACCAGATCAAGCTAGTCCCCTTTTTCTTTTTCTTTTTATTTTATCTTAGAACATGAACAAAAAGTGATGGCTTAGTTTAAAAAATATTTTATAATTATAAATTTAAATTGTATCATTTTTTGTTTAATCTTTTTCTCAATAGAATTTGATCGTTTGATAATTATAATTTATGGCTAAGAATTTTATCTCTTATTTTCATTTAAATATTTTCAAATTATATATAATTAAACATTCATTTGGATTTTTCTTTTAAATCTCAAATGAGATGTAACTTAGACATGGTTAAAATTTATTTTTGACTTTTCATTTACAAATTTTTTAATTTAAAAAAATAGTTAAGCCAATAGTTTAATAATATATATTTTATGCTACATTTTAAAATTTTAAAATAAAAAAATAAATAGAAGACTTAAATATGATTAAAAAATAACATAATTAAAATATATATATATATATATACATTTAACCACAACATATGTATTTTTGGACATGGCATAAAAATATGCACTGCACAGGTATGTTTTTCAATTTTTTTATACATGCTACACGAAATTTCCTTCTTGATTAATAAATGTGTCATAAATATTTTGACGCTTAAATAATTCTTAGTTCTTTAAAGGTAACATGTGTTGTTTAGTTTTTAAAAGTAAAATAAAAAATTAAATGTAAATATTTTTAAAATTTGAAATTATACGAGACTAAAATTACATTTGGAATTTTCTTATAAAGATTTTTAAATTTCAAATTAGATATGGTTCAAATATGATGGGCTACATATGGCTAAATTTTTCTTTTATTTTCTATATTAAGATTTTAAAATTTTGAAATCATGGATGTGGTTAGATAAACAAAAATTTCTATGCTACATGTATTTCTTAACACTTAAATTTTTTCTTAAAAATTAAAAAGTTTTTGATTAATGTTTTAAGCTCATAGAATTTTTTAGACAAAGAATTCACTTTATTTAATATATAGTGTAGATGTAGATATATATGGAATAATACCATAGCAAGTGTTTCGTTTTGAAACCCTAAATCGTGGGATATACCATAGCAATTGTTTTCTTTTTAATTGGATTTTAAAATTTATTATATACTTTCTTTTTCAAAATCACGGACTAATTAGTCAATAGAAAAAAAATTATTGTTTAAAATTTTTAAAATCTAGAAAATTAGTGTGAGATTTTGAAACTTCCAAAAGTCTTCTCATTGAAATGTCACTTTACTATAATGTATAGTATAGATAAACAATGTACGGGGAGCAAATATTCGTCGCTTTCCATACTCCTTGTGTCCAAATTTCATTTCTTTCCGAATGACTTGAGAACACAAAGACGGTGAGCTACCTGGCGATGTGCTGCCGGAAAAACCCTTCGACGGTCAAGTTAGCACGCTAAAAGAGAAAGAGAGAGAGAGAGAGAGAGAGAGAGAGAGAGAGAGAGAGAGACAAAGGGGTAGGTAGCTCTGATAACCAGATGTTCCAGACCTGTGCATGGAGGCTCAGTACCGTTTATATAGTTTCTGCGCGCTCCTCTCTGTCTCCTCTTTTTAACGCATGGATATGTTCCCCTCTTACCTTCTTCCACATGTAAGAGCTAATACTGCCAAACACTGAATGTCAATACCGCCTAAAGGTATTGACGCGTATGAACGGCGTAATCTGCTTCCAACAATCAAACGATACCACAAAGCACACCCCACGGAGCTAAACCAAGCACGATGCCACAATCTTTCTTCAAGGTCACGCTACTTGCTCGATCCTATCAAACAAACTAGTTTGTGGGTCGAACCGAGCTCCGTAACCCACAGCAAGCTCCGACTCAGTCAAACTCGGCCTTTTGAGGACAAATTTCGTCCAACTTAGAAGAATGCACATCTCCACTGGGCTAGTAGCCCAAAGTCATCCCCAACTTGACCGGACCTACTCTTCGGCCCAGCACGTGCCCAACGTCCAATCGAGCGAAGACCTTGACTCCGACCCAAACTAGCTCGGCTTATTACTAAGCCATAAATCTCCCTCTCAATTGCCCCTTAATTCCGTCCGCATTAGCGTGATCGGGATTACATTCACTGGCCGAGCTCATCCTCATACTCGATTGTTATCTGCTCGGTGAATCGTTCCACCACTCACACTTCCAAATCGTTTCGTTCTTTTCAACCGCGCTAGTCCTTATGCTTGGTCTTACAGCCTATCTTTTCAAGATTGACGCCGATCTCATCATAGACACGTGTCGTTCACTGATTGGCCCCGTATTGCCTATCCAGCTGTCCCATGCCGTCTTTCCAAACTCAAACTTTGGCACATATTCCCATTATATACTCCTAACCCTTTCATTTCTTCCTTACTTCTCACTGTTCATCTTATTTATTCCCCGTCGAGCCATTTTTCCCAAAACCAGTGTCACCATCTTCGATCTACAGTGCTCGAATCAGAGCACCTATTGCATTTGTTCTTCATCGCCGTTGTCGTTGGGGGTGCACCTCCCTGATCGCGACATTGATCGAAGCTCTGACCAGGTGAGTTCTTCGTATTCCTCTGTGGTATTTCCTTTTTCTTCGTGTTCTTCATGTTCTTGAACCTTAACTCACATACTCATCTATTAAGGAGGATTAAAGCACCCAAACACAGCTAAAAATTGAATAGGGTTAGGGTTTAGTGCTACTTTTGATGACGAAAAGGTCTCGTGCCCCTAGTTTTCCACTATTCATCATCTCCTGTGATGAACATGTGTGGATCTGGCCTTGGCCGAGCTCAAACCGCCTTTTTGATCTGAAAACCCTAGTCGACTAGGAAAATTTGTTGTTTATGGAATTGGGGCAGAAAACTAGGCTACCCAGTATACGAGGTCGTGCGACTAGGCTAATATCTATTCTGCTTACACGACTGAGTTAAGATCTATCAAATCATGTAGACTGAGCTGCAAAGCGCACTCAAATTGACCGAGCTAATAACAAGCTCACATCTGTGTCCGTGCTGCCATTCACACATGGTTTTTAACTACAGAATCCTAGGGGGCTAGGTACACCAACACCATGGCTCTCAAAGGTAGATCAACTACCGTGCACAACTTTGCCAACTCAATTCTGCCGGGCTAACCAAACCGGTCTCCTATGGGGCGATATCGCTTCCTTGTAAACACGCCGGGTGCACTGGCCACGTTTTGGAAGGAGTATGGCGTCCCCGCCGACATACATTTGGAGCTCGGTGCAAAGAACATTAACCCATGGGGTAGGTTAGAGCCCTATCCCTTCACCGTACTAAGCATAATTGAAGGAGGGTTGCGCTTCCCGGTGTAACCCCTAATGTGCAAGTTTTTGAGACGTACCGGGCTGGCTCCTACACAAGTATCTTCCAACACTTATAAGATCATAAATGGAGTGGCCGAGCTGAACAATCGACTAGGGTTATAGTTAGGATTGGCCGAGACCCTGCGTTAATACACGCTCGGTCGAACAAAAGATGGCTACAATTATTACTTAAAAATAAGACCAGGCAGAGAGTGATTAATGACAGGCATGCTAGATAAGGACATGCACGACGATGATTTTTTTCTGAATGATCAGTAATTATGAAATAGCTAACGTGCTCGGTTGGTACATCAGCAAGGAGTTCGGTTCTTCTTGTAAGCCTAGCTTCCTGATTAATTGATTTTATCGTTATTACTTGTACTGAGCTAACAGCCTTCCTTTTGCAGCAATCGAAGAGTTACACGCCTATTATCTCTATCTAAACGAAGTGGCGATCAGAGCTGCACTAAGATATTGGCACCAAGATTGCCACGAGCTCCTCGATTACGTACCGAGCTACTGTTATTCAGCTCCCCGCAAGAGCAAGGTTACTGACTTCTTTCGAGCACCTTCTCCACCACCAGATCTGACACTTCCAGACATGCCCCTAATCAGATTGACTGAGGAACAAGAAATGGCGAAGAAGAGCCGAATCAAGAACCTTAACACCGCCACCTCCATCGAGCTACCGAACAATCCACCACCTGCACCTACTACCGGTCAAGGTTCAAGGACCGTGATTGCTTTGGCCTCCACGGCTGCTTTGAATACTGAACAACGCTGGGCTGGAAAGAGGGCCCACTCAATTGATCCCTCAGTTGAGCTAGCGACTGAGCTCAATACCGAGCATGTAGTAACCGAAATCGAGCCGATTTTGCCTTGGTAGCCGAGGTTGAAGTCCCAGAGAAATCCTATCCCGGTCAACGCTTCCGTCAAGGGGGACAAGGAACATCTGCTCACTTTTGATCTCTCCAATCCTTACTTCTGCGACTGAGCATGTTCCAGACACCCAGCTTGTCAAGTCTGCGGTGAAATCAATGACGAGGGTAAGATCTTCACATTTGGAATTTTCCTAACTGCTTGCCCGGTTTGTTGCTTGCTTGGGTTAACTTTTGATTTCTTGCAGGCTATCCAAAAACAACACCTCGTCATGGACTGCATTATCAACTTGCGACAAAAAGTGATCGACCTAAACGTTGTCAAAAAGAACGTCTCGGCCGAGTTGGGCCGGGCTAAAGCTTCGCTTGAGATTGCGAATGCTAATAACGCAAGCTTCTTGGCCAACTCGGTAGAGCCGAACAAGAGGGAGATTCATTGAAGGCCGAGCTTGAGAAGGTGAAAAAGGCCAAAGACAAGGCCGTGGACGACGTGGAAGACCACGATTTCAAGGAGGCTGAGGAGAACTACACAAAACACACTACAACAAAATTGACTTTTTACAGCACCACATCAACGGCATACAATAAATGCACGCCGTAGTTTCTCATTTTTACGACTTGCTTTTTTTGCACGTCGTAAATAGTTTTTCAACCACGGTGTGTCTATTGCGTAGGCTATGAATGGTAATAATGATGATTTTTTTACAGCTTGCAATGCACGCCGTAAATAATAAAACTTTCTACGACGTGCATATGGCGTGCCGTTAATACATCAATTATACACGACGCGCAAATGCCAGCCGTGAAAAGTGAATACTTTTCACGGCGCACACAACACCCGCCATTAAAAGTATTGCACTTTTTACGATGTACACATCGCCTGCCGTTAAAAGTATTACTTTTTTACGACACACAATGCATGTCGTGAATTGTATGATAAAAAAAAAAAAGCACCAAAATAAATTTGTGGCGCCAATCACCAAAAAAAAAAAAAAAGAACAAAAATTAGAATTTTTTTTTTTTTCAAAATAACTATGTTGCTTTCCTCTAATTAGAATAGAACATCAAGGGTTTCAATCTCTCTCTCTGATGATGATGAAGGCCGAATCAATTGCTAGGGTTGACAAGATCATCTCATCTCTTCTCTTCGGTTGTGTATCTAAAATCAAAGGTATCTATCGTCGTCTCATGCTTCTCTTCTCTTCTTGGTTGTGTATCTGAAATCCCTAATCCATTCTTCACAAATAGGTTCTCTCTGATCTCTCTTGCTCTCTCTCATAATCATTACCGTCGCTCATCTCAATGTCGCATAGGACCACATAGTGTTCGTCAATCTTCCATCGTCGCTCATCGTCGAACATTATCACATTGCTACCGCCACTCACCATTGCCCGGACGACCACCACCACCATTGATATCACCATCGCAAACCAGCAACCATTCTCTTCTTATCTTGCAGCACGATCCACCACTAGAGCACTACCCTCAGGTATGTCCTTTAGATTTTTCGCTCTGTGTGTATCTTTATCTCTTTCTCTCTTCCTCCAATTTCGACATCTAGGATTTTTTTGTTCCATTCACATACCTTAATGCAAACCCACCCCCAAATTAACCCACCCACCCACCGCCATTGATGAATGATTGGAATTTTGAATTTTTTTTTAATGATATGATGATCTTGATTCATGAATTCAAAATATCAAATGGGGTTTATTAATCTTGTATTTGGTTGTGTTTTTTTACAATGCTTCACATATGTTTGCATAAATTCCCCACTCAAACTACATATTATTTTTCTACTTCTGTTTATTTTGGTTAATTTCACTCACTATCTTCTTTGACTATTTGTAATGTTATTTCCCTTATGTGTGAAATTATTTGCAAAATTAAACCCTTTTTTTAATACATACAAGTCAACTAATTATACTAAACCTTCATATATACTTATATAGTATATGAATTCTTAGCATCCAAAATGGAAAAATGTTGAAAGCATTTGATTGTTGAAGATTTTTATGGATGCAAGTTTTTTTTTTTTTTTTTGGGGGAGGGGGGGTTGAAGTTTGTTATACAAAGAAGTTGCAAGAGTTTTGGGAGGAAAATGGTGTACATTTACTTATATATTATAGTATTCTTAGCATCCAAGAAGGGAAGAGGTTGAGAGCATTTCAGTGTTGATGTAATAAATGGTTAAATTTTGTTATACAGAGAGCTTGCTAGAGGTTTGGGTGAAAACGGTACTGTTGTTTTCTCTGATGTAGAGCATGCTATTCTAAAGAGTAAGCCCATTTTGGTATTTGTGATTCATTGTTGAGATTGTAATTCTGATACTCTTTCTTTAGACTTATGCTTAAAACTCTTTTTGTAATATAGATGACCGTTCACTTCAAGAAGTGTTCAAGTTGTTTGATCTGATCCACATTGTTACTACTGACCCCAAAATCCTTACCAGAATTACTCAAGAAATATGAAAAATTCACCTGTCCTTGTATAAAAGTTTTAATGCTCTACTCAAAATCTTATTTACTATTTTTTTCATGAAGGAGGTTGTCAAAAACTTTGCTGCAGAGAATGTGGTTTACTTGGAGTTAAGAACAACTCCGAAGGTACTTACTTACATCGGACCATTGGTGTTAAAAGAATTGCTTTTCATACTAAAATTTTGTGCTAAATATTTATATCAAGTCACTGACTTAAGTGACTATGTCACTTATGAAATTGTGTTATAGTTGTTTTTAAATGAAGTAGATGAATGATGGTCATGTTAAGAAATTATATTCAAGGCGCCCAAGTTGTGTGCGTAAAAAAATTTTGAGTTAATTTTAGGTCATAACTAACATAAAATAATTTAGTACCAATAAAAAGGAAAAAGAGATGTGATTGTTTAGATTGTTATTTGTAATGTTTCCAATGGAGTTTCTTTGAATTGACCATGTAATCTGGTTGTATTATTAATGCAGGAGCCCCTCAAAATTTCTAGACTTCTCAAGAAAATTATTGAAGTTTCTTCTGGTTATCATCACTCCTCTGCCATTACAGGCTTATATTTCTTGCTGGATACTTCATTTATCATGGTTTCATTGGGCTCGAGAATATTTACATGTTTTTCAATCTATATTCACTATTTAAGCTACTTTATAGAGTATTATAATTAATGTCTAATCAGTGTTTTAAGCTTGTGTCTTGTTAATATTATTTTGAACTCCCTTTCCTTCCACAATGTAAAATGCTACATATGCAAATTAAATCTATTTTCTAGTTTCAGTTTTGACTTCTCATTTATTCAAGTCTACTTTAATACATTTATTCAGTTTTGACTTCTCATTGATTATTAAAGTATTGTTGTATCTCTTAATGCCTAATGGATTCCTATCATAGGAGTCATGATTCTTGTTCAACTTATAAGAGAAGATCTTGAAAATTTTATGTATATTTGGAAAGTGTTATAGTCCTTCTGTAACATATATTGTATAGATAAAAGCTTTGAAGCGCTCTTTCCACAAATGATGGCACTGATTATTGCACTAGAATGTGATGGCACTTCACTTTTAAATAGGAAGTTCCTACTGTTTCTAAACTTTAGTTAATATATATATATATATATATTTGCTTTTTGAGTTCTTTTGTGATGGGACTTAATGCTTGGTTTGGTTTTCTGAGCAAGGGATCTAAATCTGATCACGTTAATGGTACTTTGAATGACAATGTCCTCAGGTTTCCTCTATTTGGTAAAGATTTTGCTATTTCTCTCCAACTAGAGCTGGTAGACAGAGCTGCTATTTCTGCTATTTCAGTCCAAGAATTTCATACTTGATGAAGTGTGAGTTGAATGGATTAATTTCGTACTAAAGAATATGAGTTGAAATCCGACATGTAAGTATGATATAACTTTCATTCTTTAAATTGCTAATAAACAATTTCTTTAGTTGGTTAGTTTTTTATTTTGTTGTACACTGGTGTGATCCTCCTGTTGTTATCATAGCAACCACAAACCTAGGGTGATCCTCCTGTTAAAATTAGAATTGGATTTTTTTATGATGCTTCTAAAGTTTTTTTTTGTTAAAAAAAGGGAAAAAAAGAGAGACTCTAATTTCTTCTATAATAGATTGAAAGTTTCTTTTTAAATCTCATTTGACTTGGATTCTTTATTTTGAAACTTTCTGGGTTGTGTTCTTGATCTCTGCTACCCATTTCCCAGAAGGCCTTTGTCTTACCCCCAACAAACTAGCTTTTGTTGTTGTTGTTGCCACCTCTGTTTCTAAATGTGCTGCTGCTCTGTTTGGCACCTGAGAAGCCTTAATTATTTGCATTTACATTAAGATGCTATCAAAATTTACAATAGTTCTAATAAATCCGTTTGAAACTTCTTTTCTTGAATGTTAATTTTCGAGAAGCAAACTTTGAAACAGATGCCAAATGTCCTCAAAGGTAGTGCTTTGCTTTACTGAAACTATCTGGTTTGATATGGCAGAAAAACTTGAGCAATTATTATTGAATTCCTGATACTTGACTCTATACAAGATTTAAACTTCTGATAGATTTTATTTATTTATTTCAAAAATTGGTTTACTGCACAAGTTAATTTAAATATGCTAGGATACAGTGACTATTATTATATAAACTTGACATGATCAAAGGAACTGAAGCTCTATCACTTTAATCTGGGTATTGAAAAACAAAGCATCAACGTAGTCATTTGGCTATCCAAGGAAACTAATTAAGGATGTGAACAAATCTTGTGTGTTTTTTCTGTAATTTGTAGAGAAAAGCAAACTTCGCTAAATTACATAAGGTTATGTTTGGACCAAGGCTTTGAAGAGGGATTTGCAGAGAGTGAGAGAGAAAAAGGGGGAAAAAAAAAAGGATGGGAAAAATGAATGAAATAGAAGCTAGATTTTTATCACACTTTCCTTTCCTTTTCCCTCCACAAATCCCACCCCCAAATCCTAGATCCAGACTTTGTCCCGTGAAGTTTGCCTCGTAGGAAAAATCAAACCATGTCTATTGTAATTTGAATATTTGTTTTATTTTTGTTACACTTGAATATCCTGATACGTGGCTCTATACAAGATTTAAACTTCTGATAGAATGCACAACTAATTAAAGCATTTGAAAACAAGTCAAATTACATTACAGATGGATAGTTTTTTTTTTATAAAGAAAAAAGAAAAAAAGAAAAGTAGTTCTAGCACCTTGAGTATTGCATAGCTTGGGACTAAAGTTGCAAGTTATTCATTACATTTGAGTGCATTTAGCAGTTTTACCAAGTAATTTTGTCTTCTTTTGAATTTGCAGCACAAATATGGTTAATTACTTTGGGTAGCAGTGGGAAAAGGCAGAGTTATCCATTAACCATCTCAATAGGACCAGTATTGCAGAGATAGAATCTACTGTAAAGTAAGTCTTTCGTTCCCTTGTTTTTTAGATTTTCTAGTAACCTTTTATCTATTTATTTTTTAAAATGTTTTTGGTTTTTTTTATCATGTTCTTTCTCTCCCTGAACAGGGCAAAAACTTGTGCGAACCATGGTGCATGTGAAGAATTTGTCTCTAGATCCTCATCCATTAATGCAGAATACGAAGCTAAAGCCTGTGACACACAGGCAGCTATTAAAGGTAATTAAATCCCTATATATGAAATTTTTTTTTTTCTTTATTTATCAAACAATGAACTCAAGTGGGAAATATTATGAACTTGCAGATTCACTGATGCTGAACCAAGAAACTAAATAGGAGATAGACTCCATGTCTATCTTGTGCTTGAATCAACTAGTGTGTCAGGTAGAATCATACTGAAAGCATAACAAATATCAAAAACCAAGCGTAGCAGTGTCTGAGGAAAGATTATTTGGTAGGCTTCCTTGCTTGCTTGCTTGATATATCTTTCTTAATTTGAGAATAAGATTATCAGGAAAATATTCTTATGTCTCGGGGTGTTAAAAAGTAACTAGACATTCCTTAAATTTTATTCTAGGATTTTCGACAAAATGGTTTTTAGGCTAAGAAGCACGGACATGCAATTTTCAAAAAATGCACGCATAATTTTATATATTTATTATATGTCGTATATTTGAATATTATACATCAATTAGGCACATCAATTAGGACTATATATACTGGATTGATAAGACCTAAAAAAGTTTCATGTTTCGACAAATCTTGAACTTGCCTTGCCCCTTTTAAAACCTTGAGCTACATTACATTACTCTTGAAAACACTGGATTGATGAAAGCACACAAAGACCAAAATTGGTAGTTAGATTGTTCCAATAGAGTTTATTTATTTATTTATTTTGCTTGGGAACGGAGAGTTTATTTTGCTTAGGAATAATGCATTTTTCAAAATAAGGTTCAGTTTTCTTCCAATAAGATAAGAAGAGCATACGTAATCTAGCATGTCATTAGTGCCCATGGGTCCATTCACTACAATCCAGCTAATTGGTTGGTCGGGGTAGCAAGTCTGGGATTGATTTACTTGTGTTATCTTGAGTTCAACCTCATGTTCTTTGAGCACTCTCATCAGTTTATTTATTTATTTTCCAATGCGGTAGAGACATGCAAATACAATTTGGAACTTTGCTGGCAGACATTGGGCTAATCAATCTTCCAAAGGATTATCGAGTTTTTCTTTCATATAACCAGCTATATCTTCCTAACCTTTTTCATTTCGTTTTGAGTCAGGAGTGTAGCTCTAATAAGGAACAGGCTAGACTATGACACGTTTATTCTCCTAACACTTATCACTGGAATCTTTGTTTAGATAGGCTTTGCAGCTCTCATCCCCAATTAATCACTAGCCTGCTAAGATTTGGATAACAGATAGCAATTCAACTAGGATCCTATTTCTTTATTTTTTTTGCAAGTCTTTAAGTTTGTATATTCTATAAGATTCAGTCTTTGTGTTTGTATCTTCTATCAGATTCTGTTCTCATTCTTGTATGATGTTTTTGGATTTTTATATTTAAATTCATCGGTGACTTTTTTTTTTTTTCTAGGGAAAAATATTTGATCCATGTTCAATTGGCTTTTTGTCATTTTTTTGGATTAAAATGTGAATTGCACCTGCCAATTGCCATTGCCTAATAATAATTTAAAAAGATGCATAACCACTGTCAATTCTTTTTTTTTATTTTTATTTTTTAAAAACAATGTTTTCTGTCACAAGAAACATTAATAAATGATAAATGACCAAAGAAGTTAGAAGAAGTGAGGGTGGGGAGGTAGTGTGTGTGAGATTCTATTTAATTATTTTTTATGACTAATAATTGGATATATGCAAATAGTGCATGCACGGATTAGGTTTCTTTTTTATTTCAAAAATTTGAAAATGGTATTAACTTGAGGTATTTGTTAAAAAAATTGGAGGTGTTGATATTGTTGATTGTTGAGAAGTTGTACATTGAATAGGTTTCTTTGGTAGTGTAATAAGGCAAATGTAAATTATAATTTCTCTCTATTCCAAAGAAAGTTGGTTACAGGCATTAAATGAATATATATATTGACTGGATGAAATTTGGTAAGAATTTTTATTAATCAAATGTTTGTCTAAAAGCATAGAAATTTTTCTTATAGACAAAGGAGTTCCTTTATGCTACTTGACAAATGTTTTTTTTATTAATTAATGACAAACACTTCCACTCATAAAGGCACCCATTATTGATCATTTCTTAATACCTCAAGAAATATTTTTGTCCCTAAGTCGTTGGTTTTTGTACTTATGTGAAGTTTCTTTTGTTATGCAGACAAGAAATGCAACAAGGTTAGTTGCTCCAGCTATTGTCGTGGGTTTAGGTGCCTTAATACATACATTGGGCAGCCTCGTTCTTGTGATAATAGCAAATGGATTTGCTACAGCAGCAACAACAATTGTTATAGGAACTGTTATTGGTAGTTTTAGATAATCTCTTAATAGTTGTCGATATGTTTAGAAAGTTAGATATGCATAGTTTTGGATGGTTTAAACTTTTTGTACAGTTTAGAACTTAAGGATATAGTTTTCGAATGTTTGGAATGTATAGACAATTGTTGAATGTTTATAATTTATGGATACAGTTTCTTTTTGTTGTTTCAAATAATATTTTGGTGGCTGATTGATGTTTTGTGATGCTTGTTTGTAATATTTGTTAGATTGTACAAGATTGGTCAAATAGAATCTGCTGAATTTAAAAATAAAATAAAATAAATTGCATATTTTACGACAGGCATAATAAGTTGTCGTATTATATATTTTACGATGCACAACCAGCGTCGTTATTTGTCTCACCAATTAACGGCATGCAAAAGTAGTCGTAGAAAAAGTAACAACGACGTACAAAATCTGCCGTTAAATAGTTTTTAATAGCGTACTATAGTATGTCGTAGAAAAAGTAACAATGACACACAAAATTTGTCGTTAAATAGTTTTTAACGGCGTACGAAGCATGTCGTTGAAAGTGAATGACTTTCCATAACTGGTCATAATATGACGCGCGTTGTACATCGTAGAAGGGTTTTTACGTCGTGCATTGCGCGCCGTAAAAACCCTTTTGTGTTGTAGTGACAAGTTGAAGCTACCAAGGACATCTTCTTCAAGTCTGATTGAAAGGCAGCTTGTGAAAAACTTGGCCAAGGATTTGAGACCGAAGTGTTCACCTCTCCTCCCCCCGCCTTTCTACCGGTCTATATGGTACCTTACGCTAACGACGTCTTCAACGCTTTACAAGAGGAGGCAGAGGCCAACCAAGTGGGGCCAACCCAACCGGAGCGCAGCAGTGATGCAACTGCGGTGGTGGACCTAGAAGAGACTGTCGTCGGGGCTGGAGATGAATTCATTGATCTTTCGCCCCTTCCCTAGTTTAGCTTTGTATTTTCTATCGTTTTTATTTTGAACCTTTTGTAACCGAGTTACTGGCCCCTCCTCTTGTACTTGAATTCTCCACAAATGAAAATTTTTACAACTTTTTGACTTGTAACTTTGAAATGTATGTCGCCTTTTTCCAACTATGCAATATTCTTGAACAAAACATCCATTCACTTAGCTGGGCAAAGCATCTCAGTCGAAAGTCAAAAGTTGAACAAAACATAAACTCTTTTGGCCAGATAAAACACCTCGGCTAGAAATTGAGACTTGAACAAGTCATCAACTCTTTTAGCTGGGCGAAATATCCTCGGCTAAAAGTCGAGAGTTGAATAATTCATCAACTCTTTCAGCTGGGTGAAATCTCCTCGATTAAAAGTTGGGAGTTAAACAATTCATCAACTTTTTTAGCCAGGTAGAAATACCTCAGCTAAAGTCTTGAGTTGAACAATTTATCAACTCTTTTAGCCGGGCAAAGTCTCATCGGCTAAAAGTTGGGAGTTGAACAATTCATCAACTACTTTAGCTGGGCAAAATCACCTTGGCTAAAGTCTTGAGTTGAACAATTTATGAACTATTTTAGCTGGGCAAAATCTCCTCAGCGAAAACTTGGGAGTTGAACAATTCATCAACTCCTTTAACGGGGCAAAATCACCCCGGCTGGGAGACTGTTGCCCCCGGTCTACGACAATCCACAAATTATGACAAAATTTATAAGTATTGAATTTGAATTCATTTCCTTTATATACAAATTTCACAAATCCTTGATGCAACTGAAAGAATTACATTGAAGAATGGTGGATTATGACTGCCCTCCACCAAAAATTACATTAGAAGTTCGGACTAAAAATAATACAATTTCAAGTTGGCCGTGTTCCACGGCTGAGGTATGGCTTTGCCGTCCAAATCCTCTAGGTGGTATGCCCTTTTGCCTGCCAGACCGGTTATCTTGTAAGGTCCTTTCCAATTTGCCCCTAGCTTTCCTTCGCCCGGCACTAGAGTGTTGCCCATCACCTTCCGCAGAACCCAATCCCCAACCTTGAATTGTCAGGGGTGAACTGTCTTATTATACTTCTTGGACAATTCTTATTGGTATGCTGCGACATGAATTAGTTCCTTTTCTCAATGTTCTTCTGCTAGGTCCAACTCTAGGGCGATGGCTTTTGCGTTTAAGTCTGGCTCAAGGTTTTTGCTGTGGTTGGTGGACATGCCGATTTCTAGTGGAATGACCACCTCCATGCCATATGCCAAAGCAAAATGCGTCTCCCCGGTTGAGTGTCTTGGCGTAGTTCGGTAGGCCCATAAAACATTTAGGAGTTCCTCGGTCCACTTTCCTTTGGCTTTCTCTAGCTTTTTCTTCAATCCATCTCGAATGGTCTTGTTTGACGCTTCAACTTGGCCATTCGACTGAGAATAAGTCAGTGTGGAATTGTAAAACTCTATCTTTAGCTCCTCACAAAATCCCCTAAATAGTTTTCCATCAAATTGGGTACCGTTGTCAGATATTAAGGCTTTGGGCACTCCAAACCGCGTTATAACATTCTACTAGATGAATCTTTTCACATTCTTTTCCTTGATGGTCGCCAGGGGCTCCGCTTTTACCTATTTGGTAAAGTAATCCGTTGCGGCTATAAAGAACTTGTGGTTGCCCAGTGCGATTAGAAGTGGCCTCCACTATGTCAAGCCCCCACATTGCGAACGACCAAGGACTTGTGAGAGGAAAAAGTTCTCTGGCAGGCTAGTGAATTTGGTGGGTGAACTTTTGGCACTTCTTACATTTCCTCGCATACTTTTGTGCGTCTGCCTGCATGCACAGCTACCAGTATCCTTGCGAGATAGTGCGGTAGGCCAGAGATCTTCCGCCGACATGACTTCCACACATCCCTTCGTGAATTTCAAAAAGAGAGGCATCGACTCTGCTTGGATGGACGCACTTGAGGTATGGGCCAGTGAATGACTTCTTATATAGAGTGCCAGATGAAGAAAGCCAAAATGCTCAGACTTCACTTGGACTTTATTTGCCTCTTTCTTATCAGTTGGCAGGATTTTTTCTTTCAGGAAAAGGATGATGAGGTCCAGCCAAGAAGAACCTAGCTTGGTGCAGAGAACTTCCATCTGCACTAAGTCTTCTATGCTGGGTCTTGGGAGGAATTCAATCAGGAGAGGGCTGGGGGTTGATTTGTCTGCCATTGAAGCCAAACCGACCAACTCATCTGCTCGGCTGTTGTCTTCGCGGCCAATTTGTTGAACTCGTATGGCTTGAAATTTTTTGATCTGGTCGCTCACCAGAATTTGGTATTTGGCCATTCTGTCATCTTTGGCTTCGTATTCCCCAAACACTTGGTTTACAATGAGTTGGGAGTCACTGTACACCATTAGCTCGGATGCTTGCAGTTGGAGTGCGCTCTTCAACCCGGCTAGTAGTGCTTCATACTTGGCCTCATTGTTGGACGCGGGGAACCCAAGTGTGATGGAGTGTTCAATGGTCAGTCCATCTGGTGACATCAGAACTACACCCAGCCCAGCTCCATGTCTGTTCGAAGCGCCATCGACAAAAAGTTTCCACATTTCACCGATAAAAAGCTTCCAACATTCTGCGGGGTCTTGGAACTTTTGAAGGATCATGTGATGAGTTGCTTAGTCGCTCAGCTATTTCTGCATCAAGTGCGTCATCAATGATTGCAACTTGTATGACTTCATCCTCCCTCTGGCGATGCAGTGCTGGATCCAACAAGTTGCCCTGTTATTTTCAAATCCATCAGTATATCACCAAGAGGTGGTTATTCTTCGGGTGGCGAATCTGTGCTTGGGCGTGCAATTTTCGCGTCGCCTTCTATGCTAGGCTTGTTAAGAGGCATGTCCTGGACCAGGGTGAGAGTTGGCTGTGCGATTTCCGCAGTGCAT
The DNA here is from genome assembly GCA_036172215.1 of Camellia granthamiana. NCBI lineage: Eukaryota > Viridiplantae > Streptophyta > Magnoliopsida > Ericales > Theaceae > Camellia > Camellia granthamiana. The sequence continues at coordinate 130,137,326 of CM069910.1, forward strand.
ACCCCCTTCAGCCCAATTGCATCGGTAAGGTCTATCGGGCAAACCGGGTGACTTCCAGGTGAAAATTCAGCAATGAAGTTGGCCAATGCTTAGGCCTTGATGGCGGTTCTGGGTTAAACCTTGATGTCGAATTGCACCAACTCAACTACCAACTTCAAGATTCGACAAGAGAAGTTTTCCTGCTCAAACAAGGCTTTCAATGGAAACTCAGTTAGCACAACGATTGTATGTGTATGGAAGTAATATGCTAACTTCCTGGAGGCCATCATTAATGCCAAGGCCAGTTCCTTAAGCGGCAAATATCTTGATTCTATTGGGAGTAAAGTCTTGCTCACGTAGAAGATCGGCAGATGTTGTATGCCTCCTGCCTGAACAAGCATTGCGTTGATAACATGTTGAGAAACAACTAGATAAAGATAGAGTTCCTCACTTTACGTCCGCCTAACAAGGAGTGGAGTGGAGGATAGGTATGTCTTTAGTTTGGCCAACGCCCTGTCGCATTCTTCATCCCATGAAAATTTAGATTTAAGGGCTTGAAAGAAAGGGTGGCAACAATTTGATGACCGGCTAATAAATCTATTAAGCGCGGCTACCATCCTGGCAAGATGTTGCATGTCCTTTGCTGAGTTGGGTCGTTTCAACTCTTGGATGGCCTTGATTTGAGTGAGATTAGCTTCAATTCCTCGGTTGGTTACCAAGAAACCCAAGAATTTCCCCGATCCCTCACCGAAGGCACACTTTGATGCGTTCAGACGCAACTTGTGTTGTTTGAAAATGGCGAACATCTCTGTCAGGTCGGCTAAGTGGTCGGCTTCACATTTGCTTTTGATAACCATATCGTTGATATAAGTGTCCATTGTGTGGCCGAGCAAAGGGGCGAACATCTTGGTAAACATCCTCTGAATGGTTGCCTCGGCGTTCTTTAGCCAAAAGGGCATAACGCTATAGCAGAACAACCCCCTTTATGTTGTGAAAAAGGTAATCTCCTAGTCGAGCTTGTACGAGGCGATCTGGTGATAGTCGTGGTAGGCATCCAAGAAACTGAGTCAGTTGTGCCCAGTTATAAGATCCACCAATTGGTCGATTCTGGGCAAAGGGAAACTGTCTTTAGGACAAGCTCAGTTGACTGTCTTCTAGTCGACATAAACTCGCCATTTTCTATTCTTCTTTGGCACAATGACCATGTTGGAAACCCACCGAGGGTAGTGTATCTCCTGGATAGCCCTCGCTTCAAGTAAGTTCTTCACCTTTTCCACTACTACTTTGGCGTGATGAAGCGCTGATCGCTGTGTTCTTTGAACGACCGATCTAGCGTCAGGGAAAACATTGAGTTGGTGGCAGATGAAGTTTGGATTGATGCCAGACATGTCGTAAGGCGCCCATGCAAACACTTCGATGTTCGCCACCAAGAAATTCACCATCTCTAATCGTTCTTGGGTGGTAAGGGTGGATCTTAGCAGAAAAAACTTCTCAGGATCATTTTCGTTGATCTTTACCTCCACCAAATCTTCAACCACCTTTTTCTCAGCTTTGGTACCCATATCGTCCAAGACACTTTGGTCTTTCGGTCCTTCGATCATTTGTACGAAGCCTTTGGCAGCTCGGCTGCTGTTCACTACTACAAAACACTGCTTAGCCATAACTTGATCGCTCCAAACTTCTTTTATTGTCCCAGTAGCAGAGGGGAACCTCATGACTTGGTGGTAAGTAGACACCACCGCTTGCATGGCATGAAGCCATCCTCTACCTAGGATCAGGTTGTACGTGGAGGGCATCTTCAACACCCAGAATTCCACTTGCTTGATGATTGACCCTGCTTTAATCGATAGGATGATCTTACCTACTGGCCACTCTGGTTGTGAGTTAAAGCCAACCAGTAGCGAGGTCGCTGGGGCCAAGTCCTTGTCGTTAAGCTTGAGTTGCTTGAAGGCATCGTAATACATTATTTCAACCGAGCTGCCTTGGTCAATCAAAATGCACCTAATGTCAAAGTCCTTCACGTAAAGCGTGACCACCAGCGCATCATTGTGTGGCATCTGAATGCGCTCAAGATCTCTGCTTGAAAAGCTGAGGATATCTTTCACCTCGGTCTTGCCTTTCTTGACGGCTGGTTGGACCGACCAAATTTCTCTCATATGCTCCTCTTTTTTGATCATCCCTTAGAGCTCGCGTACCCGCGTCGGCTCGACGATCCCATGGATCACGCTGATTACGCCTTGAAGGGGTGCATCTAAAGCGGCAAAGCTGTTAGGCTCTACTTGAGCATGGGGCGCGACCTTGGTGCCTCCATCAATATAGCGATCTATGTGGCCAGTAGCCACTAATTCCTCTAGATGCTACTTCAAAGAGAAGCAATCTTCTGTGCAGTGACCGCGCTCATCATGGTAGGTGTAGCGGTATCTTGGGTTGAAGCCTCTTTGTGCATTTCCCAACTTACCGGAAATCGAACTTATCCCTTGTCATGGATCTCGCTAAGGATGCGGTAGATTGGGATCTTGAAAACGATGGTAATGCATATTCAGGCATTCAACTTCCTTTTTGCATCTTTCGCGGCATCACAGGGGTAATCAGCTTGGTCGTTATGATAACCTTTACCTCGATTATTGAGATTATCACCGCGACCCTAATCTCTTTCACAATTGTGCAGACGGTTTGCCTTCTGTCTGACTGTATGAACCTTTTCGGCCACCCTCTTATCTGTCGCTACTAGATTCACCTTCGCGGTAGCCACGATCGCATCATTCTCAACTTGGATGTGCTCGTTGATACGTTGCATTAGCAACTCCATGGTAGTAGGTTGACTCATGTAAACGAGTCTCGCAATCGATGTCTGACCGGGAGACTGTGCTTGTATTGGGTGATTGCTAGGTTGGTCCGGCAATTGAGAATTTCGTTGAAGGTTTCCCAATACTTGGCGTTGTACGCCTTGAGTGAGTTGCTCGGTTTCATCTTGATGCTGAGAAGGTGGTTGACTTCCTTGGGCATTTTGGTGTTGGTTTTGAATCGGGTCACGAATGCCTCCGCCAACTGCTGCCACCTCTCGATACTTTCCTCCAGCAGTCGCTCGAACCATTTTAGGCCCAACTCACCTAAACTTGATGGGAAAATAAGGCACGTAAGTGCGTCGTTTCGCCTATAGCCAACCATGACTTGCCGAAAATGGCTCACGTGCATGTATGGATCGATTTTTCCATCATAGAGCATAAACCTGGGTTGGTGAAAGCCTGCAGGAAGACACGTGATTTCTATCTCGAAAGAGAAAGGGGTAGCGCTCAGCCTCGCCAAGTCTTTGTCCAAAGAGACATGTACAGCTGGGCGTGGTGGCGGCATTATGACTTCTTCACTGGCGCAACCTCCGTGGGACAGTCGTTGCAATGCCGGTACCTTTTGCGCCTCCCGTCGATGCACTCGTTCTTCCAAGACATCCCTCAAGTTCTTCGAATGGGAGGAGTAAAAGTATCTCGACATCGTCGAACGGACGTGAAAGACGGTAGTTGCTATCTTGTGTGCACGACTTCTCCGCCGACATGTTAGAATCACCAACCCCATAGCTTTTGGTGTTGGAAAGGGAAGGCAAGGCATCCCTCGTCGGTTCAGGCTACCTGAGCGATAGGGTTGGGTGCGCTCACTGTGGTTACCCACTCCAACAACACCCTTCCCTTTGACCTGTCGCTTCAACACCTCCATCTCCGCCGCCATCCGCCGAATGAAGGCATCTTGATCTCTCAACTTCTGCTCTAAGCGCTGAACGTGCAACTCTCTTCGCTGTCGGTGCCCGTCCGGACTCCGTGAGTGGTTAGTGCTCCTTGCGAGCTTGTCGCGTGCATCTCTAAGAAGCCCTGTGGAGGAAATTTCCAAGGCCGCCATGGTCGGAATGACAGGAGGGCCATCTCTTCTCCGGACTGACTGTGGGGTGATGCCGTCGACGACGAACAATGGTGTTTCGTCATTGTGAGCCATGAAAAGTGATTGGACAAGCTTGGAGAACCAGGTTTTGTCTGTTGAAGTTTCCCACAAACGGCTCGAATTGTACAAGGAGAAAATATTTGTCGCTTTCCGTACTCCTCATGTCCAAGCTTCACTTCTTTCCAAATGACCTAAGAACACAAAGACGGTGAGCTATCCGGCAGTGCACTACCGGAAAAACCCTCTAGCGGCCAAGTTAGCACGCTAAGAGAGAGAGACAGAGAGAGAGAGAAAGGGGTAGGTAGCTCTGATAACCAAATGTTCCAGACCTGTGCATGGAGGCTTAGCACCGTTTATGTAGTTTCTGCGCGCGCCTCTCTGTCTCCTCTTTCTGACACGTGGATATGTTCCCCTCTTACCTTCTTCCACATGTAAGAGCCAATACTGCCAAACACCGAATGTCAATACTGCCTAACGGTATTGACGCATACAGACGATGGAATCTTCTTCCAACAGTCAAACGATGCCACGAAACACACCCCACGGAGCTAAACCAAGCGCGGTGCCATAATCCTCCTTCAAGGCCGCGCTACTTGCTCGATCCCATCGAACAAACCAGTTTGCGGGCCTAACCGAGCTCTGTGACCCACAGCGAGCTCCTGCTCGGTCAAACTCGGTCTTCTGAGGACAAATTCCATCCAACTTAGTAAAATGCACATCTCCATCGGGCTGGTAGCTCAAAGTCATCCCCAACTTGACCAGACCTACTCCTCGGCCCAGCGCGTGTCCAACGTCTGATCGAGCGAAGACCTTGACTTCGACCCAAACTCGCTTGGCCCCATTACTAAGCCATAAATCTCCCTCCCAGATAGATAGATAGTATAAGATTGCATACTAAAATTTTTCCTAATCTTTTTATTACAATAATCTTAAAAGATTTCTCCGCTATAAATCTATCCATTATTTCATCTAACTTTATAGTTGAAATTAGTCTCTCTATCACTTGTTCGATTTTACTAGGAGCAATCATCCTTAGTTATCTCCAATAATTTCTCAATTCTTATTCTAAAAATACTCCATAATCATAAATTTGCCAAAATTTCTATCCAATATAACTATAAACTGTATTCTAAATTTTCTCCTAAATCTCTTTCTCACATAAAATTTTTAAAAGCTCTCTCTCTATATGTGAATTTTAAAAAACTGTGAATCTAATAAATAAATAACTCAAAAATTTTCTCTTCAACTGAACCTTATAATATAAATATGTGGTACACATCCTCTCTCTCTTTCCAAAATTGATTCCATAACTTGTAAAACATCTTCAAATTTCTAGTGATAATTTTAGATTGGACCCAAAACCCTTATCCAAACAACTCTAATGTGATAAAAGTTGAGAAAATCAATATTAAATAAAAAATGAGATTTTTATCACACATCATCAGTTACATAATTTTTGAATAATACATTGGAAGTATTTTTATAAGTACCAATAAAGGTCAAAATTTTAGATATGATTCATGATGAAAATCATAAAATACCAACACCAAATAGAAGGAAAAAAAAAAAAAGAAGAAAAAAACTATCAAATAAGTTTTAAGAATAATTGCTAGCAACACATTTTCTATGCTATGAATAACAACAAAAAAAATCAGCTTGAGTACACAATATATGTCTTGTCGCAATATATTCAAAGGAGAGAAAATTGAATAGATAATTAATCAAAATAAATAAAATATCCAAAAAAATGTTAAAAATTGCTTAATAACTGCATTATTTATTTGATTTTTCAATGACTTTTACTGTCACTATTGAACACAATAAAACTAAATCCATAATTTCCTTGTATGAAATTCAACATCATGGGGAGCAAAACTGAATGGGCATGAAGGTTATGCCAATAGAGCCTCTAAAAATAGTATAAGTTATTACCTTTAGGTAACAATCACCAATTCACAATACAAATGACTATGAGTTGTAGTAAGGAAATTCATTGATAGAAGAATAAAAAGAATTCCAATAAAATCATACAAAGAATGAAATTTTCATGGGACAGTCAATCTAACAGAGTAAAATCTTGAAACTTTGGCATCTTAGTATCTCCTCAAACGTATGCATTTTAGTATCACCATGGATGTTTTGATAGGTCTTCATAAACACAGAGCCAATTAACACTTATATATATATATATGATGTATGAGAGTTTAGTTAGTGGAGAGAGGAGAGATTTTAGGAAAGAAAAAAGATTAGGAGAGAGATTTTAGGAATTTATAATTCAAAATTTGTTCACACGATTGTGAGGTGATTAAGAGGATAAATTTGAGGAGTTTGTAATTCAAAATTTTGTTAGCATAATATTGGGTTTTGATTTAGAATTGGGATAAAATATTTGACATAGATAAATATAGAATAATACTATAACGACCGTTCACTTTTATACACATAATTTTTGAATATTTCCATATCAAGTGTTTCTTTTTTAATTGAATTTCAAATTAATTAATGTATTTTCAATTTGAAATTCATTAATTATGAAATATTTAGAGTTCTCTATATATTAAATAAGAGTTGGCCAATAGAAAATTTTCAATTGTTTAAAATAAAATAAAAATTAAGAAATTTAGATTGAGGTTTTCGAGCTCTTACAATACTCCATGTTAGAAATCTCATTTTCCTTAATATATAGTATAGTTTTGTCTATTAAATATTTTTATAATTTTATGACGATCACATGGTGTGATTTTTTATGTCCTGTTGGCTACATATTTTGTAAAAATCAATTACAGTTCGACACGTGGCAGAGTAAGGGTAATATAGGGAAACTACTCAAGTCTTCGATCCTGATCGTACACGTGGCAGTGAAAATTGGTTTTCACATGATCTGAGTAGCACTGGATCAGTAAAGAGATACAAGGTGACGTGGCTTCAACGGTTACTTATATTCAAATTCAAATACAGGAGGGAAGCCCAACTGCAAGTGATAGCGTAATGGAACTACTTCTAAGGCAGCATGATCAGCGATCATGGAGGAGTAGTTCGACGATTTGAAGTGCAGTTCGATGGTCATCCTTGAGGAGTATAAATAGCAAGGAGGTCCCCAGAAAAACCCCCCAGACTCAGATCATACAAATCAGTCTTACTTTACACATTTTCTTTTCCAGTTTTTACATTTCCAGTCTTTACCTTTCCTGCACTTTAAATACCTGTTCTTCACATTCCTGCACTTTAAATACCTGCACTGCACTTCATTCATAGGAGTAGTTTCAAGTAGATTCAAGTAGATTGTTGCTGTAAACCTCTACGAGGCTGAGTTTGGACCATTGTAAGTTTTCATTTTAATGAAATACTTCCATTGTTCTTCATATTAACTGTTATTTCTCTTAATTTCTCCTAAGTCAAGCCACCAGTAAAAGTCCTCTTCATTGAGGCTGAAAGAACTAAAACACAATCGTCTGATAATTGGTTGGCAATTATAATTTCTGTAAGGACTGATTGATCTTTGCTGGCACGCTCACATTTACAAAAATACCATTCGAAAGCCAAAAAGCCAACATGTCCGTACAAGAGTATTTGGCCTAGTAGTTTTGTGACATCACTTTGTAGTGTGACATTGCAAGTTTAACTGATAAAAGTTTGATACTTTTATGGGGTTTATTTATCTCCATGACTGAGGTTGTATGTAGTTGTTAATAGGGTTGAGCAAAGGAATCGTAAAATCTATAAACCAAACCGGTCTAGTCCATTTGAATAACATTTGTCTTCAAAAAATGAACGGTTATTCTTGAAATTATATTTATTGTTTATTTTTTGAAGATAAATGTGATTCAAATATATAGTTATTGAAGTCTAATTATCTTTATTTTTTACATGAATATTCTTCTCAACGAGTACTAAAAAGCAATTGGTTTGGATCATCGAGATTAGGCTCATATACGCCCACTAAATCCAAATGCTCTCTCAAGTTGGATCCTCAACATGAGAGAAATCTCCAATATGAAAGAAGCCAAACCATTTTCATTAATGTAAACTAGCATATCACCCGTGCTATGCATGGAATAAAATAATATATTATTTATTAAAAATATGATAATTATATTTAATTTTTTTATATTTTGTCTCTCATAAATAAAATTTTATATATAAGTTTAAGGGTTTTCTTTCAAATGTTCTTTACTATAATATATGGTATAGATAGATTAAAATTGTTGAATTGACAATTAATAATTAAAATTATGCTTTGTTATAATAAAAAAATTATTTTAGAATAAAAATATACGAATTTTAAAAAATTATCATATCGGTTTTTGAAAAGGAAATAATTAAAGAAATTTTAAAAACTTAATGAGTAAGAAAGAATCATCGTAACATGTAAGACCGTTAAAATTATGGTTAAGCCTGCAAATTATTCAAACAAAAAATGGTTTAGCTTAATCAATTAGGTCAAAAGACCAATCAGTTTACACAAAAATTAATTAATTAAAACTTTTAAATTTTATTTTATTAAAATTTAAATTGTCACTAAATATAGAAAATAGTATACTAATTTAAATTTAAAATCGACGCAATATAAATTTAAAATTATAATAACCTATCTCATAATTTATAAGTTTTAAATACAAATTTAAAATTATCATAATTATCTCATAATTTTTGTATTAAGGAGCAGTAAGAGTGACATTGAGATTATCGATATATCTATATATTTTATAAAAGAATCCTTTTTAATGAGAGATATTATGAGAGTTTCAAAATTACATACAAAATTATTTTTAAAATCAAAACCTTTATGTGGGATTGTAAAATATAAGTTAAATGAAAACTAGCCAATCAGGATTTTCTTAATTGTTTAAAATTAAGAAAATAAAAAAAATTAGTATGAGGTATTGATCATAAGGCATTTCACTAAAAATCTCATTTTGCTTATATAAATCAGAGCATAAGATTCACTTTATGTAAGTGAAACAATCCATTTTTTCCTTCTTTCTCGATGTGTGATTATAAAATAAAAATTAAATAAAAGCTAGCCAATGGGGATTTTTTTAATTATTTAAAAGTTAACAATTGTTTGGGTAGGAAGTTTATCTTGAATCAAACAATCTTAGCCGTTTAATCTTTAATTTGTTTCGAATCAAGCAAATTTAACCAATATATTTTGATAAAACCACAAAAATCGCAGTTAAACCAGTGAATTAGTCAAACCGAAAACGGTTCACCCTATCGGCTAGGTCAAAGAACCAACCAATTATACAAAAATTAATTAATTAAACTTTCAAATTTTATTTTAATTTTAAAAAATTAAACTGTCTTGAACTGAAACATACACAACACTACAATATTAAATTAGAGCATAAGGTTTATATAGTGAAACAACTAATTTTTTCCTCCTTTTCCTGAAGTGAGATTATAAAATAAAAATTAACAGCTGTTTGGACGAGAAGTTTATTTCTAATTAAACAATCTCAGCCGTTCTATTTTTAATAAGGTTAATCTTAGTTTATTTGAAATCAAACAAATCTAAACAATATATTTTGATAAAACAGCTAAAATCGTAATTAAACCAGTGAATCAGTCAAACCGAAAACGATTCAGCTTAATCAGCTAAGTCAAAAGACCAACCAATTTACAATAAAATTAATTAATTAAAACCTTTAAATTTTATTTTAAAATTTAAACCAACTTGAACTGAAACATGCACAATACTATAATATTAAATGAGAGTGTAAAATTCACTTTATATAAGTGAAACAGCTCACTTTTTCATTCTTTTCTCAATGTGGGATTGTAATTATTTTAAAGTTAAATATTATGAGTGTTTCGAAATCTCATACAAAATTATTTTTAAAATCAAAACGTCTATGTGGGATTGTAAAATAAAAGTCAAATGGAAGCTAACCAATGGAGATTTTCTTAATTGTTTAAAATTAAGAAAATTAAAAAAATTAAAAAAATTGGTATTGGTCATAGGGCTTTTCACTAAAAATCTTCTTTTGATTATATAAATGGGAATATAAGATTTACTTTATATAAGTGAAACAATTCACTTTTTCTATAGCGATTCTGGTTTAAACTCGACCCATTTGATATTCTGAATTCGGGTTTCATGGTTTTGTATTGTTGTTCATGCCTTATTCCTCTTTTCCCTTCTTAAGTTTGGCTATTGAGTTGTGTTGGTTGTGTTTGAAACAAATTGGTACATTATTTTTCAAAAACCTTGTTACCTAGAATTTTGCCTCTACACCCGAGCGTCACTTCTTGCGCTCGAGCGACCTTTGTGAACTCTTAGTATTTTTGTAGGTCTGTAAAACTATTGGGAGAGTGTATTCCACGCTCGAGCAACTCTTCTTAAGCTCAAGCGGTAGGCATATGTCTATAAAACTATTAAGAGTGTGTATTCTACGCTCGAGTGTGTCTTCCTGTACTCGAGCGGTGACGCCTTTTTTCATTGTGTCTTGGCGCTTGAGTGTCACTCACGTCTTGCGCTCAAGTAGTAATTATTTTTGTGTCTAGACACTCGAGAGCCACTTCTTGCGCTTAAGCGGACTGTGCATATATCAGTTCGTATAAGTCACTTTTTACATCACTTTTTCGCCTCTCTTTCTCTTTCTCTCTCTCTCTCTCTAAACATTTCAAAATCCTAAATCTAGAGCTACTTTCTCTAGAACTTACTCTCTCTCTCTCTCTTTACAAATATACCAAGATCTATCCATTTCTCTACCCTACTTCCTTTATTAAAAAGGTAGAGCTCATCTAGAGCTTCATTTTCATCTAAATAGAGTTGGGTTCCGGCTTCATTTGAGTTTCATCCGTGCTTTTCTCGTCTTTTAGCTTTAAGGTAGGAATTCTCTACACTTGTTTATGATTTTTAACTTAGCTATTTATTTTTATAAAACAATCTTTTGATTTTAGAAGATTTTGAACAAACCTAGGATTTTGGTTTAAAATCAAAAGAAGGGTTTTCAAATGGATGTATTGAAAATGGTTGTGGGGTTGTAAATGAGGTTGAGTTGTGATCAAACCATTGATTTTGATACTTGAAATGGATTTTGGAAGAATAAGGGGTTTTACTCTAAATGGCTCAAATATTTATTTTGTATAAATAAGTAAAATTGATGTTGAAAATATGAAATTGGATAGATATTGATATATATGGTGGAGTTTGATATGTATTATCACTTACCTTGAAATTTGAAAAGTTTATCTGTATTGGAGATTTTATATCTGTTTATAAATATCTGTTTTAGGCTATCGATGGAGGATAGCTATGATTGTTGTAGAAATTGCATGAGGATTAGGTGAATTGAAACTAATTTCTCATCCATGTGCATTGAATAGTGGTTCTCGTTTAATACATTGCAAATGTATGCGATTTTGAGAAAAATGGGGTGAAAGTTAGAAAAATGTGTGTATCACCAAACTAAGTTGGCCTGTGTGCCCAAGATGAAAAACTCAAAAAATGCGCGTATATATGGGTACCGATTCCTGTAGGCGAAATATCCGTAAAATGGCAATAGTAACGCTTGTATAGGCTATGTTTACATGGGTGTCGTTTGACGATTTTTCGCAGACGAAATATCCGTGAAAGGTTATACCGGTTTAAGAATTCTTCCTTGTCTTCGATTGTAAAGGACATAATTTGAGAATTGTGCTATAAGCTGAGCATGGCATGGTTTTTGAGAAAGAAATGTAAAACGTTTTGGTCATAAACATTACATATGCATTTCACCCTTATATCTTTATTAAGATTTATATATTGTGTTGGATTACTTCTACTGGGTTTTGGCTCACCTTATATGGGAAAACCATTTTCGAGTGTTGGTGAGATGCCTTCGCTAAGGTAGTAGCTTGATAGGATTGGAGCAAAAACTTCATTTTGTTTATTTGTTGTAATTGTTTTGTACAAGCCTAAGGCTTTATCTATATTAGATTTAAATCCACTTTGATGTAATCAAGTATAGTCTTAAAAAGTTGTAGCCTTCAGGGCATTTTTATTACCTGTTTAACTTCTATTTCATGTCTTTGTTATTGTCACATGCTATATATTCAGGGTTAGGACTTATGAATGTATATTCGCATGTGTCACCATTTTGTACAATTTAGTCTTATGCAATGGAAAGACATTATACTCCAATTCATATTATTATTTACTTATCGTCGTGGATGGTTTATTGTATTTATTTCAGGGCATTAAAACTTGGTATCAGAGCATACTGGGTTTGAATACATTGGGTACGTGGGAAGTGGTTATTACCACAATAGGTTTGTCTCGCTTGATAGGGAAATTAGTATGTATGGTATGCTATGTGATTATATGGGTATGAATTTAATTTCTAGGATATTGATTGGGTCTACGGGTTTCTAAAAGTCCTATTAGAAGAGCACTTGATCACTGCTGTTTCTAATTGAAACTTTGGCAACGCCACGGGATAGTCATTATCTAAGAAGAAAATTCATATTTGTTTATGTGACTACATGCTTATGTGGAGTGAAATACTGTTGTCCACTGCATTAGGACGCGAGTGAGTTAGTTTCGGCACATTTGTAAATATGCTAATCTCTTTTGTTACCTTCATTAGGATGTCAGGACGTGGACGTGGTGGTGGTAGGCGTAGTAGACCTAAAAGACATGAGGTGCCTTTACCGGATGAGATTCCAGCGCAAGATGAAGTAGTTGGTCAGGCTAATGTGTTTAAACCAATTGGTCAGCAGGCCATGGGTACTTTGGCCTGCGAAATGGCCAGAGCATTGCGGGAATCTATGGACATTCTCAGGGCTGAGAATCAAGTCCATGCCCATGTTGCTAAGACGGGGCTGTCTTTTCTGAAGCTAGAGTTCTTCTAGTCTAACCTGGATGAGTTTTTAGGCGATCCTAAAGAGCCTTTGAAAGCGGATGAATGGCTCAAATAAATGTTGAAAACATTTGAGATGCTTGGCATCGAAGATGGTGGTTTGAGAGTGACCTTGGCATCCTTCTAAATGAAGGGAGATGCAAGTCAATGGTGGAAGTATGCACGTGGGCGCATTGGGATGACTTGGGAGGCTTTTCTCGACACCTTCCAGGACAAGTTTTTGTCTCCCACTATTAGGGAGAAGTTGAAGGACCAGTTTTCTCAGCTCATGTAGTTGAACACACCAATGACCGAGTTTGAGGCCGCATTTACTAGTGTCAAGGTTTGCACCGGAACTCATGACAACTGAGGAGCATCGTTATTTAGAGTTCAAGAAGAGGTTGGGGACCGAACTCATGTTCAAAGTGGTCGGGTCAATGATTAGAGATTATGGACGCCTAGTGAAAGCAGTGGCTCATTTTGAGACCATGATGCAGATGTAAGAAGAGCAGATGAGGGGCTCCAAAAGGAGTCAGGATATTTAGGGGAACAATAAGAGATAGAGGGGTTCTACTCCACAGCAGTTCCAGGAAGCACAATCGAGGTCCACTTTTCCAGTACCGAGTTACGGTTCAGGGAGAGGTGGTCAGGGAGATTTCACTTGCTTTAAGTATGGTTAGTTAGGCCACAAGTCTCCAGCTTGCCCGCAAATGGGATGAGGGCAGCTGTCCGCATCATCTTCGGCTCGTTCTCAGGGCCAAAATCATAGGAGAGGGCAGCCGCTCACTTGTTATCAGTGTGGGCAGATAAGGCATATGAAGAGATTTTGCCTTCAATTGGGCGGCATACCTGGTGCGTCTGGTTCAAGACAGATACAGAGCCACCAGTCCACATAGTCAGCTCAGGTCTCGAGGGCCAATCAAGGAGCCTCTTCAGCTCAGTCAATGCATCAGACTTATGCTCCAAGGGGTGAGCAGGTAGAGTAGAGACCTACAAGGCGTGTGTATGTTGTTACCGCGCCAGACTTAGTATCAGCGCCTTCGATAGTAAGAGGTAATTTCTTCTTATGCAATTCTATTGCTAATGTGTTGATGGATACTGGTGCATTCCATTCTTTTATCTCGTCTGCATTTACATCGGCTTTGGGGTTAGAATTGGCTCGGTTAGCATCTCCACTCAGTGTAGAGTTGTAACGCCCCCAAAATAATTACAATAATTCATCTATAAATAACTAATACCAGATGACATAGACAAAATAATAGACTTTCATTAATCAGAGTTAATTTACAAAAGTGGCACATGCGATATACATTCATAAGCTCTACCCTGAATCTATAGCATGTGATACCAACTTAATGATCAACAAAAATAAATGCCCTACAGGCTTACATCTTTCCAAGACTATGCTTGGTTACAACAAAAGAGAGAGTCTTAAGCTTCATACATATAAAGCCCTAGGCTTGTACAAATATTAAATACAAAACAACAAACAGAGCCTTCAGCTCTCAGGTCCTTCCAAGCTAAGTCCTTGGAGGAGGCATGTCACCAGTACTTGAAAACGGTTTCCCAAGTAGGGTGAACCAAAGCCCAGTAGAAACAATCTAACACAATATATGAATATTAACAAAGATATAAGTATGATGCACATGTTAAATGCCCAAATGACAAGTCTTTCACAATCTTTTTCCAAAACCATGTTGTGTCAAACTTACATATCAATCCATTAGTTATGCCCACTTCATTTAGTCAACCAAACAGAGGACACACCCCATAGGCCTCCAACCAATATAATTATCATACAAAATACATTCACTTGCCATTTTACGAAAATTTTGTCTGCAGGAATTAGCATCCATATATACGCGCGATTTTCGGGACTTTCACCCTAGACACACAAGTCAACTTAATTTAATGGAGTCCATCTCCTTTCTCCTCCCAAATATCATATATATACAATGTATACAATTCATAATCATATTCAATGATAACGGCTAGGTGTATAGTTTCAATTTGCTTAATCCTCATACAATTTCTACAACAATCATAGATATCCTCCACCGATAGTTGAAGATAGATATTTCTAAACAGATATACAATCTTCACAACAAATAAATTATCCGAACTTCCATTGGTGAGAGATAATACATATCTGACTACACCATTCATATAAACAACCTCTCAATTCCACACTTTCAATTAGGGGTGAAAGAATAATCACAGAAATCGAACCAACCGACCGCACCAAACCGAATCGCCGGTTTACGGTCTGTTTATTTTTTGTAATTCGGCCGGTTGGTACGATTTTTTTAAAATTTTGGTTTTCGATTTGGTTTACGTGAATTTTACACTGCATCGAATCGAACTGCACTGAATTATACTCCTATCTAAACCATCCACGTGTTTTAATCCTAACCATCCACTCAATAATATATATAACATAAGTACAGCCTTTTTGGCCTTCCAAGTCCCACAGTGAAAACAAAAAGTTGAAACACTTTTTGTTCTCTTTCACGGATTCATTCTCTCTATCCCTTACTCTTTGTCTTCTTCCACTTTAAAGTTCAAACAAATTAGGGCTTTTTTTACTAAGGGTGAGAAATCAATCGGGGTTTTTACTAAGGCACTCTCAGGTGGTCCACCATTATCATCCATTACTCAGAATCTTGAAGAAAAGTCTTGGTACCAAGTAAATTTCATCCCTAATTTTTTATTTTTGAAACCATATTTTTTTATTGTTTTACTTTTTTAACAAACCCTGTTTTTTTTTTTTTTTTTTTTTGATTAAAAACACCCAGTTTATGACACAAATCCCTAATTTTTTAACACTTTTCAAAAGCCCTAGTGTAGACTAACTTTTGTGTCAAAGTAAACCATGTTTTTGACCTTGTTTATATATATATATGTGTGTGTGTGTATAATATTTATGATGTTTTCAAAAGGATTTTAATGTTTGTGAATCACTTGATTTTGATGGTGTTTTAAATCCATAAAAAGATTTTTTTTTTAAAAAACAGGGTGTTCGTTAATATGCAAATGAAACACTACTCTTAACATACAAATGAAAAAAAAAAAAATGATGATTTAATTTTTGTTCATTAAAATATATATATTTTTTCTTGTAGTTAAAATTTGTTTTAGTTATTATTATTTTGTTATGATTTTTTTTTTCTTTTAGTGGTGGCAATATATTTCTTCTGTTAATAAATAAAAGGACTAGGATTTTTTCTGTTAGTTATTATGTTTAGCTGGATGATTTAATTTCTGTTAGTTAAAATTTGTTCTTGTTATTTTTGTATTAGTTAAAATTTGTTGTTGTTGTTGTTCTTATTTTATTAGTTACTATTTCTTTTTGTTATTTATTTATTTATTTATTTTGATAAATCAAATATTTCTTGTTGTTATTATGTTTAGATGGATGATTTAATTTCCCCTATACAAGGGCCTAGTGAAATCGCTACTAAACAACCTACAACACAAGAGCATGAGAATGAAAGCACAAAAAAATGGTCTAACAGTGTCAAGGGTAAAAGAGAAAGATCTTTGGTTTGGGATCATTTCACGAAATTGAAGTGTGAATTTGGTAAAAGACCTAAGGCTTCTTGTAACTATTGTGGTACAACTTATGCATGTGATCCAAAAATTAATGGGACAACATCAATGCGAGCTTATATACAATCAAGATGAAAAGCAAACTACAATAAGTTTTAAACCAAAAAATGAAACTGGTGATGGGGAAACAGTTGGTAATCTTGTGGCTGCAAGCTTTAGTGTTGATGCATGTAGAAAGGCCCTAGCAAAGATGATAATAATAGATGAATTTCCATTTAAATTTGTGGAGGGTGAAGGATTTAGGCAATATATGCCTGTGGTGCAACCCAAGCAGTTAAAAATCCCATCTAGGATTACCATTGCCAAAGAATGTATGTCAATATTTGTGAGTGAGAAGAAGGCTTTGAAGAATGCACTTAGAGGCCAACAACTATGTCTTACCACAGACACTTGGACATCAGTGCAAAACTTGAATTATATGTGTCTCACTGCACATTTTATTGATTGTGATCGGAAACTTCATAAAACTTTTTTTGAACTTTTGTATAGTTCCAAATCACAAAGGTGACACACTTGGTAAGGTGATTGAGGATTGTTTGGTAGCATAGGGAATTGATAACTTTCTCACAATCACGGTTGATAATGTAAGCTCAAATAATGGTCTCATTAACTTTTTGAAGTGAAAGACGAAGAGAAGAAAGAATACCATATTAGAGCATGACTTTTTACATGTGAGGTGTTGTGCTCACATATTGAATCTAATTGTTTCCGAGGGATTGAAAGAAATTGATGATTCCATAACAAGAATTTGACGTGTTATAAAATTTGTGAGATCCTCTTCATCTAGAATGGCCAAGTTCAAATTATGTGTTGAAAAAGAGGGCATTGAGTTTAATGGTAAACCTTGTTTGGATGTGGCTACCCAGTGGAACTCTACGTATTTCATGTTAGAATGGGCTATACAATTTCAAAAGGTTTTCGAGCTGTTAGATGATGATGACACTCATTTTCGCTCGAATCTTAGAGAGGATGAGGTTGGTGAGGTTGATGAGATTGATAAGGTTGGCGAGGAGGGAGAAGTTGGTGACATTGGTGAAGAGGACAAAGTTGCTTTAAGTAATAATGGCAAAGGAAAAGAGAGAAGAAAGACAACTGGGCCGCCTACAAAACATGATTCGAAGAAGGCGAGATTGTATTTCAAGTTCCTAAATTTGTTTTACAATGCCACATTACGTTTTTCAGGTTCTTTATATGTCACTTGCAATGCATTTTTTATTGAAATTATGTTGATAAAAAATGCAAGCATTAAATTGTGTGAGAATGAAGATGTAAGCTTGCATTTAATGGCACGTGGCATGAGTTCCAAGTTTGATAAGTATTGGGGTAAATTTGACAAGGTTAATTTGCTATTGTTTGTTGTGATTGTTATTGATCCCCGTTACAAACTCAGTTATATTCAATGGTGCTTGGAATAAATTTATGAAGCTAAGCATGTTGATGATTTGATAATGAAACTAAAGAATGAGTTGACACGATTATATGATTGGTATGCTTTGAATGTTCAAAGTGGTAGTGTGCAAACATAAACTGTGGGGAGTCATCAAGGGTAATGGACTTGGATGAAGAACATGACATGGATGTTTGGGCAAAAATGAAATCCAAGTATGAGGTGCGTTTGAAAAAACAAAGTAACATGGTTAACAAATCTGAGTTGGAGAAGTTTAGATGATTGTGAAAAAGATAATGATGATTTTGATATATTGGGTTGGTGGAAGGCTAAGTCCACTAAGTATCGCATCCTCTCTCTCATAGCTCGGGATGTTCTAGCTATTCTTGTGTCTACAGTTGCCTCAGAATCTGCTTTTAGCACGAGAGGTCATATGCTTGATCCATTCTGTAGCTCTTTATCACCCATCACGGTAGAGGCCCTCATTTGTACATAAAATTGGTTACGTTCCCCATCTCAAATCAGTCTTAGAGATCAATTGGATGAATTTGAAGATATTGAATCAGGTACATTCCTTGATCAATAAATATTTCTTATTTTCTTATTTTTATATTTTGTGAGAGTTATATGTTTAACACTTGAATTTCTTTTGTTTTGCTTCTTTCATTTTTTTTAGTGCTTATGGAAGAATCAAGCAATAAGGATATCAACATCATTGATTGATGTCGGAAAACAGTGGTAACAAGTTGAATATTTGATCTAATTTTTTTTTTATGTATTTATGTTAAATTCAATTCTTATGAGAATATTTTTATTATTTTTGCAGGACTTCTTTTGTTTTGTTGGTTGGAAAATATGTCAAATTTCTGCACATTTCAGTTTTTGATTTTTGAGATTTGAGTATTAATAGTTAGAAAGGTAAGAAATTGCATAATTCATTTAGATTTTTTTATGTTAAATTCAATTATGATGATAACAATTTTATTTATTTATTTTGGCAATACCTCTTTTGCTTGGTTGGTTGGAAAATGCATACTCTATCTATTTTGTTTTCAGTTTTTTAATGTTAATAGTTTGTAATATTTGGTTATGGATATATGGTTTTTTTTTTCTTCTTTTTTTTTGGGGGGGGGGGGGGGTAAATATGATATATGGTTCTTATTTAGTTTTGAATAGACCACAAAAGACTTACTTGATATATGGTTCCTATTTGTTTTGAACAGAAAAATAGTTGTTGAATATATTTTGATAAATTTTGGTATGTTTGGTTTGTTGAATATGTTTGATGCATTTTTATTTTTTAATTTTTTAGCTCTTACTAGACTAGAATTTCAAAGCCCAATTCTTTTTTCTTTTCTGTTTTTTTTTGTGGGTAAATAAAGTCCAATATAATTTGATAAAGCATATGTAAAAATTATGCTTAGGTGTTGTTGGACTTTAGTTTCTAAGGCCCGAATTCATTTTTGTAATGGATAAAAGTAGGCCTAAAATGTGAGGCCCAAAACGTAGCACCGCACCGAAACCGCATATAGCGGTTTGGTGCGATTTGTAGGTGTCTTTCGGTCTGTTCGGTTTCAAAAAAATAAAATCGAGTATTTCGGTTCGGTTTAAAAACTACAAAAAAATCGGCCGAACAGCACTGATTTCACCACTACTTTCAATACCAATTTCATTACTTGTACAAAATAATCATTTGAGTTGTTTTAGGGCCAAACTCCTCTTTTTCCCGATTTCATCCCAAACACCAAAGTACACCATTCTAACCCGACACAAGTTCATAATTACTCTCATAACCATTTCCATCACATTCATTTGAAAATCACTCTTTTGATTTTAAGCCAAAACCCTCGGTTTGTTCAAAATCACCATAAGTTCCAGTATTTCTTACACATCGACAAATAACTAAATTAAAACTCATAGAAGAGAGTAAAAAGTCCCAACCTCAAAGTCAGGAGACAAACAAAGTAAGGTGGAACCTTCAACAACGCTGAAACCAAGTTTCAATCGGATCAAAGCGGAGCTCTTAGAATGCTCTAACTTTTTCTCAAGGACACTAGGGTAGGAAACCCAATGGATTTGGGTTAAAATGTAGAGAGAGAGTGTGTGAGTTTTAGAGGGAGAGAGTGACGATCTAGGGTTTTGAGAGAGAAAGAGATGAAAAAGTGATAAAAAAAGAAGGCTACTGCGAACTGATATACATACAGTCCGCTCGAACGCAAGAGTTAATGCTCGAGCGTCAGACACAACAATTTGTTCCACTCGAGCGCAGGAAGTGAAGCTCGAGCGCAGAATACACACATCCAATAATTTTGTAGATAGACGAACATCGCTCGAGCGCAACATTGAATACTCGAGCGCCCATCCACTTGAGCGTAGAAAACACCGCTCAAGCGTAGAACACACTCTCCCAGTAGTTTGGCAGACCTACAAAAGTACTAAGAGTTCACAAAGCTCGCTCGAGTGCAAGAAGTGCCGCTCGAGCGGAAAAACAAAAATCTAGACAACAAAAGGTTTGAACACCAAGCAACCAACTTGTTCTAAACATAACCACTACAACCCAAAAGCCAAACTCAAGCAAGAATAAGGGGGGAAAAGACAAATAACATTCAGAATTCATAAAACCCGAGTCCAGAATACAAGATTGGTCAGGTCAAAACCAGAATTGCTATAACCTCCCCCCCTTAAAGAATTTCGTCCCTGAAATTACTAATTATGTTTCAAAACCAAATTTTAAGCAATTACCATAATGATTGTAACTCAATTTCATCCTCATGAGCCATCCACCGATCATTTGATCCTATCAAAATGATGAACGAATCCACAATACTAAATACACAACTCACTTTCCCAAAACATATACAATGTTTACATTAAATCCATGTTTTCGAAACATACACAACATACACAATGTTTTCATATTCTCAAAACATATACAATGCTTTCATATTTCATTAATATAATCAGATTCTAATACATGTTCAAACATTAACAAACAAGTCTGAATACTTCTCACGGACTTCCGACTCACATTTCCAAGTTGCTTCCTCAACCCCGTGATGTTTACACAATACTTAACCAAGGAGATCGTCTTGCTTCACAAGACTTGGTCCTGGGTATCCAAGACTCTCACCAGTCTCTCCTTATACGAGGCATCCTTATCTACCTCTAAGTCGGTCCAATCTAACATGTGCGATGGATCCGGTTCACACTTTCGAAGCATGCTAATATGAAACACATCATAAACCCTGGAAAGCTGTGGTAAGAAGGCCAAACGATAAGCTACCTCTCCAATTCGTTCAAGGATCTCAAAAGGCCCAATGAATCAAAGGGATAGCTTCCCACTCTTTCCAAACCTTATCAAACCTCTCATAGGTGATATTTTCAAGAAGACGTAGTCTCTCACCTCAAAGGACAAAGGTCTCCTCCTACGGTCAGCATAACTTTTCTAGCGACTCTGAGCCGTAGCCAACCTCTTATGGATAAGTGCAACTTTCTCCATCGTTTCCCAGACCAACTCTAGACCCAACATAGGTGCATCACCTACCTCGGCCCAACACACAGGGGATCTATACGGCCGACTATACAAGGCTTCAAATGGTGCAATGCCAATACTCGATTGAAAACTATTATTATAAGCAAATTCCACTAAGGCCAAGTGCCTCTCCCACAAGCCCTTAAAGTCAAGGACACAATCCTAAAGCATATCCTCTAACATCTGAGTAGTGTAATCTGACTGTCCATTAGTCTGAGGATGATAAGCAGTGCTAAAGGTCAATCTAGTGCCCAAGGCACTCTGTAAGCTCTGCCATAACCGAGTTGTAAAATGAAGATCTCTATCCGAAACAATCATCACTAGGACCCCGTGTATCCTCACTATGTCCCTAATGTAAAGGTCGGTAAGATAATCTACCGAGTCACTTACGCGTATAGGTATAAAGTGCGCTGACTTAGTCAGCCAGTCAACTACCACCCAAATGACATCACTACCTCGTTGAGTCCTCGGAAGGCCCACAACAAAATCCATCGTGACATGCTCCTACTTTCACTCAACTATAGGAAAGGATTGTAACAAACCCGCTGGCCTCTAATGCTCAGCCTTCACTTGTTGACAAGTAAGGCATTTTGACACAAACATGGCCACATCCTTCTTCATACCTCTCCACCAAAACTAGCGACTAAGGTCGTGATTCATCTTTGTGCCTCTTGAATGCACCGCAAGACGTGAATGGTGAAACTCTCGGAGTACTTTCTCTCGGCAGACTCCAGCACGAACAAATGGTCACGGTATCTCACACTCAAGTCGGAGTACATGTGCAAGCCTCTTTCTACCTTCCCACTACAGATCTTCTCCCGGAGGGATTCTACCTTAAGGTCACCCTTCTGTGCTTCTAACACTTGGCTCATATGTGTAGGTTGTGCAACTACCGAAAATAAGGCCGCAGACTCAACAGACTCGCCAAGATGCAAGTCAAACTCTCCAATATTACCCATCATCTCCCATTCCCGGATGGCAATACAAGCTACGCTGTTAATAAATTTCCTACTCAATGCATCAGCCACAACGTTAGCCTTCTCCGATTGATAGTGTAACTTAAAGTCATAATCCTCTAAGACTTCCATCCACCTCCTCTGTCTCAGATTTAAGTCTTTCTGTGTAAATAGATATTTCAGACTCTTATGATCAAAAAACACCTCAAACTTCTCTCCATACAGATAATGCCTCCAAATCTTCAAGGCAAAGATCACTGCCGCTAACTCTAGGTCATGGATAGGGTAGTTTCTCTCATATGTTTTTAGCTGTCGCGAGCCATAAGCTACTACATTTCCCTCTTGCATCAGAACACAACTCAAACCTTCCCGTGAGGCATCATAATACACCAAATAGCCCAAACTCCTCTCCGGAATAATCAATACTAGAGCAGTGGTAAGTCTAACCTTAAGCTCTTGGAACGACTTCTCACAAGTCTTATTCCACACAAACTTAACTCTTTTTCTCATCAATCTAGTCAATGGTGAGGCCAGCCAAGAGAAATCCTTCATGAATCTACGATAGTACCCGGCTAATCCCAAGAAATTACGGATCTCGAAAGTATTCATAGATTGCTCCCAATCTTGCACTGCCTCTATCTTGGATGAATCTACGGTCACCCCTTTCACAGATACCACATGGCCTAAGAACTTAACTTCTTTCAACTAGAACTCACATTTTTCAAACTTAGCATATAGTTTGTGGGCTCTAAGCAACTTAAGTACTACCTGCAAGTGTTCCTCGTGCTCCTCCTTTGAGGGTGAGTAAATCAAGATGTTGTCCACAAAAATGACCAAAAAACGGTCTAAGAACTCACAGTAGATCCAGTTTATCAAATCCATAAACACAGCCGATGCATTGGTTAGCCCAAAGGGCATCACTAGGAACTCGTAATGGCCATACCACGTACGGAACGCCTATTTCGGGATATCCTCCTCCTTTCCTCTCAGCTAGTGATAACCCGATCTCAAGTCTATCTTAGAGAAACAACATGACCCCTTCAATTGATCAAACAAATCATCTATACAAGGCATTGGGTACTTGTTCTTAACAGTTACCCGGTTTAGCTTTCGGTAATCTATACACAGTCACAACGCACCATATTTCTTTTTAGCAAAAAGAGTCAGTGCTCTCCAAGGTGAAGTACTAGGGTGGATAAAACCCTTATCCAACAATTCTTGGAGTTGAATCTTCAACTCACTCAACTCACCAGGTGCAAACCTATACGGTGCCACGGAAATCAGTGCCGTGCTAGGTACTAAATCAATAAAGAACTCGATCTCTCGGTAAGGTGGTAAACTGGTAAGAACCTCCGGAAAAATATCTGGGCATTCACAGACTACCTTTGGCAACTCAACTCGAACTTCATCACACTTAGTACTCAAGAAGTTAGCAAAAAGGCAACTAAGCTCACTCCTCCCACGCGGATCATACACCGACAATAAGACTCTATCAACCCGCTCCCCCAAGAAATAAAAGCAATCACCGCTTAAGGTACATACAATAACCTTTTGACGGTAGCAATCTATGATAGCCCGATAGGATAACAACCAGTCCATACCCAATATAACGTCAAACTAGACATATCAATCAACACAAATGCAAAAGAAAGTTGGCGACCGGCAACCTCTATGTCACAACCCCGACACCCCTACTTCAAAATAACCTCACCACTAATAGGTGATTCTACACAGATAGGAGATACTAACTGGGCCAACTCCAACCTAAAAATTGATGTAAATGCAAACAGAATAAAGGAATAGGATGCACTCGTATCAATCAACACATTAGCAACTGAATTGTAAAACAAGAATATACCTCTCACTACCGAAGGCGCTGGTACTAGGTCCAACGCGGTAACAGCATATACATGCTCTGTAGGTCTCTACCCAACCTACTCATCTCTCGGAGTATAAGCCTGATGCACTGACTGAGCCGAAGAGGCTCCTTGATTGGCCCTCGAGGCCTATGCTGACTGTGCAGGCTGGTGGCTCTGTGTTTTTCTCGAACCAGATGTACCGGGTGTGCTACCCAACTGAGTGTAAAATCTCTTCATGTACCCCATCTACCGACATTGATAACAAGTGAACAGTTGCCCTCTCCCCTAACTCTGGCTCTGAGAACGAGTTGAGGACGATGCAGACCGTTGCCCTCCTCCTCTCTGTGGGCAAGCTGGAGACTTGTGACCCAACTAGCCACACTTGTAACAAGTGAAATCCCCAAGACCACCTCTCTCAAAACTTGAACTCGGCATTGGAAAGGTAGACCTCGACTGTGCTCCCTGGGACTACTATTGGGTAAGACCCCTCTGCCTCTTACTGTCCCCCTGAACATCCTGACTCCTCTTGGAGCCCCTCATCATCTCTTCATCCATTTGCATCACGGTCTCAAGATGAGCCGTCGGCTCTACAAGTCGCTCGTAATCTCTAATCATCGAACTAGCCACCTTGAAAAGAAGCCTGGTCCTTAAACTCTTCTCAAACTCTAAGCAACGGCGCTCCTCTGTCACTACTAACTCTGGTGCAAACCTAGAGAGGCTAGTAAAGACTGCCTCAAACTCGGCCACCGGTGTGTTCAATTACTTGATCTGAGAAAACTGATCCATCAACTTCTCCCTAATTGTGGGAGGCAAAAACTTATCCTGTAAAGCGTTGATGAAGGCCTCCCAAGTCACTTCAATGCGCCCACGCGCATACTTCCCCTACTGACCCTTATCTCCTTTCAACTGGAACAATGCTAAGGTCACTCTCAGTCCGTCGTCCTCAATGCCAAGCATCTCAAATGTCTTCACTATCTGCTCCAACCACTTATCTACCTTCAGTGTCTCCTTGGGATCACCCAAGAATTCATTCGGATTTGACCAGAAAAACTCCCATTTCAAGAAAGACAGCCTTGCCTCAGCTACTTGGGCCTGGACTTGATTCTCAGCCTTAAAAATCTCTATGGATTTCCGCAATGCTCTGGTTATTTCGTGGGCTAAGGCACCCATGGCCTATTGACCGACTGGTTCGGCCACATTGGCCTGACCAACTCCTTCTTTCTATGTCAGAATATCATCCGGTATAGGCACCTCACACCTTCTAGGCCTACCACACCTACCACCACCACGTCCACATCCTGACATCCTAATAAAGGTAACAGAAAAGATTAGCATATTTACAAATGTGCCAAAGCTAACTCACTTGCATCCTAATGCAGTGGAAAACAATAATTCACTCCACATAAGCACGTAATCACGTAAATGCATATGAATTTCATTCTTGAATAATGACCGTCTCGCGGCGTTGCCAGAGTTCCAATTAGAAATAGCAGTGATCAAGTGCTTTTCTAATGGGACTTCTAGAAACCCGTAGACTCAATCAATATCCTAGAAATTAAATCACATACCCATATAATCACATAAGTATATTATCACAGGTACCTATTATATACTCAAATATCTCTGATAAATGAGACAAACCCATTGTGGTACTAACCACTTCACACGTACCCAAGTATTAAAGCCCAGTACGCTCCTAATACCAAGTTGTAACGCCCCCAAAATAATAACAATAATTCATCTATAAATAACTAATACCATATGACATCGACAAAATAATAGACTTTCATTAATTAGAGTTAATTTACAAAAGTGACACATGCGATATATATTCATAAGCTCTCCCTTGAATCTATAGCATGTGTTACCAACTTAATGATCAACAAAAATAAATGCCCTACATGCTTACATCTTTCCAAGACTATGTTTGGTTCCAACAAAAGAGAGAGTCTTAAGCTTCATACATATAAAGCCCTAGGCTTGTACATATATTAAATACAAAACAACAAACAAAGCCTTCAGCTCCCAGGTCCTTCCAAGCTAAGGAGGCATGTCACCAGCACCTGAAAATGGTTTCCTAAGTAGGGTGAGCCAAAACCCAGTAGAAACAATCTAACACAATATATGAATATTAACAAAGATATAAATATGATACACATGTTCAATGCCCAAATAACAAGTCTTTCACAATCTTTTTCCAAAACCATGTTGTGTCAAACTTACATATCAATCCATTAGTTATACCCACTTCATTTAATCAACCAAACAGATGATACATCCCATAAGCCTCCAAGTAATATAACTATCATACAAAATACATTCATTTGCCATTTTATAGAAATTTCATCCGTGGGAATTGGCACCCATGTATATACACGGTTTTTAGGACTTTCACCCTTGACACACAGGCCAACTTAATTTAATGGAGTCCATCTCCTTTCTCCTCCCAAACATGGAGTACATCCCATTTCTCCTCCCAAATATCATACATATATAATGTATACAATTCATAATCTTATTCAATGGTAACAGCTAGGTGATTAGCTTTAATTTGCCTAATTCTCATGCAATTTCTACAACAATCATAGCTATCTTCCACCGATAACCCAAGACAGATATTTCTAAACAAATGTACAATATTCACAACAGATAAATTATCCAAACTTCCATTGGTGAGAGATAATACATATCCGACTACACCATTCATATAAACAACCTCCCAATTCCACACTTTCAATACCAATTTCATTACTTATACAAAATAATCATTTGAGTCATTTTAGGGCTAAACTTCTTTTTTTTTTCGATTTTATCCCAAACACCAAAATACACCATTCTAAACCAACACAAGTTCATAATTACTCCCATAACCATTTCCATCACCGTAAGTTCCAATATTTCTTACACATCGACAAATAACTAAGTTAAAACTCATATAAGAGAGTAGAAAGTCCCTACCTCAAAGTTAGAAGACGAACAAAGCAAGGTGGAACCTTCAACAACTCCGAAACCAAGTTTTAATCGGATCAAAATGGAGCTCTTGAAATGTTCTAACTTTTTCAAGGACACTAGGGTAGGAAACCCAATGGATCTAGGTTAAAATGTAGAGACAAAGTGAGTTTTAGAGAGAGAGTGTGTGTGTTGATCTAGGGTTTTAAGAGAAAGAGATGAAAAAGTGATGAAAAATTAGGCTGCTGGGAACTGATATAGGCATAGTCCACTCGAGCACAAGAGTTGACGCTCGAGCGTCAGACACAACAATTTGTTTCACTCGAGCACATGAAGTGAAACTCGAGCGCAGAATACACACATCTAGTAATTTTATTGACAGACGAACATCGCTCAAGCGCAACATTGGACGCTCGAGCGCTTACTCGTTTGAGCGTAAGAAATGCCATTCGAGCGTAGAATACACCCTCCCAGTAGTTTTGCAGACCTGTAGAAGTACTGAGAGTTCACAAATCCCGCTTGAGGGCAAAAAGTGCCACTCGAGCGGAAGAGCAAAAATCTAAGCAACAAAAGGTTTGAAAACTAAGCAATCAACCTGTTCCAAAGACAACCACTACAACCTAAAAGCCAAACTCAAGCAAGAATAAGGGGGGAAAAGACATAAATAACATTCAGAAATCATAAAACCCGAGTCCAAAATACAAGATGAGTTAGGTCAAAACCGGAATCGCTATAAGAGTCATCTATTGGTGGTGAGATTATTTTAGAATAGGGATGTCGAGATTGTGACATAGAGGTTGCCGATCGCCAACTTCTTTTTGCATTTTGTTGATTAACATGTCGAGTTTTGATGCTATATTGGGTATGGACTGGTTATCATCATATCGAGCTATCATAGATTGTTACTACCAGAGGGTTATTATATATGTCTTGAGCGGTGATTGTTTTTATTTCATGGGAGACAGAGCCGATAGGGTCTTAGCATCGGTGTATGATCTGTGTGGGTGAAGTGAGCTTAGTTGCCTTCTTGCCAACTTCTTGGGTAGTGAGTGTAATGAAGTCTAAGTTGAGTTGCCAAGAGTAGTTTGTGAATACCTAGATGTTTTTTCTAAGGATCTCACTAGTTTACCACCTCATCGTGAGACTGAGTTCTCTATCGACTTAGTGTATGGCACGACATCGATTTATATGGCACCGTATAGGCTTGTATCTGCTGAGTTGAGTGAGTTAAATATTCAACTCCAAGAATTGTTAGATAAATGTTTTATCCGCCCTAGTACTTCACCTTGGGGAGCACCAGCTTTCTTTGCTAAAAAGAAAGATGGTGCATTGCGACTTTGTATTGATTATCGGAAGTTGAACCGAGTAACTGTTAAGAACAAGTACCTAATGCCTCGTATAGATGATCTGTTTGATCAGTTGAAAGAGTCTTGTTGTTTTTTCAAGATAGACCTAAGATCGGGTTATCATCGATCGAGGGTAAGGGATGAGGATATCCAGAAGATGGCATTCCGTACGCGGCATGGCTATTATGAGTTTCTAGTGATGCCTTTTGGGCTAACCAATGCACCAGTCGTGTTTATGGATTTGATGAACCGGATCTTCCATGAGTTCCTAGACCATTTTGTAGTCGTCTTTGTTGATGACATCTTGATTTACTCACCATCTAAGGAGGAACACGAAGAATACTTACAGGTAATACTTGAATTACTTAGAGCCCACAAACTATAAGCCAAGTTCGGGAAGTGTGAATTTGGGTTGGGGGAAGTAAAGTTCATAGGCCATGTGGTATCTGGGGGAGGAGTGACTGTAGATTGATCCAAGATAGAAGCAGGGCAAAATTGGGAACAACCTAAGAATGCATTTGAGATCCGTCATTTCTTGGGGTTGGCCGAGTATTACCGTCGGTTTGTGAAAGATTTCTCTAGATTAGCCTTGCCATTGACTAGACTGACGGGAAAATGAATCAAGTTTGTGTGGAGTGAGACTTGTGAGAAGTCATTTCAAGAACTTAAGGTTAGACTTACCACTGCTCTTGTGTTGATTATTTCGAAGAGGGGTTTGGGCTATTCAGTGTATTATGATGCATCACGGGAAGGTTTGGGTTCTGTGTTGATGTAAGAGAGGAAGGTAGTAGCTTATGACTCACGGCAGTTGAAAACACATGAGAGGAACTACCCTACTCATAACCTAGAGTTAGCAGCGACGATCTTTGCCTTAAAGATTTGGAGGCATTATCTGTATGGTGAGAAGTTTAAAGTGTTTTCTGATCACAAAAGTCTGAAATATCTATTTACATAGAAAGACTTGAATCTAAGGCAGAGGAGGTGGATGGAGTTTATAGAAGATTATGACTTTGAGTTGCATTATCA
The DNA here is from genome assembly GCA_036172215.1 of Camellia granthamiana. Lineage (NCBI taxonomy): Eukaryota > Viridiplantae > Streptophyta > Magnoliopsida > Ericales > Theaceae > Camellia > Camellia granthamiana. The sequence goes on from CM069910.1 coordinate 130,166,721, forward strand.
TCCGGAGAAGGCTAATGTTGTGGCTGAAGCTTTGAGTAGGAAATCCATTGGTAGTGTAACTAGTATTGTCATTCAAGAATGGGAGATGTTGGGTGCTATTGGTGAGTTTAACTTGCATCTTGGCTAGTCCATGGAGTCTATAGCCTTGTTTTCGTTGTTTTCGGTAGTTACATAACCTACACTTGTGAACCGAGTGATAGAAGCACAGAGGGATGACCTTGAGGTAAATACCGTGACCGTCTTTTCGTGCCGGGGTCTTGTTGAGAGGAAATACTCTGGTAATTTTACCATTCACGCCTTGCGGTGCATCTGGAAGGCACAAAAGTGTATTACGACCTTAGTCGCCAGTTTTGGCGAAGGGGAATGAAGAAGGATGTGGCCGTGTTTGTATCGAGGTGCCTTACTTGTCAACAACAGAAGACCGAACATTAGAGGCCAGCAGGTTTGTCGCAACCCTTGCCTTTAACTGAGTGAAAGTGGAAAAATGTCATGATAGATTTCGTTATGGGTTTTCCGAGGACTCAACGGGGTAGTGATGCAATTTGGGTGGTGGTTGATAGATTAACCAAGTCGGCGCACTTTATGCCTATGCGCGTGAGGGACTTGGTAGATTATCTTGCCAACTTTTATATTACGGACATAGTGAGGTTACACGGGGTCCCTGTAACAATTGTTTCAAAAAGAGATCCGCATTTCACGGCTCAGTTGAGGTAAAGTCTACAGAGTGCCTTGAGCACTAGGTTGACTTTTAACACCGCGTATCATCCTCAGACTGACGAGCACTTAGAGCGCACTATTCAGATTTTAGATGATATGTTTCAAGGTTGTGTCCTTGACTTTAAAGGGTCGTGGGAGAGGCACTTACCCTTAGTGGAGTTTGCTTATAACAATAGCTTCCGGTCGAGTATTGGCATGGCATCGTTTGAGGCCTTGTATGGCCGACCGTGTAGATCTCTTGTGTGTTGGGCCGAGATGTGTGATGCACCTTTGATAGGTACTGACTTGGTTTGAGAAACGACTGAGAAAGTCGCTCTTATTCGTAAGAGGTTGGCTACAGCCTAGAGTCGCCAGAAAAGTTATGCTGACTGTAGGAGGAGACCTTTGTCTTTTAAGGTAAGAGATCATGTTTTCTTGAAGATACCACCTAGGCGGGGTTTGATGAGGTTTAGGAAGAGTGAGAAGTTGTCCCCTAGATTTATTGGGCCTTTTGAGATCCGTAAGCGGACTGGAGAGGTAGCTTATCGCTTGGCTTTATCGCCACAGCTTTCCGGGGTCCATGATGTGTTTCATATTTGTATGCTTCGGAAGTATGAGCCAGATCCATCGCATGTTTTGGATTGGATCGACTTAGAAATAGATAAAAATGCCTCGTATGAGGAGAGACCGGTGAGAGTCTTGGATATTCGAGACCAAGTCTTGCAAGGCAAGACAATTCCTTTGGTAAAAGTATTGTGGCGACGTCACGGAGTTGAGAAAGCAACTTGGGAATGTGAGTTTGACGTCTGTGAGAAGTATCCGGACCTATTTGCCAATATTTGAACATGTATTGAAACATTTGCTATATTGATTTAATATAAACATTGTATATGTCTTGAAAATGTGAATTGTTTATTCAGTATTGAGAACTTGTTTATCATGTTGATGAAAATGAATGACTGGTGGATGGGTCATAATATTGGAATTGATTGATTATCATTGTTGTAATTGTTTTAAACATGATTTTAAAGTTTGATTTATAATTTCGGGGAACAAAATTCTTTAAGGATGGGAGATTATAGCGATTCGGGTTTAGACCCGATCCATTTGATATTCTAGATTCGGGTTTCATGGTTTTATATTGTTGTTCATGCCTTGTTCCTCTTTTTTCTCCTTGAGTTTGGATATTAGGTTGTGTTGGTTGTGTTTTGAACAGGTAGGTACCTTATTTTTCAAAAACCTTGTTACCCAGAATTTTGCCTCTACACTCGAGCGTCACTTCTTGTGCTCGAGTAGCCTTTGTGAACTCTCAGTACTTTTGTAGGTCTGTAAAATTATTAGGAGAGTGTATTCTACGCTCGAGCAGTGCTTCATGCGCTTGAGCGGTCGTGCGCTCGAGCGACTCCTCTTGAGCTCGAGTGGTAGGCATCTGTCTGTAAAACTACTAAGAGTGTGTATTCTACGCTTAAGTGTCACTACCTGCGGTCGAGCGGTGACGTCTTTTTCATTGTGTCTTGGCGCTCGAGCGTCACTTCTTGCACTCGAACGGTAATTATTTTTGTGTTTGGACGCTCAAGCGTCACTTCTTGCACTCGAGTAGACTATGCGTATATTAGTTCGTAAAAGTCACTTTTTACATCACTTTTTCACCTTTCTCTCTCTCTAAACATTTGAAAATCCTAAATCTAGAGCCCCTCTCTCTAGAACTTACTCTCTCTCTACAAATACACCAAGATCTATCCATTTCTCCACCCTACTTCCTTTGTTAAAAAGGTAGAACTCACCTAGAGCTTCATTTTCATCTGAATAGAGTTGGGTTCCGACTTCATTTGAGTTTCATCCGTGCTTTTCTCGTCTTCTAACTTTGAGGTAGGGATTCTTTACACTCTTTTATGATTTGTAACTTAGCTAATTGTTTTTATAAAACAATCTTGTGATTTTGGAGGATTTTGAACAAACTTAGAGTTTTGGTTTAAAATCAAAAAAGGGGTTTTCAAATGAATGTATTGAAAATGATTGTGGGGTTGGAAATGAAGTTGAGTTATGATCAAACCATTGATTTTGATACTTTGAATGGATTTTGGAAGAAAAAGGGGTTTCACTCTAAATGACTCAAATATTTATTTTGTATAAATAAATGGAATTGATGTTGGAAATGTGAAATTAGATGGATATTGATATAGATGGTGGAGTTTGATATGTATTATCACTCACCTTGAAATTTGGAAAGTTTATCTGTATTGGAGATTTTATTTCTGTTTAGAAATATCTGTTTTGGATTATCGGTGAAGGATAGCTATGATTATTGTAGAAATTGCATGAGGATTAGGTGAATTGAAACTAATTTCTCATCAATGTGCATTGAATACTATTGCTCATTTAATACATTGCAAATGTATGTAATTTTGAGAAAAATGAGTGAAAGTTGGGAAGATGTGTATATCACCAAACTAAGTTAGCCTGTGTGTCCAATGTGAAAGTCCCAAAAAATGTGCGTATACATGGGTGTCAATTCCCGCGGGAAAAATATCCATAAAATGGCAATAGTAGCGCTTGTATAGGCTACGTTTATATAGGTGTCGTTTAACAGTTTCCCGCGAACGAAATATTCATGAAAGGTTGTACCGGCTTAAGAATTCCCTCTTGTTTTCTGTTGTAAAGGACATGATTTGAGAATTGTGATATAAGCTAAGCATGGCATGGTTTTTGAGAACGAAATGTAAAACGTTTTAGTCATAAACATTGCATATGCATTTCACTCTTATATTTTTGTTACGATTCATATATTGTGTTGGATTACTTCTACTAGGCTTTGGCTTACCCTATATGAGAAAACCATTTTTAGGTGTTGGTGAGATGTTTCCGCCAAGGCATAGTTTGGGAAGATTAAAGCAAGAGCTTCATTTTGTTTATTTGTTGTAATTGTTTTGTACAAGCTTAGGGCTTTATCTATATTGGATTTAAATTCACTTTGATGTAACCAAGTACAGTCTTGGAAAGTTGTAGCCTTCGGGGCATTTCTATTATCTGTTTAACTTCTATTTCATATCTTTGTTGTTGTCACATACTATAGATTTAAAGTTAGGACTTATGAATGTATATTCGCATGTGTCACTCTTTTGTACAACTGAGTCTTATGTAATGGAAAGACATTATACTCTGATGTATATTGTTATTTATTTATCATCGTGGATGGTTTATTGTATTTATTTCGGGGCGTTACATCTTCCTTCTTTTTCCGATGTGGGATTGTAAAATAAAAGTTAAATGGAAGCTAACCAGTGGGATTTTCTTAATTGTGTAAAATTAAGAAAATTCAATAATTTATATAAATTGAAGGATAAGATTTACTTTATATAAATGAAATTAATTCACTTTTTCCTCTCTCTTTTTCCCGATTTGGGATTGTAAAATAAAAGATAAATAAAAGCTAGTCAATGGAAATTTTCTTAATTGTTCAAAATTAAAAAAATTCAATAATTTTAGAATGAGGGTTTAGAGTTTCTAGAAGACTTATCCCTTAAAACCCCACTTATAAGATTCACTTTATATAAGTGAAACAACTCACTTTTCCTTTCTTTTCTTGATGTGGGTTTGTAATTATTTTAAAATTAAATATTATGAGAATTTCAAAATTTCATACAAAATTATTTTTAAAATCAAAACGTCTATGTGGGATTGTAAAATAAAAGTTAAATGGAAGTTTGCTAATGAGAATTTTCTTAATTGTTTAAAATTAAGAAAATCCAAAAAATGAGTATGAGATATTGATCATAGGCCTTCTCATTAAAGATCTCCTTTTGCTTATATAAATGGGAGTATAAGATTCAATTTATATAAGTGAAACTATTCACTTTTTCTTTCTTTTTTTTATGTTATATTGTAAAATAAAAAGTAAATAGAAGCTAGCCAACGAAAATTTTCTTAATTGTTTAAAATTAAGAAAATTCAATAATTTTAGAATAAGGGTTTGGAACTCTTAGAAGGCTTCTACCAAAAAATCCCCATTTTCCTTATATAGTATTAGCATATTACTCGTGCTATGCACGAATTGTGTTTATAATTATCTATATATGTGAATTGTTATTTTTAAATATCTTTTTTTTTTTTTTTAAATGCCTTCTATTTTTCCTTTTTTATATTATATTAAAGTTTAATATTTTGATAATAATCACATGTGTTAGACTTTTCAAGGAATTAAATATCTTTTTTTTATTAGATTATATTACAGTTTAATATTTTGATAATAATCATATGTGTTGAACTTTTTAAGAAAAATTTTTTATGCTTGTTCTTAATGTATTAAAGTGTTATTGTGAGGGATAATAATCATATGTGTTGGGACTTTTCAAAGAATTCATATGTGTTAGATTTCAAAGAATTTTTTTTATACTTATTCTTAATGCATTAAAGTGTTATTATGAGAGTAAGACTTGGGGGTTGGGAGAAGTTAATAAATGCTAAGGTTTTTTTTTTTTAAATCAAAAAATCAAAAAATTTAGATTGAGATATTAGAGCTCCCACAAGACTTGGGGTTAAAAACCCCCCCTTTTACTTAATATATAGTATATATATAGATAGATAGTAAAACAAACTTTACTTTTTCTTCTTCTCCCGATGTGGGAATATAAAATAAATCATAAACTAATTAGAGTTTTATTTTTATATGATTAAATAGAAGCTAGCCAATGGAAAATTTTTTAATTGTTTAAAATTAATAAAATTAGTATGAGAAATTGTGATTAAATTGACAAATCGGTCAAACCCGAAATGGTTCAGCCTAATCGGTTAGATCAAATGACCGACCAACTTATACAAAAATTAATTAATTAAAAATTTTAAATGTTATTTTAATTTTAAAATTTAAACTGTCTTGAATTGAAATATACACGATACTATACTATTAAGATTCACTTTATATAAGTGAAACAATTCACTCTTTTTTCTTTTTCTTTTTTTGTTCCCGATATGAAATTATAAAATAAAAGTTAACAATTATTTGGACTGAAAGTTTATTTCTAATCAAGCAATCTCAGTCTTTTAATCTTTAATCAGATTAATCTTTAGTTTATTTCAAATCAAACAAATCTAATCAATATATTTTGATAAAACCGCTAAAATTGCGGTTAAACTAACAAATCAATCAAATCAAAAATGATGTAGTCTAATCAACTAGGTCATAATTAATTAATTAAAACTTTTAAAATTTAAACTATATTCAATTGAAACATGCACAACACTACAATATTAAATAGGATGTGAGAATAAGATTCACTTTATATGAGTAAAATAACTCACATTTTTTTTTCTTTTCCCGATATGGGATTATCAAATAAAAATTAACCAATGGAGATTTTCTTAATTGTTTAAAATTAAGAAAATCAAGAAAATTAGTATGAGATATTGAAATTTTCACAAGATTTCTCACTAAATGGGATGAGAGTATAAGATTTCCTTTATATAAATAAAACAACTCATTTTTCCCCCTTCTTTTCCCGATGTAAGATTATAAAATAAAATCTAGCCAGTGAAAATTTTCTTAATTGTTTAAAATTAAGAAAATCAAGAAAATTAGTATGAGATATTGAAATTCTCACAATGCTCCTCACTAAATGGGATGCGAGTATAAGATTCCCTTTATATAAATAAAACAACTCATTTTTTCTCCCTTCTTTTCACGATGTAAGATTATAAAATAAAAGCTAGCCAATGAAGATTTTCTTAATTGTTTAAAATTAAGAAAATCAAGAAAATTAGTATGAAATATTGAAACTCTCACAAGGCTGGGATAGGGGTATAAGATTCCCTTTACATGAGGAAAACAACTTATTTTTTTCTTTTTTTTCTCAATATGAGATTATCAAATAAAGGCTAACCAATAGAGATTTTCTCAATTGTTTAAAATTAAGAAAATCAAGAAAATTAATATAAGATATTAAAACTCTCACCAGACCCCTCACTAAAAATACCATTTTTCTTATATAATATATAGATAAATACAAATTTGAGACAGTTCTCACCAATTCCAATTTCAAAATAAATTTTGTAAAAGGTTTTGTTATTGGGCACTTGTTAAAAATATGTTAAATAATATCTATTAATAACTTCACTATTATAGAAAATATAAAAGGTAATAAATGTACAACATTATAATGATTTTTTTTTAATGAGACCAAAATATTCATTTTTGCATTTTTCTCTATCCTTTTATTTTTTATTGTTTTATTATTTCGTATCCCATCAACCAGGGCCGCCCCGAATTCTGTGTAAAAATTAGGGCCCTCATATGATTTAGTTTATCGGAAGTGATTGAGCCCCCGAAATCAGGGGGCCCGAATCCCCCGAATTCCCATAACAGGTAAAAAAAAAAAAAAAAAAAAAAAAGAAAAAAAAGAAAACAGTTTTCCAAAAAAGGAAATTAGGGGGATTAGGGAGATTGTTTTTAGGGGGACAAATCATTTTCCTTTAGTTTATATGTTGGGTTTGATTCGTTGAAATGAAATAATCATTCTATTATAATGTTTATTTTCACATTTAGTTCACTTAAATAGTGATGAAAAAAATTATAAATAAAATCATCATTGTAAGAGAATAATCATTCCATAGAGATGATGAAAAATGATCATTCTATTCTATTCAATGTTATTCTAGTGAACCAAACATTACATTATTATATTAGTAGTTTAAAAATAAAGTTTCATTGATTTTTTTTCAAATTGGATTTATCACCTAATATTTTAAATAGTTTTTATGCATAGTCTAGGTAAAAAATTAATAATTTTAGTATTTTTTGTATTGGTACAAAAAAAAAAAAACTACACATTTGTTTTTTAATTATGTATAAAGACCCCAATTTTAAACTTCTCCTTAGGCCCCATAAAGTCAAGAGTCGATCTTGCCAACAGCTAATGGTGAATACATCATTAATAAAAGTTCAAAAAATGAGGCACATAATAAAAAATTGAAGGGGCAAATTTTTTTTTTTGCGGTTTGAATATTAGTTACATAATATGGTAAAATTTGCCGCATTAGTTGATACGTCTTATTATGATGATAATGTTTATCAAATTTATACCATAATAAATTTATGATGAAAATAAATATTTAATTTTTTTTGAAAATTTTCCCATAATAAATTTATTTATGATGAAAAAAAAAATGTTTGTTTTTTCTGGCCTTTTCAACCTTTTATTATGTGTCTCATTTTCTACCATTTTTTTAGGAGGCAAATTTGATTAAATATGGTTGATAATACTGGGTGTCGTCGTGTATGGGCTGGACCGATCCTAGCTCCTCAGGTCCACTGGAAAACCTGCAAGCAAGTTCAATCGGGAGACGGGGTAGTCCCCCGGCGAACCCTCCGGTGTGTGAATTAGAAAGGGTAATAGACAAAGCGTAGAGAGAGGGAGAGAGAGAGAGAGAGAGGTAGAAGACTTAACTTTCCCCCTTCCTTTTCCTTGCTTATATCCTTTCGTAATCATTTCGTTACCTCTGCTATTCTGGGATTTTTCCGCCGAAAGCTTGTGTCGTGATTTGCCTTGTTCAGGGTAAGGGGGTGCCGTGCCGGCTGAGAAGTGTTGTCGCAATAAATGTTCTGATGGATTGCATTAATGGTGATGTGCTGTGGCAATAACCCTGCAGATCTTTGTCTGCTGACGTGGCCTGTCCTGCATCCGCCGCGTGTCCGAATATCATTGGTCTTTCCTGTCCAGTTGGCTCCCAGTGATGCTGGGTTTTACCGCCCGGGTTGTGCAATGGGGTTTAATTGGTGGGCTTGGGTTTACTCATGGTGGGCCGTGGTCCCTGTGGGCCTATCCCTGTCAGTAGTCCCCCATAATGCTATACTCCGCCCCTACTTCCAAGCCCATTCCATAGTGCTTCTCACCGACCAGCCACTGAAGAAGGTCATGCAGCAACCAGAGCTCTCAGGAAGACTTATGCAGTGGTCAGTAGAACTAAGCCAGTACGACATCTCTTATCGCCCCCGGACTGCAATCAAGGGGCAAGCCGTAGCCGACTTCATCTTGGAATTCACCAACCCGGCCCCAACCACTAACCCTCCAGCCCCACCAACCCCGCCCGAGCCCGAAGACCCTCATTGTTGGACACTCAATGTCGACGGCTCGTCTCGCAGGGAAGGAAGTGGAGCTGGTCTCATCCTAACATCCCCCGAAGGGGGTTACTTCAAATGTGCCCTCCGCCTCCTGTTTTCGGCCAGCAACAATGAGGCCGAATACGAAGCACTGATAGCAGGACTTCGCCTAGCCAAAGACATTGGTGTTAGCCACATTCGCGTGCTCAGTGACTCCCAACTTATCGTCGGCCAGATCACGGGTGAATTCGATGCCAGGGACACCACAATGCGGACTTACAGGGACATGGCGCTCACACTTGTCCGTCTCTTCAACACTTTCCAGATTAGACACATACCTCGGGCCGAGAACTCCAAAGCAGATGAGATGGCCCAGCTGGCCTCCGCCGATCAATCCGACCTCAGCCATGGAGTTCGCCTCGAATACCTGACACACCCGGCCATCTCACCCGGCCTGCAAGAAGTGCATTTTCTCCAGACGGAACCCATTCCTTGGGCATCCGACATCTTCCTCTTTTTGACCACTGGTGAACTCCCAGATGACCAACACCAGGCTGCCAAGGTCAGAGCCCGGTCAGCTAACTACATTCTGGTCGACGGCCTCCTTTACAAGCGCGGTTTTTCACGACCGTACCTGCGGTGTCTCAGCCCCGCCCAAGCAACCTATGTAATGCAAGAGATCCATGAAGGAATTTGTGGCAATCATTCGGGCGGCAGGTCTCTTGCACACAAAGTACTCCGCACAGGCTACTTCTGGCCGACCCTCCACAAAGATGCCTCTGATTTCGTGCAGAAATGCGACAAGTGTCAGCGTTTCGCCAACATCCCCCACGCTCCTCCCTCTGAGCTGATCAATCTCTGCAGCCCTTACCCGTTCGCCAAATGGGGTATCGACCTGGTTGGTCCACTTCCCACCGGGCGAGGCCAGACCAAGTTCGCAATTGTCGCCATTGATTACTTCACCAAGTGGGTCGAGGCAGAACCCCTCGCCACGATCACCGAGCGGAATACCACCAAGTTTATCTGGCAATCGATTGTCTGCAGATTTGGCATCCCTCAGGCCATCGTCTCCGACAATGGCAAACAGTTCGACAATGCTAAATATAGGAAATTTTGTGCAGATCTCCAGATTCAACCATGCTTCTCTTCCCCCGGTCACCCCCAAGCAAATGGCCAGGTGGAGGTCACCAACCGCTCTCTCCTGAAGATCATCAAAACTAAACTCGAAGCGGCTAAAGGCCTCTGGGCTGAGGAACTACCACATGTACTCTGGGCTTACCGAACTACTGCACGGACTCCCACGGGGGAAACCCCTTTTCGCTTAACATATGGCGCCGAGGCGGTCATTCCTGTGGAAGTCGGTCTGCCCACCCCCAGGACCTTACACCCGGATCTCGCCTCAGCCGAAGAACTCCGTCGGGCAGACCTGGACCTCATCGAGGAGCTCAGAGAGACTGCCGCCGTCAGGTTGGCTTCGTACCAGCAGAAAATGAGAGCCCATTATAACCGCAGAGTCCGACCACGGGAGTTCTTTCCAGGCGACCTTGTCCTGAGAGAAGCAACTGATAATACTGGGTGTCGTCGTGTATGGGCTGGACCGATCCTAGCTCCTCAGGTCCACTGGAAAACCTGCAAGCAAGTTCAATCGGGAGACGGGGTAGTCCCCCGGCGAACCCTCCGGTGTGTGAATTAGAAAGGGTAATAGACAAAGCGTAGAGAGAGGGAGAGAGAGAGAGAGAGAGGTAGAAGACTTAACTTTCCCCCTTCCTTTTCCTTGCTTATATCCTTTCGTAATCATTTCGTTACCTCTGCTATTCTGGGATTTTTCCGCCGAAAGCTTGTGTCGTGATTTGCCTTGTTCAGGGTAAGGGGGTGCCGTGCCGGCTGAGAAGTGTTGTCGCAATAAATGTTCTGATGGATTGCATTAATGGTGATGTGCTGTGGCAATAACCCTGCAGATCTTTGTCTGCTGACGTGGCCTGTCCTGCATCCGCCGCGTGTCCGAATATCATTGGTCTTTCCTGTCCAGTTGGCTCCCAGTGATGCTGGGTTTTACCGCCCGGGTTGTGCAATGGGGTTTAATTGGTGGGCTTGGGTTTACTCATGGTGGGCCGTGGTCCCTGTGGGCCTATCCCTGTCAATGGTTAAAAAAAATTTATTGGTGTATGTTGTGATTAGCTAAATATATATTCTTTTTATCAGGAAAGTCCATTGTTAATTATTAGATCAGTATTTATAAGAGTCCGTCTCTTCAACCTTGCAAAGTGCAAAGTACAAAGCACTTATAACCTAATTCAACTCTCCCATGACCTCTCCTTGGGACTAAGCCGTTAGGACAGTCATGATAGCCAACTAGTCTAGTTGGTTCCATTAGCTAAATATTATCAAATACGGTCTAGCTTGTTTCTAGTTGGAGATCAAGATTGAACCGTCCAGTTCGGCCCATGGGCCCATTTTGGGCCTTATTTCAATAATCTGAACCATTCAATGTGTATAATTCGTCAAATACTATATCTTTATAAAAATCACGTTGATCGGATATCAATAGCTATTTGATCAGATCAGTTTTGTATAAAAAAATGAACGATAAAAAAATAAATGATTGACAGAAATCTGATCCGATAAAATAGTTATCGATATTCGATCAATATGATTTTTTACGAGAATATAATACTCGACGAGTTCTACATATTGAACGGTTCAGATTATCGAAAAGGGACCCAAAAATGGGCCCACGGCCAGACTGGACAATCCAGTAAAGTCTTGATCTCCAATTGGAGACAAGCTGGACCCTATCAAATATGTTACTTATTCTGTCCCAATTGGTTTGTCCATTATTGGAAATCTGACTTATTAAGAAGACATGCAATCATTACATTTCAATTCAAGTTTTAAAACGTATTTCCCACTATTGCACTTGTACTTGAATTTTAAAATATGTTTATAATAATTTATAGTATGGGTGGAAATTCTTGACATGGCACGATAATACGATTAGAACAGTACACAAAGTTAGCGGGTTAGGGTTGAGCATTTTTCGACACAAATGCTTATATGACACGACCTATGAACCCATATAATAAACATATTATGTTCGGATTGAACTCGTGAAAATCGAAAATGACATGTGTTATATGTTTATTTTGACGTGTAACTTGTTAACATGAACATGACCCACGATCCGAAAATGACTTACAAACTACATATACACATTTTATAATAATTTGATCAAATTTTTTCTCAACCATTCATTTACTAATATATAAAAAGATGATTCATAAGAACCCCAACCTCAATATAATATTGGAACTTATGTTATGTCCTAATTTATTGGATCTGTTAATATTAAACAAGTTGTTTATTTAGCAATATTTACTATTGATAATTATGTAATGAAGTTGTGTTATTATTATTAGTTATGTTTTTATATTATTGTTGAATGGTGATTGTATAAATAAAATTATGAATAAAAATTTAATTGGATAAGCAAGTTTTTCATGTTGTGTCAATCATGTCATGTCGTATCATAGTAAATAGATTTAGGAATTAATCGTGTCGATCACGAGTCGACACGATTCTTAATAAGTTCGTGTTAGTGTTATCATATTCATATTTTTAACCTGTGAACCTGATATGATACGACTTGTACACGACATGATGCCCAACCCTTATAGGGATAGTTTTGAAAGTCTAACAAAATTTATTATCCTAAAATAGAAAGTAGACAAATATTTTGGGACCAATACAAATGGAAAGGTAGATAAACAAAATGGATGGAAGAAGTAATTATGAAATGATAAAAAAAAATAAAATAGAGAAAAACACATAAAAGGTCATTTTGGTCTCATTAAAAAAAAATATTTGTTATAATACTATACATTTATTATCTTTTATACTTTATATAATAGTGGACTTAATTAATATTATTTAATATATTCTTGACAAAACTCTTTCTAAAATGTTTTTCTTAACCTTTAAACAAATTTTTATGATATATTTTTTTTTTTAAATTGTGTTTGGTTGAAAAATCTGATGAGAGAAATAGAGGGAGAAATGAAATAGAAAGAAAAGAACAAAGAATTAATCACCATGTTTAGTTCTAGAAAATTGAGTTCACTTTTCAAAAAATTAAGTTTTTTATTTTTCATATTTTTAATGAAATTTTGAATTTTTTTGAATAAACCTAATCTAAATAAACTTAAAAAAATATAATATTTGTGAAAAAGAATTTAAAATTCACCAAATACAAAAAATATATAAAAATTCAACACATTTTCGTATTTTGTTATATTCAAAGATTGTTTTTAAAAAAAAAAATTATACAAATTTTTAACCTTTTAAGTATATTAAGATTAAGTGGATCTAAATTTTAAAAAAAAAATTTGATTAAAATATTTAAAAAATTATTAAAAATATAAAAATACGAATTAAAAACATAGAAAACAATTTTTAAAAATTCTAAATAGGATTCAAATTCCAACATTTAAGTTAAAAAAATAAAGAAAGAAAAGACATTAAGGCTTGTTTTGGAAAGTTAGTTAAAAGTTGATTGTTTGTTTGTTTGTTTGTGTTTTTTTTTTTTTTTTTTTGTGGTTTTTTTTTTAAAAAAAAGTATAAAAAATAGAGAGGTAATGTGATCCAAACAAAGTCAAAAATTAACTTTTAATCAAATTTCCAAAAACAAGTCTAAGTGAATTTAAATGACAAAAAGTCAGTTTGAATTTTCCTCTCACTTGTCCTATATTTTCTGTTATAACCAAATAAAAAGTGAGATTATATTTTTGTTTCTTACTTCATTTCTCTCATTAAAATTTTTAACCAAACACAAGTTTCCAATATTAGCAAGTGTGCGGGTGTACCTAACAAAGGAAAAATTATTTTATAGGTCAGGAATATTACGTGGTCATGTGCCCATGTAATAATATTATCTTATGGGCTCTGCTAGAGAGCTCTAATTAGAGTTGCTCAAAAGCAGCTCTAATGAGCTGTCAACCTTAAAAAAAAAAAAAAAAAAAATAGAGGCAGGTAAAAGACAAAATATGAGGGAAAAAATGACAAATTAATGCCCTTTTAGAGCTCTAATTTTAAAGGTCTCACTCATTTCTGATTATCTTATTTCTCCATCATTATCTTATTTTTAGCTTCATGTATTTCTTAGGCCCTTGCTATTAATTGGGCACACCACCAATGTATGAAATTTGGAACACCAGGTAATTACTTTTAACATAGACACAAAATTGTTAAATATATGTAATAATATTACAAATTTATCTTTATTAATTCATAATTTAGCCGTAAAAAGAAATTAATAATTCAAATTTATTTTATATGAAAATTTTATATTTTATTAATTTAATTTTTATTATACAAATATATTCGAAATAAATTCAGTATATGTAGAGGTGGGCTTTCATCAATTTTCTAACCATATGCGGTTGGTGGCATAGAGAGGTGACACGTCAAACTTGTGGTTGGTTACCAATCAATTGATTAATCGACAAGTACAGTGTCAGAAATAAATGCAGAGATTTCTCGGGCCCACTATGAATATAGGTCGGTAGATCCGAGGGCTATAAAGCTGATTGGTGTCATTGCCTGTACATGATCCTTCTTTTTAATTTTCTTTTCTTTTTGACAAAGCGTTACCCATCAGAAGTAAATGAATAAAAAATTATAAAATAAATTATAAATATATTATTGTGATTTTTTTTAAATATTAATTATTCTTTTATGATTTTAAAAATTATGTTTTATCTTTTAAAATTTCTAATTACATAACAAATTATTATTTTTATTAATCAATTATTCAGTCAAGTAATAGTTTTAAATAAAGTCTTCAATATATTTTAATTGTTGAAAAGTTCAATGTAGCAATTACCTAAGACGTACTATATCCCATGAATATTATTGTTGGTTAGAAATTCATACTTTGTGAAATAATTTTGTGATAAGTTTTTATATTATTTTAGAAGATATTTTATTTTTAATCTTACCCTTTTAATTTTTGTTAACCTATCTATTGAAATTAGTTCTATTTGTGTGAATTTTCTACATGTTGAAATTATGGGGGTGTTTGGGAAACCAAAATTGAGACTAAAATAGTTTCAAATACTATAAAAGCTAAATAGTCTCAAATATCTTAAACCAATAATTTATATTGAAAAAAAAATAATAAAAAAATCATTTCTGTCAGTGGAGTAGCTACACTGTCACGTTGACAGTGTAGCACATGGTAGTTGACAACCTATTGCCTAAGATAGTAAATGACGATTTTGCCCATTTACACCAATTTTGAAAAATGTGAGATTAGGGATAAATTTATCATTTTAACTTCAAACATTATTTTAATACATTTTTCAATAGAACAATTCAAATAAAAATCCATCTCATCTTCTCAAACACAAAAACTAAAATAACCTACTAAAAAAGTCAAAAAGCCTTTAAAATAGCCACTTCTCAAATACCCACTATATCTATGTGAATTTTTTATATGTTGAAATTAATATCTGTGTGAATTTTCTATCTGTTGAAATAAATTATATCTGTGTGAAATTTCTGTTTGTTGAAATTTTATCTATTCAATTTTTTATCTGCTGAAATACCAAGCCAAATATCTGTTGCAGTACCAAGCTAAACCAAACCCTATTTGTTACAGATCTGGGCATTAAGAGAATTTTAGAGACGATAATGTTTGAGTGCTCGAATAGAAAGGCTCGAATCTGGCTCGAAATTGAAGAGAGGGAAGAAGAGGGAGAGGAAGAGGAGAAGAGGGAGAGGGAGAGAAAGAGAAGAGAGGGAAGAAGGTTGTCGCAGCTCGCAATGGAAGAGGAGCCTTCCGGCCGTCCGCCGGCCCGTCGCAGCTCGCAGCTCCGCCCCCTCCTCCTCCTCCTCCTCCTCCTCCCCCTCCATTTTTTAGGCCCCCTCCAGTCCCCTCCTCCTCTCCTCTCCTCTCCTCTCCTCTCCCCTCCCGTCCCCTCCTTCCTCCTGATTTCTGCGTTTGAAAAATGGTTTCTAGATGAAAAATGGCTTTTGATGATGAAAAAATGGATTTTGATGATGAAAAATTGGCTTTTGGATTGATGATGAAAAATGGCTTCTAGATGAAAATTGGCTTCTGGATTTAATCCAAAAAATGTAAATTCGATGATCTGATGATGAAAAGTTCGACACCTTTGAAATTCGATGATCGGCAGAAATCTGGCTTCTTCTCCTTCTTTCTTCTTCTACTTCTTCTGTTTGATTTTTTGGGGCTCAGTGAAAGGAAGAACAGGAAGCAAAAGGGAAAGAAAAAAATGACAAAACGTGGTCGTTTCGGAAAATCGAGCCATTCGAGCCAATCAATTCTCGAGCTACCTAGCAGCTCCGTTTTAGAGAGAAATTTTGAACAGATTCGTTGACCGGAGAGGAGGAAGTGAGAGATCATTTCCTTGTCAAAAACATTGTTTTAATTCTGAGGCGTCATTTGTCAATTATGTATTTTAGTTAAAAAGTCAAAAAAATTAATATAAATTATTACATCACTTTCTTTATTTTTTTATATATTTTTTTATAAAAAAATTAAAAAATTATTCAAATAATTTAGGTCCAAACGAGACTGGATTACGAGGATAAACCTCTACTTCATCCAGCACTCATTGAAGTTTCAAGATCTGCCACAATAGAGCTCAACAATGCTCCAATCAATCGACAAAGAAACAAGAAACAAGTAGGGCTCAGTGTAGAGAGAGAACTGATGAAAATGTGGATAGGTGCCTGCAAATTCGATCCAGAGCTCGGCCTCACGAAGCCTCAGCACCCGACTCTTCATGCGTCGAACTCGTAATCAAGGTCTATTTCCACTGCCATGAATGTCAGCTCCATCTAATCCTCCATTTCTTCACGGCGGAGGAGGAGGAAATCGGTGACTTAAGAAGGCGGGGGAGAGGGAACCAACCATGGATATTCGAGAGGTGAGGTGATCGGCGGCAAAGGCGAGAGGGAGGGAGGCGAGATGCAGGCTCCGGCGACGATGGGTACAATTAGGTAGTCGTTGTACCAATTCTTGTTCTTCGTCGATCAAGCGTTTCATTGACTAGCGAGAAGATGATTTCGACCACCGCGCACACCGGAATCACGATCTCCATTGCCAGATCTAGGAGCAATGTCGACCCCATGGTTGATAGAATCGTCGGAACCCCAGTTTCGCAAGAATTCCGAACGGTGCCCTACTGGAATGTCTAGAGAGAGAAAGTGAGGTAGAGAGAGAGAGAGAGAGAGAGAGAATGGAAAAGAAATGACCAACAGATACGAAAAAAAGAAGAAGAGAGAAGATGGAAGAGAGAGAGATGGGTTTGATTATAGGAGGTAGGGGTGAGCATGGTCTGGATTGGATTGGATTGGGGTAAAACTAGAATCAATTTGTTATTTACGGTTTCTAAAAAATTGGAACCAATCTAATCCATTTAAATCATAGAACCAATCCATTTAAATACAGATTGGATCGGTTTAGGACCACGGATTCACATAATTAAATAACAAAAATATATATATAACATTTTAATTTCATAAAAATATAAATATAGCGCTATATTAGTTCCACAATAGCAACATGTTTTTTTTTATAATAGCGACATACTGTTCTAAAATTTAAATAACCATAAGAAAACTGGTTTCACCATAAGTATTTAGACCATTACAAATTAAAATTAAAAACTAACAAATAAAAGTAATAAAAGAAGATATTATATGGTTTTAGGTTTGAGTTTAGATTTTATATAGAATAAGAGAAGATACTATGGGGAGGATGTATAATAAAAATATAGACTATTTGTATACGGTCCGGATCGGTTCAAATCTGGAACCGTGGGGTTCAATCCGGAACCAATCCGTGGACTACGGATTTTTAATTCTTCAATCCGGAACCGAACCGCGGATTCAAAAAACCAATCCAAACCTATCGGATTGGACTGGACTGGATCGGATTACGGATTTTACGGATTCCTTACTCAGCCCTAATAAGAGGAAGACACGAGTAAATCGTATAAAGGCAATGCCGTTATTTTGTGAAGTTTGTCGACAAAAATGTTAGGTTTCACGAAGAATTTTCATGAAAATCATCATAAAAACCATCTGCACCGTTAGATCATGAGACACATATCTGATCTAACGGTACAGATGATTTTCATAAAAATTTTCATGAAACCTAGTATGACCCGTATTTCATCGTCTGAAATTTTGGATAATTTTTTTTTTTTTTGGGGTTAAATTTGGATTTATAAACTGAATATCCTTAATACATTTAGTAATTTCATTGTTGCATTAGACAATAATTAGAATTTTTTTTTGGTCAATTATGTTGAATGACTGACAAATTGATAAGGTGGCATTTGTTTTTTCTAGAATAATTGGGGTAATATATAATTTTATTGTTATATTGAAAGATAGTTAAGAATTGAGTAATCCTATTTTCACACACTATTTATATTTTGTGAACGTCTTTTTTAGTATAAACACTTAATGAATTTGTTTATTTTTTGTTTTACTCATTCCACACACAAAATGTTTTAAATATGTCCAAAAAAGAATTTGTACAAAAGTTCCAACATATTATGTACATACACCACATAAAACATAAACTCCCACTACACTCTTAAGCCTAAGTCAAAACCTAAACCATGCCCTACATATGACATTTTTTCGGCACACTCTAAGTAATTTTTTAACCATATTTACTAAGGTATGCACAAAAAAATAAAATAAAATAAAATAAAATAAAATAGAATTAAATCAATAATTTTTTGTATTATTTTACTATTATTCTTCAAAAACTAATACTTTGTTTTTTAAGTTTTCAAAAATATTTTTGTTAATTTTAAAATTTTGTTTTGTTTTGTTTTGTTTTGTTTTTAGTAAACTTTTTACATATTTAATCAACTGTTTATTTTTTAGAATCACTTAATTTAGATGCATTTAAAAAGTAAATTATTTGCCAAAAATCTTTAAAAATAAAAAATAAATACAAAAAAATATGTATTGAATTTTATATTTTTGTATACTTTTTAAGTGTATTTAAATTAAGTGAATTCAAAAAAAAAATTAGAATATTAAAAATGTTCACTAAAACAAAAGAATACGGATTGAAATTTCTAAAAATTATTTTTCAAAACTCAAACCAAACTGAGTGTAAGTTATTGTTATACTATTTTCATTATTCGTTCCATATTGACTGGCAACGAGATGGAAATAATTTGGTACTGGTTATCCAAATACATTAAATATATTCGACAATCAACAACTGAATCAGACAATAATTTTTTATTCTCTGCTTCCGAAGCAAATATAAATTTTCGACATATAACTATTTTTTAAGTTGGTTTTCGAATATATAAAATGTTTTCAAAAGTTAATTTCTGTATAGATGCAACATTTTCAAAACTGATTTTTAGAATGATAATTGTGACAATGAAAAAAAAAATACTTCCGAACAAAAAAACTCACCTATTCATTGCCTAATTTTTTTTTATTAACAATCATTTTTTTTCTTACATTTAAACATTCATTGTTTTGTAAATTCTCCATCATACAAATCAATAGTAACGGTGTGGTGTAGTGGAACAATGTTATAATTAATGGATAACAAGTGAAAATTTGAGCAATATCGGTCAAATCTATGAGAAACAACGAAGGAATAGTAAAGTGAACAATGATCAATGGGGGCAGTGAGAAAGAAATAAAAATATTAAAGATTAAGTCTGATGTGTGTAGTTTTTGAAGAAAAAAAAATGTGTACAGAGAATTTCCATATGAAAGATGTGTACTAAGAAAATTTATTTTTAAGGATTGATGTGTGTATGGATGTCCACATTGGTCATTTTGTTTAGTGATAAAGTTACAAGAAAAAATTAATTCATTAAGTGCGTGCACAGAAAGTACATGATGCATGGAAATAGAATTTTCCTTAAGAATTTCAATTTTTTTTTTTTTTTTTGTCAACTATATCGAATGACAAATCTAACAAGGCAATATTTGTAATTTTTCAAAGAGCGAATTACGTTAGCAGTCTCTGTAGTTTGAGACTTGTGTCACTTTGATACCTGACTTTTCAATTATGATATATTTAATTTTGAATTTTGAATCTTGTTTCAAATAAGGAAAATAAAAGATGTTTGATCTATTTTAAGGGCAAAATCATCATACAACTTATTTTGTGTTGGTTAACTTGTATGTTATTTGAAATGTGATGACATTTTTTAAATAAATAATATTGGAATTTTCTTGATTATAAAGTTTTGTTTAGTTTGGTTTTCAAAAATCTATTTTCAGAAAACTTATTGGTAAAAAAGAAATTAAAAACACATATGTTTGGTTTGTGTTTGAGAGATGTGTTTTAGAGATAAAAAGTACGAAAACATGTTTGGTTTGATTTTTTGAGAAATTTGTTTTGGAAAATTGTTTTGAGAGAGAGTTTTGGAAAAAGTGATTGATTTGATGTGTGTGTGAGAGAGATTTGTTTGGAAAACTTGTTTGGTTTGTGTGTTTTGGGAAATTTTTTTGGAAAAATTTGTTTGGTTTGATTACTTTTGAAAACTTATTTGTAGAGAAAATTTCCGAAATTTTTTTCAGAAACATAAACCAAACGAACCCATCATTTTTGTATAATTTTGTCTTTTGAGAGAGCAAAAATATTTTTCTTAAATATTTTTTTTTTATTTTCGTTAAATTAGTTTATATTTTTTCAAAAGTCAAATATAGTGACAATTTTGATATTATTATTAAACCAATCCATTAAATCAAAAAATTCAAAACTAAAAGCATTTTATATATTAAACATAATCGATTACACATTAAAAACCTATTAACCATCTATTACATGATAACCATTCAAAAATATTTGTTAACAACAAATACAACCATCTATTACATGATAATCATTCAAAAATATTAACAAAAACGACCATTCATTGCATGATCATCATCCAAACACATACTAAAAATTAATTTGGTAAAAAAATTTAAAAAAATGTAAAATATTTATCATTTTATATAATTTTATTTTTGGTATGTAGAAATAATTTTTAAAAATTTTAAAAAATAATCTTTTGACATTTAATTTTATCAAACTATTTTATATTTTATCAAATTAATGATTTTGCCTTTAAAATGGAGTAATAGTGTCTTCAATTGTCCTTATTTGAAACGAGATTCAAAATTTAAGATCAAATGTATCACAATTAAAAAGTTTGAGATCGAAGTAATACAAGTCCCAAACCAACCATTAGAGGCAATATACATTTTCAACGAATCTCATGGGGTGTATTTGTATTTCACTCAAAATTTTAAGAAATTTTTTGAATAAGTTTTATTCAGTTTAGTTTTGAGTTTTCAAAAATAATTTTTTAATTTTTAATTTTTTGTATTTTGTTATTTTAGTGAATTTTTTTAAATATATATTTAGTGAATTTTATTCTTATTGTTTTAGATACATTTAGAAAAAATATATATACTAATTTTTTTGTATTTATTAAACTTTTAAAAGATTTTTTTACAAAAATTTTGTATTTTTTAAGTTTATCTAGATTAAGAGGATCTAAAAAATATTTTAAAAAAATCATTAAAAACCAAAAAATATGAATTAAGAACTCAAAAATTATTTTTGAAAATTTCATAACCAAACAAAATGTTTTTCTTTCAAAATTACTATTGATTCATATCAAAGTTCAACATGAACAATTAAATGTTATATTTTCTAAATTGCTCTCAAATAGTACAAAACTCTTTATTGTGTATTTTATTTTAATTTTACCGTTATCATTTTAGGGTAAACTACCAATAGATTCTAATAGTTAAACTTAATTCCCATAAAATCTTATTAAAAATAAATCTTGGTAAAATTATCATTAAAAAAAAAATATTTATGACAATTTTTTACATATATCGCTAAAAATTGACAATGAATGACTTTTTTTGTCATGATTTTTATAAATTGTCGCTAAAACTTACAATTAGTAATTTTTTTATGACAAATTTTTTCCATAAGACCTATTAAACAATAGGGCCTGGCTTTGGTCCAGTCCTTAATCGGACTGGACAGTGCTGTTGGGCCCGTGGGGGCCCACCACGGGTTCCGTTTTGAAAATCTGAACCGTTCAATGTGTAGAACTCATCGAGTACTATATGCTTGTGAAAAATCACGTTGATCGGATATCGATAGCTATGTGATCAAATCAGTTTTGTATAAAAAAAAATGGACGGTGAATAAATTAACGGTTGATAAAAAACTGATTTGATCACATAGCTATCGATATCCGATCAACGTGATTTTTCACAAGCATATAGTACTCGACGAGTTCTACACATTGAACGGTTTAGATTTTCAAAACGGGACCCGTGGTGGGCCCCCACGGGCCCAACAGCACCGTCCAGTCCGATTAAGGACTGGACCAAAGCCAGAGCCTAAACAATATGTCCACTTATTAGGACTTACACGTAAGTATCCCTATCTTTTAATAGAAACAACAATTTTAATTCACTTTCAAATATATTTTTAAATTGTAAAAACTAAGAAAAATATTAAATAACAATTAGATTGAACAAATTATGACAAAAAATTTATCATTTTTAATTGTTTTAAACGCTTTTTTTTCTTTCTTTCTTTTTTTTAGTGAACAATTCAAAAGGGCAGAATTTATAAAAATTCCATCGATAAGCTCTTTCCTGTTCAAATAAAACAAGCGGCTTGGAACCAAAAAAAGAATAGCCAAGCAAGCAAGTCTCAGCATTTCTCTTAACTTTTTTATTCTCATTTTTGCATTTTTTCACATGAAATTAGTGTTTCAGTTTGATAATTGTATTTGTTATTGTTCAAATTTGTACCTTTAATTGTGTGTATATATATAATTTGTGTGTCTTAAAAAACTCATTTCCTTTGCTTATAAATTTTTATACAAGGGCTTCATTAATACAGGGCAGATATTATGTTGTATCTAACTCTAGATTGTGCTAGGAGGACTGTAAATATAGATATTCTCGGTATGTCACGGCTTACCCACACTTCTAGCGATGGAGAAGAGTCGGCAATGACGAGTTTTCTATACTCGATAGAAATCCCTAAGCAGGATATTAGTGAGGTAGATGTGGTACGTGAGTTTGATGATATATTTCAAGAGATACCTGGACCTCCACCTCGACGGGTAGTAGAATTTCGCATTAACTTAATGTCAGGAACTGCACCAATTTCTAAGGTGACATATAAAATGGCGCTTAAAGAGCTTGTGGAGATAAAGAAGCAGCTGAAAGAGATGCTTCAGAAAGGGTTCATTTGTTCAAGTAACTCCTCGTGGGGAGCACCTGCGATCTTTGTCTCCAGAAAAGATGGCACTCTTCGCATGTGCATAGATTACAGAGAGCTAAACAAGGTGACTATCAAGAACAAGTATCCATTACCTATAATTGATGACTTGTTTGATCAGTTGAAGAGGGTAGCTGTGTTCTCTCAATTTGATCTCAGTAACAGGTTACCATCAAATGGGTGTGTCAGAGGAGAGTGTACCGCTTACAGCTTTTCAGACCTAGTATAGGTTGTACGAATTTCCTGTAATGCCTTTTGGTTTGACCAATGCTCTTGCTTTGACCAATGCTCTTGCTTTGACCAATGCTCTTGCTTATTTCATGGACTTGATGAATAGAATTTTTCAACCGTATTTAGATAAGTTTGTGATTATCTTCATAGATGATATCCTGTTGTATTCTAAGAATGAGGAAGAGTACAAAGAATACTTGAAAGTCGTGTTGCAGACTTTGAGGGAGCAGCAGTTATACGTTAAGCTCAGTAAGTGCCACTTTTGGGAGAAAGAAGTTCGATTTTTGGGACATGTTGTGTCCAATCAGGGGATAGCTGTAGATCTTGAGAAAATTATTGTGGTCAAAGAATGGAAGCAACCCACGAACCCTTCAGAGATGAGGAGTTTTTAAGGATTAGCTGGTTATTACAGAAGATTTATAGAGAAGTTTTCCACTATTGCAGCATCCATGACCAAGTTGACCCGCAAGAATGTAAAGTTTTTATGGACAAATGATTGTGAGAGAGCTTTCCGGGAGTTAAAACAACGGTTGACTACAACATCAGTGTTAACTATACTAGTACAAGGGGAAAAGTTAGTAGTGTTTATTGATGCGAGTGGAACTGGTTTGGGATGTGTGTTGATGTAGTATCAGAAGGTTGTATCTTATGCTTCTCGACAGTTAAAACCTCATGAGAGATGATACCCCTACTAATGACTTAGAGCTGGCAGCAATTGTTTTTACGTTGAAAGTGTGGCGACACTACTTGTTTGGGGAGCGCTTTGAGTTATATACAGATCACAAGAGCCTTAAATATCTTTTTTTCTCAAAAAGAGTTGAACATAAGGCAACAAAGGTGCGTTGAATTCATTAGTAGTTATGATTTTGAGATCCTTTACCACCCGAGAAAAGAAAATGTAGTTGTAGATGCACTTAGTCAACAACATAAGATTGTAGCTTCTTTGATGATTCAGAAATGGAAGTCCTTAGAGTTAATTTCGACGCATGATGTTCAACCAATAGAGAGTGTCGATAGGGCATACATTGGTAGTTTAACTGTGCAGCCAACGTTACTAGGTAAAATTCGTCAGATGCAGTATTTAGATGGGTTCCTTGTCAGCAAGCTTGATGACCTTGTAGTGGATTTGATCAATAATTGTCCTACTGATTGGTCTGTGGACTCAAATGGGAGATTGCGATTCAGGGGCAGGTTGTGTGTATCTAACATTGTGGAATTGAGGAAATAGATTATGGATAATGCCTATAGGTCTCGATATACCATTCACCCTGGTGGGACTAAGATGTATCATGACCTGAAGATGACGTTTTGGTGGGAAGGTATACGAAGAAGGACGTAGGAGAGTATGTTTCTCGATGTTATGTGTGCCAACAGGTTAAGGTAGAACACAAACAACCATTTGGACTTTTACAGCCTCTCGAGATCCCTACTTGGAAATTGGAGTACATCTCTATGGACTTCATGGATGGATTGTAGCGATCTAAGCGAGACAATGAATCTATTTGGGTGATAGTGGATAGACTCACCAAGTTTGCTCATTTTATTCCTGTCAGTGTTCACTGAACTGTGGATAAACTAGCTAGGCTGTATATTTGGAAGGTGGTGCGACTTCATGGCATGCCAGTTTCTATAGTTTCGAATTGTGATCAATTGTTTGTAGCAGAGTTTTGGGAGAGTTTTCAGCATGCTTTGGGTGCTAGGTTAGACCTAAGCATGGCTTATCATCCTCAGATGGATGGGTAAACTGAGCGGGTAAATCAGATCTTGGAAGATATGTTGAGAGCTTGTGTCCTCGATCTTGGTGGTAGTTGGGAAAAACATTTACCATTGGTGGAGTTTGCTTATAATAATAGCTATCACTCCAGTATCGAGATGACACCTTATGAGGCTTTGTATGAGAGGCCATGTCAATCACCTGCTTGTTGGATGAAGGCAGGAGATGTGCCGTTGTTAGGGGCCAGAGTTGATGAGAGAGACCACAGAGAAGGTAAACATTATTCGGGAATGTATTAAGACTGCATAGAGTCATCAGAAGAGTTATGCTGATAGAAAACGTAAGGGGGTTGAGTTGAATGTTGGAGATTTTGTGTTTTTGAAGGTCTCGCCGATGAAAGGTATCATGCGGTTTGGAAAAAAGGGAAAGTTGGCACCTAGATTTGTGGGACCATACGAGATCACTGAGAGGATCGATAATGTGGCTTATAAATTAGCTCTACCACCTGCTTTAGCTATGATTCACAACGTGTTCCATGTATCTTTATTGCGGAAGTGTGTGCAAGACCCTTCCCAAGTAGTATCACCAGAAGTGTTGGAGAGTAATGATGATCTCACGTATGTGGTGCGACCGGTTACTATTCTAGATCGGGATGTAAAGCAGTTGTGGCGCAAGAAAGTGAACTTGGTGAAAGTGCAAATGGAGCGAGGATGAGAATAATATCACTTGGGAATTGGAAGAGAAGTTCGGCGTATGCCCCCGAAGCTTTTTGTTTAGTACTCTTTCCTATCGAATCTCAGAATGAGATTCTTTTAAGGTGTGTATATTGTATCGACCCTGATTTTTCATAAGTCTTTATTTATTTATTATTATTATTATGATCTTATTTTATTTTTGGCTTTATTAATTACGTGGTTACATGAGAATTTAATGTAGTATTTAATTAATTTAATGTGTTATTTAGTTATATATAATTAATCCAAATATTTATATATATATATATTATATATAAAAAAGGTATTATATGTATTGATTTTATAAATCATATTTATATATATTATATTAATAAAATAAAATATAATATATTATCAATTAGGTTAAAAGCGAAAGGCTGTTGTCATAATAGGAAAAAAAAACAAAAAAACAAAAAGAAAAGAAAAGAAAAGATCAAAGCAGCCGAGAGAGAGAGAGAGAGAGAGAGAGAGAGAGAGAGAGACTGTGATCAAGAAGAGAAAACCAAGAAAGTCGAGAGAAAGAGAGACAGCAGGAGAGGGGAGAAAAGAAGGGGTTAGGGTTTTATTTTGATAGCTCCATTAATTCTCTATGTGATTGTTTGATTTTCAAAAATAATTGTGAGTGAAAAACCCACTTTATTTTTATTTCGTTGTTTTTATTTATTTATTTGATCTTGGTTTGATATGGTATTTTAATTGTTTTAGTTAGTTGTGTATGCAAGGTTTATGATTTTTGTATATATTTATTTTGTGGATGTAATCACACTTATGGATATATGAAATTAAAATAAACTATGAACCCATAGATAAATTCCTTATATTCCACCATAACTCCATGGATTGTTATTTTATTTGAGTGTTCGTGAGAAAGAGTGTATAAAAAAAAGGGGTGAGGATTGTGATATTTATTTGAATGCCTTAGGTTTGACATTGTTATGTTTGTTTTCATGAGTAGATGAGAGATTGTGTATATATATACTGTTGCCTTACTCTCATGAGTAGACGAGTGCTTTGATTTACGCGCGTACGTATATGCTAATCATCCGGAAAGTGTGGGTCAAACTCGGGACGATATCTCCTTGCAAATTTGGCTTCGGAGCGATGTTAGGTATATGGGAGGCACATGAGATATATGTGTAGGTCGGAAGTGAAGAGTCGAAGTGGTGGAGTTAAGGTACAAATAATTAAATATGAGCTTATTGGTATAATTTGAATTGTATTGATTTGTACATCTTGAAAAATAGTAAGCGACCTTGATGAATTTTGAAATTTGGGTAGAGGCATGTATATGTAATTCTAGACAACTTTTGTATTTTAACTTTTTATTAAAAAGATCGATTAAAACTTGTAAATGGATGATCTTGGTTACAATAGTTTTTATTTATTTTAACAATGCACATTTTAGATGCTGTTTTAACTCACTAAACAAACTCATTTTTATTGATTTCGCATAAACTAAAGTACAACATTATTTTGAACACTTTTCTTGTTTTGAACTTTTCTGAAAAAAATCATCTTAGAGCACTTTCTTTTCATTTTAAGTTCTAGATTTTTCGATCGAATTTTGTCTAGGTTCTTCTATTAAGTTTTTCTCTCAACTTGTTCAGTTTCTACTAAATTCGTTTGTGTTACCTTTTAGGAAATTTGATTCTGTACAACTTTTGTTCTTTGAGTTTTCGTCAATTCGGATGATTTAAGCATGAAACGGTGCATTTTTATACTTCTTTAGCAAGTTACTTATGAGTAAATTATACTAACTTTATTTTTTTTGTAGAATGATAGGTCTTATTAACTTTTTATGCAGGGCTGACCCACCATATTTTTATTTTTATTTTTATTTTGTTTATTTTATACTCAATTTATATTTAGTTATGTACGGGTAAGAAACTAAATGCCACCGTATCTTAGGAAAATACTACTTCGTCTCAATGCAAATGGAACTATTTATCTTATCCTGTAACAAGAATTAAATGTACTTTTGTTTGTGTCTGGCAGACACGTGGGTATTAAATCTTGTACTTATACTAATATACCTGTATACTGACCCGTTTTGTCTCTTGGCAACTTGGGTGTATTCTATTTGAGCGTAGCCGAGCTTCCTTTGTAGGATTAGTTGGGACTACGGTGGTGACAAGAAATGACTATAGTTGTTGGACATGTTGTTTGGACTTCTTTTGTTTTTTGGAATTTAGAGTTTAGAGATTGATATTAATTTATGTATTTATTATTATTTTTTTATGACCTTCGTATTTTGACAATTTAACATTGTAGGTTATTTTTCGACTTTATATTATTTAAATTATTTTGACTAGTTGTTTTTATAATTGTCACAACCCAAACCTGGGTATGACCGGCCGTGGCCCACAGAGCCTTAGCCCAAAGCACACGTAAGCTTAACACGAATCCATAAACACATTGAATAACTATACAATAGTCTAGTAATAAATAACCAAAACTCAATCTAGTGACATGCCATAATTATAAATGGCAAAACCAACCGTAATCAATATCATCCAAACTTATGGGATATAAACAGCCTACATATCAAAATAATCCTAAATGAAGCCCAATAAAAATAAAAATAAATATACACAAGCTTGACATAACAATCTAAAACAAAATAAATGAATGTCCTAGAGGTCCATGCAATTGAGTCCCCACTACGTCATAAGTCCACTCTAAGTCCTTCTAACACCTGGAAATAATAAACAAGTCAGCTGATAACTCAATAAGTAGCAACATGGATAGTAAATACAGTTTTGAAAACAGGGTTCAATTCCAAAATAAGATATATATCATAGAAATTAAATTGACATACAGTTTGATAAAGACAATCTGTTTCAAAAAGAATGTTCCACAATTCAACAGTTAAAATACTCATGTCTCTCAAGAATATGATAAATGACATTTTCCATTTAAAACAGATTACAACATGAACACCTACGAAGAATAACAAGTAACATGCCACACAATTCTCAAGGTAATAAGCCCGTTGGATCCAATATCGGACCAAGAGTCATCCTCGGGGTGGCAGCTCGGGCCTTTTCTCTAAAACGATCCGATTGAAGGTCACTTAACCTAGTCTAGGTCTTTTCCTTACAATCATTGAGCACTAGAGTCATCGCGGCCCAACCCGGATTTGTTCCCTAGTGGCTAGAGTCACCGCACACAGTGGAATAATTTCCCTGGACTAAAATATACAGATGGTCCCCATAATCAATACAATTTAGTTTCGCAAAAAATTGTAGTTCACTATTATAAACATGAGACCATAACAAATAGTTTACAGTATGCCAAGTTTACACATGTTTCAGAAATAATTTAATTCCATTGATAATATAATAATTTATCAAAACAGTTTAGTTCTGAAATAACAATTTAATTTTCCAACAGTTTAGGATGGGGAACATTTATAAAAATATGTAGCATGCAATTACTCACTTGAAAACGAAATAATATAATCTTCGAATAGAGTATGAAAGTCTAACTAGTGCCCTGAACCAAGTATGAAAGCTATACGTCACTAATAATTTTAAAAAAATACTAAAAAGAATAATAAACTAAGTACCCCACACTAAAGCGCACTAACACAGCTCAACCTCACTTACCGTTACTCTTAAATAATACTTAAGTTCATGTTCTTCAAGGTCTAAAATTACCCAAGACATGGGTTCTGATCAAAACATAACTAAAAGTAACTTTAAGATAAAACAGAGTTTTAAACAAGTTTTTCCAATCTATTCGCTAACTTTGAAAATTAAAAACCCACCTCATGCTGTTCGAAAAATTCCAAAACCCTCCAGATATCAACTAACTTTGGTTGGCGTTTTGTTAGTTTTTTTTTTTATTTTTAATCCCTCCCTTGTAATCTTTTGAGTATGAAATTTACTTAAACTTTATGGACACGGGAACATTTAGATTTTGTTTCACCCTTAGGATTTGGATGATGGAATATTGATTGGGGTTTAGTCCTAATTTAATATTTAATTGTCCAAATTTTAGAGTGTGACAGTTCATTTTTTTATTTTTATTTTTATTTTTTTTAAGAGAAGTTTTCTGCAAGAGTTAAAAAAAAAAAATAGAATTGAGAATTCATTTGGCTTGTTTTTAAATTTTTTTTTCAATAAGTATGTTAAATGAAACCTGTTTTCATTCATATCCTATATTTTAATAAGAAAACAATATTTTTAATGTTATTTTGCTTAATTTTAAATTTAGATTGTTAAATTGTTGAATTATGTCACATGTTGAAGTGTGCTGCTATAATTACAACCATAGCAAAAGAAATAATTCATGACTACTACTTTCGTTATTTCTGTTCAGACTTGAAACATTTAATAGAAATTTTCAATCCATTCACCATTTCAATGTCTATATCTAGAAAAGCTTTGAAATTGACAATAAGATCAAACTCATGTTAAAAATGTGAAACAACAACAAACAAACAAAGAATTTCACAACAATTCATATTCAAAACCAGATTTTCATTAAGCTGATATCAAGAAAATCTCTACTTTGGAGTCATTACATGCATTGAGATTCTAACGTACAAAGAATCAGTACAATCATCGAATAATAATTATATTAAATGCAAAGCGATGGTACCAAATGCTTCCAAATCACTTCATTTCGGTGTAAGGCAAACTCCAGCCACTCTGCCATATTGAACAGAATACTTTTAACGATGAAAAAAACTGACCATTCTAAGCAGCATGTGTTAGAGGGACAGCTTAGTTGGGCAATATCAAACTTCCAGCTCTGTAGGTATCTTCAATGACAATGGAATGTAGCGCGACGCCAAAAAGAGGGAAAAAGATTCTGATTCCAGCATCCATGTGCCTTAATTAAGATTAGGGCTCCACACAGATACCATTGCCAACTTTGAAACTTGAAATAATAGGAGGAGCTGCCCTTATCATGATGCTCTGAGCAAACGCGATCATCTGCACAAGGATACATATCACAGATCAGCACAAGGGCGTGCACACATATACACATATGAATGTATCTATCCTCTAAATTATACCGTTACATTGTTCATGTGTCTATTTTATGTGGGTTTAGACCATATGACCTGTTGGCAGGGTGGGATGAGTCGATAAGACATACCCCAATAAATGGGATTACTTATCTTGTTAAGTTGTTTTAGTTGTTGATTTATGCCAAAACACAAAAAGGTAAAATTTTGTACACATCACAGGGGCTCCTAAGGTAACAAAATTCATTGTCGGGTAAGTTCCAACCCACATGAAAGGCATAACAATTTGGGCATCGTCTCACAGAACAAGTAGGGTTACTTATGTCATATGTTCTGCTTATACCTTCCCAGGGAGTATGTAGTATCTTGTTAGGTGGTTTTAGCTTTTAATTTATGCCAAACTCAAAAAAGGTAAAAATTTGTATACATCGGGCAACCAACTGTCCTCACAGCTTGTTAGCTTCAGAGTTCGAATTTAACCATGAATGAAAAATGGGGTTGGTGCTTAAAGTATTATTCAGATTGAACTTGATATGAATATTATTAATTGTAAATTTGAGCCTGGGCATGTCCATATTCCTGTACTTAACCTAGTCCTAGGCCTGACAAATGGAAATTTCCGTACGGCAGTGAAAGTGTACATATATGACCCCAGCATGGACTAAGAACAAATGAGAGCAAGCTAATAACAATTCATGTACGATAGCAAGCATCTTAGTTACAATGTAAAAGCTCTTACCAGAGCAAATCCAGCACACGCAATACTGAAACCAGGGAAATGAAAGGGTGGACTTGCAGACAGGAATAAAGCTGGAATTTCACATGGACTTCATTAGTTAAATTAACTTTCAAGCCCAACAAAAGTTGCTAAAATAATAATAATAATAATAATATTACCTGTTAAAGGACTGAAAACCAAGGGAGAAACAACATTGGCAAAGGAACCTAAGCCAGAAATGCAACCTTGAGCCTTACCCTTAAAAAATAAAAAGAAAAAAGGTCGTAAAAAAAAAAAAATTTAGTATCACAGTGGATGGGGCACAAGTGAGGAGGCCAAACACTACTTTGAGGAAATCTAAATAAGCACATGGTAGATGGATGTTGTATATACATTGCTAAGTGTGATGTGACTATTTATGGATGAGGCTTAATTTGTTTCAATACTGATTCCATTGAGTAATGGAAGATGCAAGAACAATTAATAAGGTAAGAATGTTATGTATGGCCCCACAATTTCTACAGAGTCAAAATAATCAACGAAAAAAAGCCACTCTTCAAAAAATACCTGCTCACTGGGCCCAACTTGCTTGGATGCAATGCTTCGCAACTGCACATTTTAGATCTCCGATTCATCAATTATGATGCTTAAAACTAGTCATGATCATGAGTGAGTTGTAATCAGATATAAAGAACTCACACAAGGCGTTGAAAATACAGACAAAAGAGCGAACATAGCGGCAGCATAAGGAACCTATCAACATTCAAATCCTTAGCAAAACTGATGATATAAACTAGCTAACCATATAGAAATACCAGTTTGAAAAAAATCCAATTTTGTTGTAAAAGAAAAAACTTGCAAGAGCATTTTAAGTTGGAAGGAAATACCCAGGCGGACCATGCAATGCTGTAAAGAATCATCTGCATCAAAGGCCATAAATCAGTAAATTAAAGCCTCAGATATTTTAGTTGGGACTTGGGAGTATCTTTGTGGGTAAATTACGAAACTATAGGCAATTGTATTTGTGTAAAGGTCGTTAGGATCAATTTAAGGTGAAATGTAGGGGCAAGTGAGTGAGAGCTAGCTAGCTTTGTGCTTACATGTGCACAGTTGAAAAAGAGCCCTATTGAAAGCAGCTTCTCCTCTCCTATGGCAGTAGCCAACATGGGCATGAGAAGCATCTGCAAGATTGCCTCAGTATTCAAATGCGTGCATGTATAGGGAGTTTAAAATGAAGAGTGAAAACCGGTATTCAAAATGAGATGAAATGTGAATGACAACCAAAACAAAAACGGTGTAAAGCCTACCTGGGATATGGTACCTGCGATCCCCGTAATCACCATTAAATCAGCAAACTGGTTTTTGTTAAAATGAAAACTGGCCTTTAAATAGTACTGCACAAGAACGTCCTAATTCAGCCACATCATTCTATATAAAAGTGCTGCATAGTTTTCTATTTGAATAGCATTATTCATATTAGAATCAACGCACAAAATAATATCTAAAGAAAACTTGTAAATTTGAATTTTTACGTAATGTGACAATGAAAAAATGAAACTTATTTTACGAAGTTTTCGAAATTGAACCAAACTTTTGAGTGGAAATTGTGCTTTGACATTGATCCATGAGCCCTTTTTTCGATAAAAATGGATTTATTTAGTAGTATTTAATGTAATAATACAGCGGAAATTTTGTGTTTAAGATTCACTGAAAAGAGTACCAGTAATGCAGCATGAAGGCCAACATCCCCGAGATTGGTAAAGAATGCAACAATAGCTGCTTGTGAAAATGTCAAGCTGAAAAAAGAATTAAACAAAAAACCCACCTAAGTCAAATGGAGTAATAGTAGGAGAAGCATTATTTAGCATTATGGAGATGTATAGAATAAACAACTTGGTTCTTATCATAAATTACAGAACACCATGCTATTGAAACCTAGTTCGAGATGATCCCCGCAGTACTTGAAAGAACACTATCGAAAAAAGAAGGGCATATTACAACTGTAGTTTCTGTGCTTTGCCTCTCGTGCCAATTTGGTCTCTAAAAACTCAAATGGAGGAGTAAAATAGTTCATTCACACTCCTAAAACTGATTGAATTGTTGGCCTCTAATCTAATTCTTCAATAGTCTATGCCATTTTGAATGGACCATTTTATTCTTAATTTCTATCCAATTTCTTAGCAAATGATATCGATTGGATAATTGACATAATATGAAAAATAATAATAATAAAGGAAAAAATTAATGCAATTAGCACAAGAGACAATAGCTATTTCTATAATTTGCCCAAAATAGAATTACCCCAAAACCCCAAAAAGTGAAAATCTTCATCTCAAAAGATGGAGACATCAATTAATTAATGTACACAAAAGAGAATCAATTATTTCCCATTATTCCATTTATTTTTTTGGGTATCTCTTTGTTTGGCAATTTTGGAACATTTATTTAATTTTCTCTCAGATTTCCCAAGAAACAAGCAGAACCCAACTAGTAGAAATTAAGTTTAACATGATGAGGGGGAGAGAGAGAGAGAGAGAGAGAGAGAGAGAATCACCTGCTCCTTAACAAGCAGACAGTATCATCAAAGGAAGGCATTGTCTTGAATATCCTGACATTCTTTTTGGAACCTTTATCTTCATCCAACAGTCTAACATTTGCTTCAGTAGAAACGCCATTCTCAACAACAACATTAATGGATTCAGGAAGGAAAATTCTCATGTACACTGTCGCAATCACAGCTACTGATGCAGATACCTGACCAAAATCAATCACTTTAGTTGATGAATATAATAATATATATATATATATACACAGAGAGAGAGAGAGAGAGAGAGAGAGAGAGAGAGAGAGAGAGAGAACTTGGAAGGTGGAAGCAGGGGAGAGGAAGCGAGTAGAGAGGTTTCCACAGACGAAAGCAGAGGATCCGATCCCCGTTAGTATTCCGAATACTGATACCCGTCGACTCTCTGGTACGTTATCTGCCTGATATTACAAATCAAACCAATTTCCCTATTCAATTACACTTTTGCCCCTTAAATTTTATAATTTTTTCACTTTTAATGTTTTTAAATAGTGAAATTAGTGTCCAACTTTGGATAGTAAGAGATGTTCAATTTAGTTATTAAATTTTTCTGTGATTATGTTAGAGAAATTTCAAAATTTCTCTATGATCATATCAAAGAAATTTTGATGTATTAGGGCAAAATTTTTCTTTGTCAGGACAAAATTTTTCAGTGTTAGGACAAAATTTCTATGTAATTTTTTTTTTTAAATGTTAAGGAATCTAATTATTATAAAAATATTATATGTTATTTATCTTATAAAATCTTAATATTAAAAATTTGTAAACAAAATTTCATTTTTAAATATATATATTTTAATTTACCCTCAAAACAAAATTTTGTCCAACTTTGAATGAAAAATGCTACGTTAGCATCCACACAGCATCACGCGGCATAAAATGGATAAATTACATATAAATGTCGTGTTATGATGTCGTGTGTCAAGAATTTCTAACATTACTTTTAATTATTAAAAACTTTTTAACTTTTTAAAATTTGCACCAATCATATTTAATATTAACCTTTTTTTTTGGTTTAAAATTAAACAAATATTGTATAGATAAATTTTGTTTTAATAATCATGATTCAACAACATTTTCACTTAAAACTTGAGCATAATTCAAGTGATTGTATTCCTAATTTCTAGAAAAATGTTGGAGTCTAAAGTCATATAGAAACATCAATGGTTAATGTGTTAACCTACCATATTAATTCTCTATTATCAATTGCCAAAAGGAAAAAGAAAAAAGGAAAAAAAAACACATTTTCACTTTAGGCAAATCACATTTTTTTTTTCAAATAATTACATTTAAGTAAAAATTTAATTAGTAATCTTAATTATTTAATTAAAAAAATACAAAGCTAAAAAGGGTTATAAAAAGGGAGAACATAAAAAAAGAGGTGAGTAGAAAAATAATTTCAAAATAATGGAAGTAAAAGTGATTATGTATTAGATTATGCAAATAAATCTTGTACTTTCATAATTTGATTTAAAATTTTTTTTTTTCATTAATTTTCATTTTTTTGAAATTCTCCTTTTTAAAAATAGCTAGTACAGTCCGGAGTTGGATGGACATCAAATGACCCAGACTAGGTCAGATAATATTTCCAAAATGGCTACCCAAAAAAAAAATCCAATATCCCCAGATCAGGCCCAACCCATTGACTTGGGTTTTCTGAGGCCATAAGATTATTTTGTTCTTTTGTTTTAGACAATGGGCTGGCCCAATTGAATTGAGCCTAGAGTTGAGTTGGGTTTCAAAGGCTTCATTCTAAGCCCTATTCGGATTTCCCAGTCCTCAGATTGCTAATGGAGTGGGCTGGGCTTGGGCCAATATTTGATCAATCTTTAGAAACTAACCTTAATGGGTGTGATAGTAGTTGCCCCAACCCTTTATTATTAGTTTTGTTTCCTCTTCCACTGATTTATTATTGTTATTTTCTTATAAAAAAAAAAGTTTTCTTATTGCAAGAAAATAAAGTAATTTTCAAAAAACTTTTTGATTTTTTTGACAGTAATGAGACCATCAAGCCCTCTGTTGTAGCGAAAGCTATGTGAGAACGAACCCATAACCTCTGAATAAGGTACGGATTTGATGCCAAAAAAAAAAAAAAAAATTCAAATAAATAAAATAAACCAAAATCACATCATATTAACAACTTTTTAAATTTTGTTTTCTTTTCTTTTTGGGTTAGCATATGACAAGAGGGGAGCCTTGAGATCAAAGAAGAGAGATCAAACTGCCCACCATTTGTCAAGGTTTTGTACTTATTCTACAAGCATTTGACGTAAGAGCAATAATACATCTCTTTAATTTTAAAGTTTTAATGATGTGACAGAAAATAAAAAAATAAAATTAAATAAAACTAAGGCCAAAACATTTGTCAAGGTTTTGTACTTATTCTATAAGCATTTGACGTAAGAGCAATAATATATCCCTCTAATTTTAGAGTTTTAATGATGTGACAGAGAATAAAAAAATAAAATTAAATAAAACTAAGCCCAAAACATCATATCACAGTAGGGTCCACTCCCATTAGAGCTCCCAATCATTTCAAAAAGTAATCAATCTAGAATTAAATTGTGTGGTATTTTATAATATAAGTTTTCAATCGGTTTACATAATTTCTTAAATAATATATATTCATTTCATTATTTTAAATTGGGTAAATTACAAATACACTCCTTGAGGTTTGCTTAAAATACGAATTGTCCCCTGTGGTTTGGAAAATTACAAATATCTCCCTATTAGAATTTTTTATTTAACAGAATTAATTGAAAAGTGAAATTTCTAACCGTTCACCTATACAATAACAAAATTATCTAAATTATTAATTGAAATAAAATTTTAACATTATTAAAAGTTGTTAATTAACTTGATGATTTATTAATAAAATGACCTATTTATTATGGAATTAGAAACCTTAGGGGGTATAATGTAATTTCCAAAATTACAAAGGATAATTTGTAATTTAAATAAACTTCAGGGGGTGTGTTTGTAATTTATCCTTTTAAATTCTATGCTTGCCCATAGCCGCAATTGACTGATTAATAATTTTTTTAATAACCTACTGCATAAATTAATCGTAGAGAAACCGAACTCACTAACAAATAATTTGCCAATTAAGAGAGAAAACTTACAACATATGCAAGAGCAAGGCAGTGGACACTTCCTTCACAGACCATGGCTGTGAGAGTCTTTAGCACATAATAAGCATAGTAGTAGTTCTTTGTTCTGCTATAGGCCAAAATGGCTGTAACCAAAAGTTAATACCACATAAAAGTTAGGGCAATTACATTTATTTTTTTCAATTATCATTCAATATCACTTTAATCCTTTTAACTAAAAAATGTTGCGTTTTCACCTCAAGTTATCAATTTGTATCAATGTGATTTTTTTATTTTATTTTAAAGAATGTATAATTTGCCTATGACATCTCATATATTATAGAATGTCTAAATTGACCTAATTTTTCTTTTCCTTCTTTTCTTCTACTCCTGTAGTAGTTATGGCAACTGTAGTATAAGCAACCAAGCTGCTGACAATGAGAAAGACAAAAATAATGAAAGAGAAGAATAAAGTCATTTAAAATATTTTATAATAAAGAGAAGTCAAGTGCAAAGTAACATGTCAATTTTTTAATTTTTTCTCAATATTTTTAATAAAAGGTAGTGACAAATTATATATTTTTTTAATTGAAAGAGATAAAATGATTGTTTGGCGATAAAGTGTATCTTAAAAGTTAATATCACATTTATTTATTTACTGATTAAGACAATAATCAAAGTTGTAAAAAGAACGTTTTGTAAGGATATCATAACATCTATGGGCTCTGATCCTGGAATAGTCGATTGTTTGGCAAATTTCACCCAACTCATAAAAAGGAATTCACCACCGAAATATCTAATAAACCTCATCACGGGCACAAAAAATAAATTTTAATCAAAGTACAATACAAAATCTCCATTGAGAAAATATGTCTCCTAAAATTTGAACCTACCTTATCCCTGTAAAAACACAATACGTTGGCCGAGAGCCGACCACCTGGTGGTAAGTTGTTTTATTTCAATTCCCCTATCATTGGCTGCCTCAATGATGAAATGGGAGACCATAAAATTATTAATGCATGATGACGCATGATTGCATTAACAACTAACTTCTGGTTTGTTATATATTAATGAAGGTGTCGGCCAAATTTAAAATTCAGAGAAAAGATCGGTGTGTCAAACATTCATGAGTTAAAAGGAAGAAAAAAAATGATTTGATAAGAACAAAAAAATAATAATTTGATAATTAAAATTAGGAAACAGATTCTCTTTAGTCCATTATATAGATTGGATCATATTGTTTGAGCTATGGGACTCATCACGAGTCTTATTTCGACAATTCGAACCGTTTAATGTGTAGAGTTCGCCGAGTATTTTGTTTTTACAAAAAAATTATGTTAATCGGATATTGATAGCTATTTGATTGGATCAGATTTTTATCAATAATTTATTTTAAAAATCATATTTACCATTGATAGAAATATGATTTGATCAAGTAACTATAAATATTCTATTAATGTGCTTTTTTTGTGTAGGGATTGAGTATTCGGAGAGTTCTACAAATTGCAAAGTTCGAATTATTAAAACATGATCTGTGGTGGACCCCCATCGGCCCAACATCATTAGACTAGAAAGAAGCCTGACTCTTAAAACTACATGATATTTGGGTGGAAAAAATCAAGGAGGTGAGAGACAGAGTGAAAAAGTACTAGGTTAATTTGTCACATTTAAGAAGAGATGATACTAATGAAAAAAAAAGATGATATAGAGTATGAGAGAACAAATATTGGTAAGTAAAGAGAGTTAAACTGATTCAAATGAGCGATAGAGAAGTTAAAAAAAAAAAAAAAAAAGTTAAAAAACATAGCATTTATTTAATATAATCGGAGTGGGGATGAGAAAAATAAAATGGAGGAAACAAAAACCGTTTCCATCCCATTTTCTTATCAGGGCATTAGAAAAAAGAAAAAAAAAAAAAGAAAAAAAAAAAAGCTCTCCATACAAAAACTATCAAAAATTAATAGCTATATAATCATTATCACAATAGCCTTAAAAAATTTGATGACATTATAATTTTAATAGGAGATCATTTATGTTTATTTTAAATATAAACGTTAACTACTGATATTTGACCATCTTAAATTTTACATAGATGCTTTGCTCAATAAATTAATAAAATAAAAAAAGTTCAAATTACCACAGGTGAATCTCAAAATGGATCCACCATGTTAATAGTGAATCTAACTTGAGGAGAATCCAAACCATTTAATCAAGAGAAAACTTATGTGGAAAATAGGTTTTAGGAAGTGATTGTTTTATTAGCATGCATTGACTAAGGTTTTAATCTAGGGAGGAATGAAAGAAATATTAATTATAAAAAATACCTAGGGGTATAATAGTGAGAATCATGGGGAGAGTGAGCATAGCTTTCCTTCCATAAGTGTCGGAGAGATTTCCAATCAGAGGCATCATCACCAACGTTCCCATTCCCATTATCTGCATTTTTATTATTATTATTTTATACAAAGTTAGCTCAAATTTCATAATTATTATAATCTGTAAGTACTGTAAGTTGATTTGAAATTTATCATCTAATTGCCAAAAATATTATTCTAACTCCAGGTGGACATATACACATATTTGTAATTAAATATGATAATTCTAATAATTATTTGAAACACTTAAAGAGAAGTGAAATATTTATAGAGTTATAGATCAATAGATATGAATATGATGTCATTAAGCATGAAAATGAATATGCAAGTAAAATTTAAGCATGAAATGTGATTTCATTGACAAGAGACGGGTTATATTTTATTTATGTAACTGTTACATTATGTATTGATTAAATAAAAACGTTCTACATACATCTGAACACTTTAACCATACTTGTTTCATTAGGTTGGATTAGGACTATTAGTCATGATTCATATTATTAGTTCCTTAAAATTACTTATTTTATTTCATTTTTAGAAAGTTTTTGAATTATGAAGGGGAACAAATAGGTTTATTTAAAATCACTGCACATAAATTATATGATGTAGCGACCATAATTTGATTAGTAATTTAATATTTTTTGACCACTTAGGCCAAGTTTGGGAAGACTAAATAAGTGTACTTTTTGACTTTTTATGAAATATGGATTGGATTTGGGTTGGGTTTGAAGTGATGTGTTAGAGAGGTAATGTGACTTAAATAAGATGATGTGACTTAAATAGGATAGTGACTTTTTGACTTTTTGAATTTTTTGGAGGATGCCAAACTTGGCCTTAATTCAAATCTTCTTAATCTATTCATTTTGTATATGTCAATGTAGAGATCTTCTTTTATATTTAAACCTAAGAATTAAAATTGACAAAAATATATAATCCAATCCCATGATCTTTTGATCCTTATAATTACATTAGAACTAGTTATCAGTCAACATGTTTGGTTTTTTCAAGGAGATTATTGTATCCATTGTGTTGGACAAAGGTCCATTGGTTTTTTCAAGGAGATTATTGTGTCCATTGTGTTGGACAAAGGAGAAAAATTGGACGTGCTGGGCGGCATTATTATGATGTGTAATGGGGATGTGGGTGGGTCCTTTTTTTTTTTGATTTTTTTGGTTTTTTTTTGTTGTGTCTTAAAACCATGGTTTTCATCCCATCGATTCAATTCTTAATTTAGGTTATTTTTAAATTGAACCAACCCGAAAGCGAAATATTTATATATATATTATATAAAATTTTATTTATGTTAAGTTGTATTCATATGAATAATAAAAATTAAATGTTAAGGTAGACATTAAAATAATATGAATTATTTGTTTTTGTATTTAATAGCTTGTATTAAAAATTGGAATGATGATTTGTTTCCTTTGTTCAAAACTTGTTTATTGTAAATAATTATTTTTGTATGAGAAATTTTTAAGATGCAAATTGAAATTAATTAATGCTATGTTTTTTAAATGAATAATTTATTTATTTTCAGTGTAGCAAAAGTGCAATTTCAACCCGAATTATGTTGGGATGGTTAAATTCTATTATAGTGAAGGATTGATTTGGTTTGGGTTCAAAAATCTATAACGGATCTGGTTTGGTTATGGGTCTAATACTAACTTGAACACAAATGACCCATGCGTTAGTAGATAATTGTGAGATAAATAATGAATAATTCACTTAATTCGTTTTATAATTTTTTATTTATCAAAATATTACATAAAAAATGTGATATAATATTATGAAATTAGCCAACAATTTATTCGATTTCTTTGGAGGAAAGGAGGGACCACAAATGAAAATCCTCAATGACACCGAAAGTTCCTCATTCGTACATTCAATTGTTTGGTAAGAAAGACAACTAAAAAAAAGAGTCCAAAACAACTTTTCCTTCAAACTTAAGGAAACTTCCTAACCCCAAAATCTGTTACTAGAAGACAGAGCAAAAGGGAGATAAAACGAAGAGACATATGACATTCACATATAATTTAATCATCTCACTCCTAAATTAAACAAGGCATGTAATCAAGTTTATATATCGTATTTGATATACAATCTTATATCTTATATGTCATCACTGTATAAAAACAGACGAGTGATAGATAACATTCAACTAATACAATTACAATAACAATAAATAAAATAATAAACTCAATATAATATATAAATATGATCATTATAATATTACTGATAAAAATATATGTACGATTAATTAGTTAGTAATATCAGTGTATTGTGTGGCATTTTTATGAATTGTTATAATTAATTATATATTAAAAAATTTTACAGGAAAAATAATATTGAACCCACCTTGTTAGGTTATTGGAAAATAAGAGATAATTCACCAATAGTATTCACCCCAAAAAATAATTCACTTAGCTTCTTTTGTGATTTTTAATTACCGAAAGGATTACTATATAAACTAATATAATATTTTAAAACTATTTAATAATGACAGTGTGGATTCAATTAAGATTAAAAAAAAAACTAGTGAAATTATGACTGATGCTATCAATTTTTTAAAGGTAAAATTATGACTGATGCTATTAATTTTTTAAAAGTAATAGTCAACTTGATATAATTTCAATAAGGACTAGACAACTACTCACAACCCAATAAAAACATATTCATAGTGGATATATAGATATAAAAAAAAGATTATATTATAAAAACAGATATAGATTAAAATGTTAGTGACAACCTTCAACAATTTATTTGGCAAAAAAAAAAATTTATTAGAAGGTTTGAATCTCCTATTCTCTATATAGTCACTACAAAAAATTAAAGTTTTAGAAACCAAAATTTAGGGACAAAATTATTTTTTAGAGACCAAATATTTTTGTTGTGAAAAGTGTCATTATATTTTTAGCAATGAAAATAAATTATTATCCTTTTCGTATCAAATTTTTGGTCTAAAAAAATAAACCATTTTAAGACCAAATTATTTTGTCTTTAAAAATCTATTTATTTAGTGACATTTTTAAAATTTTATCGCTAAAAGTCTTATTTTTGACTTTTCATGATCACCTTTTGACGACTATTCTCATTCCGATAGAAATTGGTTTCTAAATATCTTTTGCAATAAAATTTTTACTTTTAAAGACCAAAACATTTCTAAAACTCGTATATGTTGCAGTGAGTAGTTATTGAGAATTTTTTGTTTTACTTTGAGAGTTTATTTATATTAATCATATAAATATTATATTTGATCTCTATCATTCATATTGTAATTAATTGAGTTTTATTGTAATATCATTTATGAATCAAATAAAAAAAAATTATTTGACCAAAGATAAGTTTAAGGAAGATAAAGAAATTAAACACAATTACATTCCTTCAACAAATTTCGTAATAGCTTTTTCAGTTATATATTTTTTGTATTTGGTTTTGTCTTTGATTTTTGTATTTATAAAACTTACTATTTGGACAAATATTAAGAAATCTTTGAACAAAATAAAAGATGAATTTGCTTGTGAGATAAGCAATGGATGCTAAGGAAAGAGAAAATCACACTTAATTATAAAAAAATTATTCAAAGAATTACAAATTTAAATACATAGTAACCAATAATCAAGAAATCGAATCTTAACATGTCATGACCAATACCTTGTATATTTGTTCATTTGATGAAAAATTAGATTCTTTCTTAATCAAATGAACAAAAACAGAATCAAAAGCAAAGCAAAGAAAAGAAAAACATACCGCTTGTTGAATTCCAGTAAGGTAGATGGCTAGAGAGCATTCATCTTGTCCAGGACAAAGTGCAGACATAGTAACATCAGTTATGGCTGGAATCACCATGAATGTTGAGAAGTTGTAGAGGAACACTGTCATCAAGAGGTGGCTTAACCCTGATAGCTTTTCCATATCTCTCCTCTCTCTCTCTCTCTCTCTCTCTCTGAATGAAGAAGAAGAGGCTAAAGGAAAAGCCACTATATAGTACAGTGGCTTTTAAGAAACTTTTTAATTCTAAAGTACAAGTGCTGTGAATCTATTTATACATATTCATTTCACTTGGGTTTGCTTTCATTCCCCTACACATTCAGCAGGGTTCATTTCACTTTCGAGAAAGCTTGTTTTGTGTAGTTCATTCAGATTATTATTATTATTATTTTTAACTCACTAGTTGAATTTTTGGTACAATTTTTGTTTATGAGGTAAAAATAATTTAAATAAATTGATTATCAAAAAAGGCAGACAAACTCTAGCTTTATTATTATTATTATTATTATTATTATTATTTTGATAACAACTCGGTAAATTAGGACAACAAATCTCACCGTCCACTATTGGAGGGTAGAATCCAATGGGTGTGTTTGATTGGACGGACTGGAAAAGGGGGGATTAGAATCCATCGGACTTAAGTCCTGAGATTGGAATCCCCCGGACTATTTGGTTGGATTGGATATGTATCCTGTGTTTGTTTTTTCATGGGATTAGATGTCCGGACTGTGAATCCCCCGGACTATTTTTAGTGAATCCAACG
The DNA here is from genome assembly GCA_036172215.1 of Camellia granthamiana. Classification (NCBI taxonomy): domain Eukaryota; kingdom Viridiplantae; phylum Streptophyta; class Magnoliopsida; order Ericales; family Theaceae; genus Camellia; species Camellia granthamiana. Next base: position 130,210,786 of record CM069910.1, read on the forward strand.
TTTGGTTAGACGGACTGGATAGAATAAATGAACAAATGACTATTTTACCCTTTTTTAATTGTTTACTAAGTAATAGCAATATTAAACATATCTTTAATATTTTAATTATTTTTAGCTAGATTAAATAAAAAAATATTTTATTTTATTTTCTACACAATTAAATAAATTTATTTTTTTAAAAAAAAAATAAAAATAAATAAAATATCAATAAAAATATATATTATTTTTTTTAATTAAGATTTTAAATAAATTTGTTTAAAAAAAAAATAATAATCAAAAAATGAAATTAAATAAAACATCTATTAAATTTAAATAATGAAATTAAATAAAACATAAACAAAATTTTAAAATAAAACATCAATAAAATATCCATAAAAAATTATTTCAAAAAATTAAATAAATAAAACATCAATAAAAAGTTAAATAAAATTATTTTATTTTTAAATTGAGACATTTAAATTTTATTGAATTTTATTAAATATAATACATAATTAAATAGTAGAGGGTCAAAATGGTCATTTCATCATCTAATCCAAACAGTGATTAGTCCCCCACTTTCTGTCCCACACCCCCCCCAGGACAGGATAGTCCCCCATATGGGGGACATGGAGTCCGGCCAGACATGGAGTCCGCCGGACTAAAAAAAAATCAAACACCGGATAAGGAGCACTATTTGGACTCAAGTCCAAATAGTGGATAGTCCCCCCCCAATCCCCCCAATCAAACAAGGCCAATATGGATTGGTCTGGAGAACTTATTTTCACTTAGGAGGTTTTGAACATGAGATTTTAGAGAGAGAGCATATTCCTAAGTTTCAGACTTTAACCACTTAACTAACCATTTGAATTAACTATAGACCTATATGTATAGGGCCGACTCATGCATAAAAGGATTGAAGCGGTTCTTTTAGGCCCTAAATTTTAGAAGATATATATTCCGACTCTATTTATTCAAGGCCTCTTAAAAAAAAAATTCTTCTAAACTTTTAGACCAAAAAAAAAAAAAAAAAAAGAAAAAAAAAATTCCTATCCTAAAATCATAAAAGAAAAAAAAGTTATTGTCAAAATTTTCTAATTTTAAATATTGAAAACACATTTTTGTATTGAAAGACTCATAATAAAACTCTTTGTCCAAGAGTCCATGAAAAACAACACAAAATTTGTTTAAGGTCCCAATCATAAAGCCTAAAAAAAATCTTCAATTATATAATGGCCCCGTTTGATAGAGTCGTGAGAAAGTGATTATAACTTATAACCTAACAGTTTATAACTTATAACTGTGAACATAAGCTGATTTTTGACTTTTAAATTAAACTTCTCCTCCCCCACTCAAAGAATAGTTGATTTTTGACTTATAAAAAGCTATAAGTTGTATTGTTAAGCTGAATCAAACATATCAAAATAGCTTAAATTAAGCTAAAAGCTCAAATAAGCTGAAAATAAATCCTGCCAAACAGGCCCAAATGTCGAGGAAGAATCTCCTCCAATAAAGTCCAACTAAAAGAACAAACTAAAGGCTCCAAAAGGTTGTAAATAACTGCTCAAAATTTTATTTTTAAGTAAAATACAAAACATTAATAAATATTATTTAGTGGGCTTATGTAGCAAAAAAGTAACGCCTTTAGGAAAGGGCATTTAAACTCACATCGTCCAATACCGCCCTTACTAGTCTTAAAATATGCAGATTTTTTCTGATCCCATAAATGTTTAGTAGCCAGGGTGGGTATTAGCTCCCTATCCCGACTCTGATTCTGAGTTGAGAATATTAATACTTTACTTATAAAATTTTAAATACAAAAATACTTTATACTTTATAATTTGAACTTTTATTTTTATTTTTATTTTTATGCCTTGAGTCTTAGGTTATTATTATGACTGATTATGGTTTGTAGAGTGAAAATATGATTCGTAATGTTTTATTTGATTGATATTAATTTTAATTTATTTATAAAAGTAATAAATAATCTCACTCGAAATAACCTTTAAACTAATATAGATATTTAAAAAAAAAAACTAAAAATAGTAGGAGATTGATAAAATATTTATTATGGTAAATTACAAATACACTCCTTGAGATTTGATTAAAATACGAATCGCCTCCTGTGGTTTTCAAAATTATATTTCACCCCTTGAGGTTTCTAATTTCATAACAAATCGCCTCTTTTATTAATAAATTATCAAGTCAATTAACAGTTTTTAATGATATTAAAAATATGTTTCAATTAAAAATTTAGGTAATTTTATTATTGTATTAGATAGCAATTATAAATTTTATTTTTTTAGTTAATTCCGTTAAATAAAAAATTATAATAAGGGATATTTGTAATTTTACAAATTACAGAGGACAATCTGTATTTTAAACAAACCTTAGGGAGTGTATTTATAATTTACCCTATTTATTAATGTTAAAATGTAAAAATCTTTTTAGAGTGCAATTTTGGTTGTGTTTTGCTTAAATAAGAAAGAAATATATCCTCATATTTTTGTAAATATTTTAAATCAAATATACCGATCAGAAATCTCTCCTATTTTCAAAGACAAAAACATGAGAAATAATCTTACTCGGAACAACTTGTGGTGTTTTGAAAAGTTAGTAAAAAGTTAATTTTTTTTAATTTTTTAAACTTTTTTGCTAAAAAAAACTAACTTTTTGTGATTTTTTTACATAAAAAAATCAAAAAATCAACTTTTTACATCTTTCTAAATTACCCCTTATCCATGCATTTTCAATAGTGAAATTTTACCATCTCAATAAAGAATTGAGACAAGGATGGAGTTTACTTTTCCCGCTCCAACTTTGTTGCCATTTCTAATCACGCCGGAAACGAAAAATGGGCGGAGCAGGGCCCACAAAAAATACCCCCCCCCCCCCCCCCCCCCGGTGACAATTTATTAGGTCATAAAACAAGGGTGTGATTCTGGGCTAGGGTGTGACTTTAGGGGCAACAATAGTGTGACTTTAGGAGCGGGCACATAAGTCAAAAAGAGTAGCGAAAGAGTGACGTTGAAAGGATGCGTAGCTTGTAAGTTCATGAAAAGTATATATCACCTGAATTTTAATTTTGGATTTCTTTTTATTTATTTATTAATTACACTTAAACATTTTTATGCATTTATTTTAATTTTTTTTAGCTTTTTTATTTTTAATTGTTATAATCAACTCCTTAAATTTCAAATCAAGTTACGATCTCATCATTCTGTTCATCTACCGTTAATAAAGTAAATGAAAATTAAAATTAAATGGATTAAAGTGAGATTTAAGCAAAAATATAAAGATTAAAATACGATGTTGATGAGACAAAAATATCATATACTACTCACATTACAAATTTTGCCAGCCATATTAGCGGTAGATTGATGAAAATGTGACATTGTAATTTAATTTAGGACTGTTCTAGAAACTTAGCTAAAAGTTGGCTTTTAATCTATTTTGGATTATATCACCTCTCTATTTTTTTAAACTTTTTTTTTAAAAAAAAGCAAAAAAGTAAAAAACCTAGCTTTTAACTAACTTCTCAAAAACAAGCCTTAGGCCTCGTTTGGGAATAGAGTTTTTTAGTAACTTTTTGATTTTTTGACTAAAATATGATGTAAAAAAAACTAGTATGTTTGAGATGATTTTTTGACTTTTTATGAAAAGATATGCAAAAAGTAGAGAGAAAAGGAAATCATTGACTTTTTGGTAAAACTTGTTGGCTTTTTGGCTTCTTTAGTAACTTTTTGACTAAACCGATCGCTTCCCAAACAAGGCCTTAGTCGTCGTTTGCAAAAAAAAACTAGTTAGCTTTTTGGAGTTGAGACTTTTTTAGCTTAGGATTAAAAAGTTTATTTGGCAATTTTTTTATTTTTTATTTTTTTGACATTTGTGAGAGAAAAAGTAAAATAATTATAATTTAAATATAACATTTTATCTTATTTATTTATTTAGTCTATTTTATATTGTGTTTTTTCAGTTTTAATATAACCCAACTCACATAGCCAAACGAAACTTTAAAATATATGAAATTAATTGTCGTAATTTAAAATAAAAAGATTAAATTAAAATTATAATGGAAGTAGAAAACTATTAAGTGTGATTAATTTTAATATTATTATTTTTTTAAACTTTGAGCAAGTTTTGACGCGTGATGAATCTGATTACGCTTTGTAGCGTGCAAGTTTGAGTTGGCCCCAGTTGAGTTGATCACAAAGTAGAAGCCAACTAGCTATTATTTGGGTCCCATTACACACTACGTTGTGTTCTATATCAATGTTATAATAGTTTAGGATTTTTTGTTCCTATGATACAAATTTCGACACATTATTTTGTAATTGAGGTTACAATTGAAACAAAATAATATATGATGTATTTTTAGAACAAAAAGTTGGGATGCTTGTGACAATTCATCAAAGGTTGGGCGTCTCTCAAGTTTTGAACTGGATGGTTTGTAAGGCTTACAATGAGTCCCATTTCGATAATCTGAACTGTATATTTTGTAAAAATTTTCTTGTATATCATTTATGAAACAAATTAGGTCAATTTGATTATTTTGTAGTGTTTGTCAAATTTTTTTTTTTTTTTTTTTTTGTTGAGAAAAACATGAAATGAAAAACTTACGATTATAAAATTGATCTAATTTTTTTTCATGAATAATATACACTAAGCCAATTTTGTTTGGCAGATTAGGTTGTATGAGATTATGAGTATAGTGAGATTGGGTGATAAGATTACTAACATAATGGAATTAGGTTAGAGATGTAAAATAAAATGTATTTATTTATATACTATTGTGATAGTATTAGTTAATTAAAATTAAATTTATAAAATTACATAAAAGTTTTCATTATATGAAGGAGATTTTGTTTTTGTTTTGTTTTTATTTTTATTTTTATTTATTTCTTTATATACATATATTTTTTTTGTGAAAAGAGGGAAAAACAGACTTTCACCTTCAATTCAACGGGATTGGATCAACAATTCCAACTCCAGATTTTGGGGATCCAACTGTGCTGAAAGGCACAGCAGGCTGCTGTGCTCCCTTATGGAGCGTTGTTCTGAGCTTCTTTCGATAATTTGAACTGTTCATATTGTAGGGTTTGTCGAGTAGATCAATAATGCAAAAAATTAAATTGACTGGATATCTGCAGCCCTATAACAAAAACACATTTATTTTTATAAAATTAAACGACTAACATAACTTTCATAAATTTTTAAAAATAATTAGGACCTAATCATGGGGTTACGAATATCCGATTAATTTGATTTTGTACATAGATAATATTTTTGACAAACCTTATAATATAAACGGTTTTGATCATTGAAAGACACTCAGGACGATCTCTCACAAAGGGGCACAAGAGTAGTCCCAAGTTCATCCCCCATGGAAATGCTAATTCTACCCTTGGGGGAATTTGTAATCCCATTAGAATAACAGTCTCATTGCATTTTAACACAACCAAACATGGTTTTGATATGCTCCACAAATTGTTTATAATGATTCGGGACCTGGCCTGTTTATTGTTTTAGATATGGAATTTCCTTGTCTTATTTGGTTGTTCAACTCTTTTTCATCTTATTGTTTGTTGGTTTTGGCTATTGAGAGTTTTGGTTGAGTTTGAAACAAGTTGGAGGTTAGTTTTTCAAAGTGTTGTTATCCAGAAATTTGCCTATTCGCTCGAGCAACCATACTTGCGCTCGAGCAGTATTTTATAGTCTGCGAAACAACTAAGGCCTTGTTTGGCATGTGAGTGTTTTAGTCAAAAAGTTACTAAAAAAAACCAAAAAACCTATAACCAATACTAAAAAGTCAAAGATTTTATTTTCTTTCTACTTTTTGCACATTTTTCCGTAAAAAATCAGAAAGTCATTCCAAACATACTAGTTTTTTTTACCTCATATTTTAGCTAAAACGCCAAAAAGTTACTAAAATAGCTTATTCCCAAACGAAACATGAGAGTTTAAGTTCTTTGCTTGAGTAGTCATTCTTGCACTCGAGAGAACTTTTGCAAGTCTAAACTACTGGGAGGGGTGCATTGTGACCTCGAGCAATCATTTTTGCACTCAAGCGGTATATTTATCGTGTCTAGTCGCTCGAGCGACCATTCCTGCTCTCGAGCGATCTACGCATATATCACTTCGAGGAAGTAACTTTTGGATCACTTTTTCACAGCTCTCTCTCTAAACACTCCAAAATCTTAGATATTCTCTCTCTCTCTCCCTCTCTCTAGAAACCATCTTTGAACCTCAAATATACCTTGATCTAGTGATTTTTCAGTCATTGTCCTTTGGGAAAAAGGGTATAACTTGCTTGGAGTTTCCTTTTGATCAGAGCAAAGTTAATATTTGACTTCGTCAAAGTTTTCTCTCTCTCCCTTGTCTTCTAGCTTTGAGATAGGGGTTTCTCCGCAGTTTTATATGATTTTTAATTTAGTTATTTACTTTTCTAAATAATATTGTGCTTTAGAGATTTTTGGATAAAATCTAGGGTTTTGGTTTTGAAATCAAAAGAGAGGTTTTCAAATGGATTCTTGAAAATAGTTGTGGAATTGTAAATGTGGATGAGTTGTGGTAAAATGGTGGATTTTTATCCTTGGAATTGATTTATAAAGAAAATAGAATTTTGCCCTAAAATGTGAATATTTGATTTTGTAAAGAGAAAAATGAAATAATGTTGGATTTTATGAAAGTGGAATGATGATAATGATGGTGGAGTTGGATATGCATTATCACTCCCATCTTGAAATTTTGAAAAATTTATCATTATTGGAGATTATCTATCTGTTTAGAGACATCTGCTTTGGGCTATCGGTGGAAGATAGCTATGATTGTTGTAGAAATTGCATGAGAATTAGGAGAATTGAAACTAATTTTTCATTCATTTGTATTGAGCATTGTTGTATACTTAACAGATTGGATTTTTATATTGTTTTGAGAAAAATGGGTGAATACCTTAGCAAATCTGGATAGGGGGTATAGTTGTGGTATTATTGTTGACCTGTGTGTCCTTGGTGAAAGTCCAGAAACCCGCACAGTTAGGTGTCGAGCCTTCTGGTTAGTACCGATAAAAATGGCAATTGGTAGTGCTTGTATAGTCTACTTGCAGACATGTACCTAGAGCTTCCTAGTGTTGTATCTATTGCCCTGTTTTCTGTTGTAAATGAAATGTTTTCATGAATTGTGATATAAACCTAGCATTGCATGGTTTTGGAAAGGGATATAAAATGTTTTGGCACAAACATTGCATATGCATTCACCTTATAATTTTGTTAAAATTCATACACTGTATTACTGTATCTTTGCTGGGTTTTAGCTCACCCCATATGGAAAAACTATTTTCAGGTGCTGATGATATACCTTCGCCAAGGCCGTAGCTTGAGAGGACTTGGAGCCAAGAGTTTCTTTTTGTTATTGTTGTAATTATTTTTGTACAAGCTTAGGGCCTAAACTATATTGAGTTAAAACTCACTTTTGTCGTAACCAAGTACCGTCTTGGAAAGTTGTAGCCACTAGGGCGTTTATATATGTCTGTTTAACTTTTATTTCATACTGTTAATTTGTGGCACATGCTATAGATTTAGGGATAGGACTTATAAATGTATAGCTGTATGTGTTATCTTTTATACAATGGAATCATATGAATGGAATGATACTTTATTCAGAAATGTATTATTATTTAATAATTGTCGTCGGATGAATTATAGTTATTATTTCGGGGCGTGACATTGTTAATCTAATTTTCTTTTCTAAGAGGCCAAACAAACGTGGCCTAAGGACCTTAGAAAATAAATTGTTCAGATTATCAAAATAGAATCATAATAAGCCCCCAAACCCCTCAAATTTAAATATGAACTTGAAAAAACTTTCACCATTAATTAATATGAACAAATTTAAACTTAAGAAAATCAACCCACTAATTAATGGGAAATTCTATGGGATGTGTACCATGTGCATCCTTAATTATGACTATAGTGATATTTGTTTATGACTTATTGTTATGTTAGTTATGACTTATTGTGATATTAGTTATAATAATATTTTGATTATGACAAAAAAGATTTTTTGTTATAACTCATGTGGTATTTAGTTATAATTTTTTGTTTTTTTAGTTGTAACTCCTATAATATTAAATTATGACATTTGTAAAAATCAAACTCACAAATCTTATAATTACATACTATGGGGACATATTTTTTGGATAGCAACACGTAGCCAAGGTGGCACCGAAGTGCCAGCCGAGGTGCCACGTGTCCTTGACTTAACGCCGAGGTAATATCGGCTAGGCTGAGGTTATCTGCGGAGATACTAGAATTCGAGATGAGCGGATAAGTTATAAGAGTCCTAGAATGAGGAAGGACCTTAGTCTGGATAAAGATAAAGCTCTTAGGAAATTTATCTCTATCTATTTAAGAGTCCTGGATAGGCATTGAGCTAGAGTTCATTGAAGCTAGGCTTCTACGAGGATCAGGTCAGTGCTGGCTATAAAAGTAAGGCACCCTCGTGGGTCTAAGGTACGCTTTTTATATTCTGGCTAGTGAGTTAAGCATTAATTATTATCTTTGAGAGATAATTGAGTATTAACTTGATCGTCAGAGTGCTCCCGGGTGGACGAACCACCGTCGGAGTCTCATCTTTCTGTTACAGGTCGTTCGGGCGCAATCTATTCTGCCGGTGTTCTCCAGCTGAGTACTTGGTTGGCATTGTGGTCAGAAAACATCACACATAATTTGGCGTTGTCTGTGGGAAAGAAAGGAGAATAGATGGCCAACGACGGATAGAAAGAGAAAATTGGGGACGACATTGCTACTGGAAGTGGTAAACACTTTGATCCCAACGTAGAGAAGGATAACTGCAACGAAGAAACTCGGGATCAAAATCCCGAGGAGAAGGACATCGGCCAAGAGGGAGACGTACCAAAGAAGGCAGACTGAGGCGGGTATTATAACGAGAACGACCTCCAGGTATGGAAAGATAGATGCCTGTGGAGGGACGGAGAGATGAAGGAAATGGCGAATAAGTTGGCGGACCTGCAATCAGTCGTCAATTTCATGATGCAGAACAACGTCATGCAGCCACCATTTTCGTTACAAGATACGCCAATTCTAGCGGCCAAGAACAATGCCCAAAAAAGGGGGCAGAAAACAGTCCCTATAGCCCCCCAGCACACCAGGACTAAGGAGCACTCTCACCGGCCTTCAAAGGAGGTCGGGCGAGGAGAGTCAATGAAAGGAGATTCACGGAGGATGTATCGTACCAAATAAGCTGAGCCCAAAGAACATCGGCATATTCAAGGGAAGGAACTTTATTTCGACACGACTAATGGAGGGAGGTCCAAGAGGACTCATAACGATATTAGGAGTAGCACACCGAAAAGGCTGAAATTCGTTGATAGCCGAGCTCCTGGACTAACCAAGGAGGATTTGAAGGATTACCTTCAGAGGAAGCGACAAGATACCGAGGTAACCTCACTGGTCAAGCGGAGAACGCCGTTCTCGATTGGACAAATTTAAGGCCCCGAAAAGGTTCCACATGCCGAGATTCCAAATATATGATGGTAAGTCTGACCCTAACTTTCACATGGGCTTGTACCTGAACTCAATGGCATTATACACCGGGAACGAGCCGTTGCTCTGCAAGGTGTTCCCCTCATCCTTTGGGGAGATCGCATCAGACTGGTTTCACAAGTTGCCGAAAGGAACTGTGAAAAGCTAGGAATGCCTGGTCGAGATGTTCGTGGCCAGGTTTGTGACAAACAAACTACAACCGTTGAGGGTGGACTCCCTGATGGCTTTGAGGATAGGCAAGGATGAAAGCCTCAGGGCTTATGCCAAAAGATATTATTATGAGGTGTTCAACAGAATATCAGGATGCAATCAAGAGGTGGTGGTCGTGTCTTTTAAGAATGACCTGAAAGATAATTGTCTGCTTCAAAAATCACTAGCAAAGACACTACCAAAGAGTATGGAGGAACTTATAGCCAGGATAGAAAAGTATGCCAGGGCCGAGGAGGACACACCGGGGACAAAGGCGTCAAAACAGTAGAAGAGAAACAGCTTGCCGAAGCGAGGCCGAGGTAATAGTAGATACAATAAACAAGAGATAGGACTAAGGGCTGTCCAGGCAGTCACAACCGTATTCCGAATTCCGATTTACAAAGTATTACAGAGAATCCGGAATCAGCCCTATTATAGAGCGCCAGAGAAGCTTCCTGGTGAATTTATGGGAAGAAGTATGGGGAAACACTATGCCTACCACAACGAGGATGGGCATCTAACTCAAGGGCACAGAGCCCTAAAGGCACATCTGGAAAACTTGGTAAAACAAGGTCATCTAAGGAACCTGGTAGATGAGACCAGGACAAGGGAAGAGCAAGCGAGACTGCCTTAGGCACCGACAGCACTACCTCCTCCAGCACCACAGCCGTAAGCAGGCGGACCCTGAGTGATCAATGTGATCCACTCAAAGGTCAATGAGAACGAGATACGTGGGGAAACTTAGAAGGTAAAACACTTGCAACATGTGTATCAGGTCTGGCAGAAGAGACCTAGGGCAGACAAGTGCCAGAGACCAGTGGTGTCCTTTACTGAAGACGATCTAGAGATGGTACAGCATCCACACAACGATGCCTTGGTAGTATCCCTCCAGATTGGAGAGTGTCAGGTAAAGCGAATTCTGATCGACCAGGGCAGCTCTTGTGACATCATGTATGTCAGGTGTTACAAGGAGCTTGGCCTTCACCAAGATGATCTGGAACAATCCAATGGTCCAATGGTCGGGTTCAATGGAACGCCGATGTGGCCCCTGGGAGCAGTAAGTCTGGAGGTGCAGACTGACACCAAAAAGGTAAAAACTGAGTTCACAATAATTGACACTCCTTCCCCTTACAATGTTATCCTGGAAAGGCCATGGCTGTATGCAATAGGGGCTGTTCCCTCAACATTGCACCAGCTGTTGCGATTCCCAACAGAGCATGGAATTGAGGAGGTCAGAGGGGACCAAGTGCAGGCAAAGAATTGCTCCATGGCAGCAATGAAATCCACCAGCAACATATGAGAAGCAGAAGCAGCAGAGATTGAAGATGAGGACATGGAGGTCCTTGACGACGTCGGTAAAGAACTAGCCAAGAAAAGTGAAGAAGCCCTGAAGAAGATCTTAGTCTAGCAAGGGGATGAAGAGTGTTTCTTCCTTCTCAGCTGAGGCTTGGCCGAGGAAGAGGAAAAGGAATTAGAGGCTTTCTTGAGAGCAAACCTTGAGGTGTTTGCCTGGACACCATATGAGATGCCTGGCATTGACCCCGAGTTCACTTGCCACAAATTGAATGTGGACAGGTTGCCTAAACCTGTCATCCAGCGAGCAATGAGGCCGACATTGATGCATGTTGAGGCAGTAGAAGAAGAAGTGGATAAACTTCTGGAGGCCAGAGCCATTCGAGAGGTAAACTACCTGACATGGCTATCAAACACAGTTGTTGTGAAGAAAAAGAATAAGAAGTGAAGGGTCTATGTGGACTTCACCAGCTTGAACAAAGCTTGTCCCAAAGATAGTTTCCCACTACCCAAGATTGATCAATTGGTAGATGCCACTTCAGGACATGGAATGATGAGCTTCCTGGACGCTTACAGAGGTTACCATCAGATAGCCATGTACCCCCCGATGAGGAGAAGATTGCATTTATCACCTCAAAAGGGCTGTATTGCTACAGAGTGATGCCTTTGAGTTGAAAAATGCAGGAGTAACTTACCAGAGATTGGTGACTAAGATGTTCAGACATCTAATAGGCAAAACAGTGGAGGTATACATTGATGACATGGTCGTGAAGACCAAGAAACCTGAAGATTATCTGGCCGACCTGAAGACAGTCTTTGACATCCTAAGGACATTTCGGCTCCGACTCAATGCATCGAAGTGTGCATTTGGAGTTGGGTCAGGGAAATTCCTAGGATACTTGGTCACCAGAAAGGGCATTGAGGCAAGCCCGGATCAAATCAAGGCCATTCTGGAGTTAGAGAGCCCAACGTCGGCAAAACAAGTGCAGATGCTGACTGGAAGGGCTGCAGCCTTAAACAGATTCATAAGCAGAAGTTCTGATAAATGCAAACCTTTCTTCAGTTTAGTAAAGAAAATCACAGACTTCTTATGGACAGAGGAGTGCGAAGTCGCCTTGGCCAACTTGAATAAATACTTGACCACAGCTCCAGTTCTCTCAAATCCAATACCTGGAGAGGAGCTGTTCTTATACTTGGCGGTCTCAGAGCATGCAGTAAGTGTAGTGATAATCAGGGAAGATAAGGGAGAACAGAGGGCAGTCTACTACGTGAGTAAAACCCTAGCAGATGCAGAGACTAGATACCTGCCCTTGGAGAAGCTGACACTGGCTTTAGTAATGGCCTCCAAGAAGCTAAATCACTACTTTCAAGCCCACAAGATTGTGGTGTTAACTGAGCATCCTTTGAAGTCCTTGTTACAGCAAGAAGATCTGATAGGTAGGATAGCTAGATGGGCAGTGGTGTTGGGCCAGTATAACCTGGAATTCAGACTCAGAACAGCAATCAAAGGCCAAGTTTTGGCCGACTTCGTGGCCGAGTTCACACCAGGGGCGATCATATATCGGGCTCCGTTGAGCCGAGGTATACGATGTCCAAGTGAACAAGGAGAAACCCAGTTGAGAATAACCAAATAGAGGAAAGAAAAGAAGCTCAGACCCTGCAGTATTTACGTCGGCGAAACTCTTTGTTGACGGAAGTTCAAACTGGCAAGGAGCGGGGGCAGGAGTAGTGCTAGTATTGCCAGATGGACAGATGCTAGAACAATCCATTCATTTGGGGTTTAAGGCCTCAAACAACAAAGCAGAGTATGAAGCACTGATAGCAAGATTAAAGTTGGCAGCAGCAATGGAAGCCGACGAGGTAATGGTCTTTTGTGACTCCCAGCTTATCGTCAACCAGGCAACAGGTGAATACGCTGCCCGAAATGAAAGGATGGTGGCCTATGTAAAGGAGGTGGGCAGACTAATAGCATTGTTCCAAAATTGTCGACTACAACAAGCTAGCCGAGATGACAACAGTCATGCTGATGCCTTGGCCAACTTGGCTAGTGCAATGAAACCAAGAGAGGCAAAGACAATAATGGTTAACTACTTATCAGGTCCAAGTGTAGAACCACTGAACACAGAGCATGAAGCAATATGTGTGGAGATAGGACCAAGCTGGATGGATGCAATAATAGTATTCCTTAAAGAGGGGAAATTGCAAGATGATCATAAAGAAGCACACAAAATCAGACTCAAGTCGGCAAGTTTCAGTCTGACAACAAAAGGACATCTCTATAGAAGATCTTTTACTGGTCCTCTTTTGAAGTGTGTGCATCCTTCACAAGTTGAAGACTTCTTGTATGAGATACATGAAGGAGTATGTGGAAGCCACACTGGGGGCAGGTCACTTGCTTATAGGGCCGTTACTCAGGGATACTGGTGGCCCTATATGCAGAAAGATGCTGAAGCTTATGTCAGAAAGTGTGAGAAGTGTCAAAGGTTTGCACTTTTGATACACCAACCAGCAACAGATTTAAACCCAGTATCCAGCCCTTGGCCATTTGCCCAATGGGGCATGGATCTTGTTGGACAACTGCCTCAGGCAACTGGGCAAAGAAAGTTCCTGTTAGTGGCAACATATTACTTCGCCAAATGGGTTGAAGCTGAACCCCTCACAAAGATTCGGGACATTGATGTAAAAAACTTTATATGGAAGAACATCATCACCAGGTTTGGGATCCGAAGGGCAATAATAGCAGACAATGGTACGCAATTTGACAGTAAGCTAATCAAGAGCTTTTGTGCAAAGTACAAGATCAAGAACTACTATTCCACTCCAAGCTTCCCTCAAAGCAATGGACAGGCAGAAGCATCCAACAAAACTATATTGGATGGGATTAAGAAGAGGCTAGAAACAAAAAAATGAAAGTGGGTGGATGAGTTGCCTAGTGTACTCTGGGCATATCGGACTACGCCGAGAAGATCAACTGGGAAATCCCCATTTGCCATGGCTTACGACACAGAGGTAGTAATCCCATTAGAGGTCGGCATCCCAGGGGTCAGAACCCAGGGAGTAGAGAATGGGACTAATGATGCATTTTTAGCCCGAGATCTGGATCTATTAGAAGAAAAAAGGGAAAAAGTAACAATTCAACTAGGGGCATACCAGCAACAACTTGCCAAGGCTTACAACAAAAAGGTCAACCCACGAGAGTTTCAAGTTGGGGACCTCGTCCTGAGAAAGGTTGTCGACAACAAGAAGGATCCTAGAGAGGGCAAGCTTGGCCCAAATTAGGAGGGACCTTATAGAATCATCTCGGTTCTGAGCAATGTGGTATATCAGCTTGAAGACAGTGAAGGAAAATAATTGCCAAGACCTTAGAATACTTACAATCTAAAGTTATTCTATTATTAAGATTTCATTTTGTTTCTTTCATTAAAATCTTTTGTTATTAGCTGAAGCAATTAATAAAATTTTAACTCAATTTTTGATTTCAAACTTGTGTAAAACAATTGACCAGTCAGTTGGCGATGTTTCTGATTGAAACATGACGAATAATTTAGATTTATTATATGGCAGAGTTGAATTATACTTGCATATAATAGAGTTGAACTAAGTTGGCGATGTTTCTGATTGAAACATGACGAATAACTTAAACTTATTATATGGCAGAGTTGAATTATACTTGCATATAATAGAGTTGAACTAAGTTGGCGATGTTTCTAATTGAAACATGACGAATAACTTAGACTTATTATATGGCAGAGTTGAATTATACTTGCATATAATAGAGTTGAACTAAGTTGGCGATGTTTCTAATTGAAACATGACGAATAACTTAGACTTATTATATGGCAGAGTTGAATTATACTTGCATATAATCAAGTTGAACTAAGTTGAATTAACCTAGATTTGCTATGTCAACAGAATGAAAACTTTAAAGACGCATCAGTTAGATTAACAGAGACAGAGGTTGATAACCTCGACCAGTCTCTGTTTGAATCTGATCTCGGTGACAAGATCATAGGTACATACTTAATGTGAACATAAGTGAAACTTAAGTTCACATTAGGAGGCAGAGAGTTGGAAAATAATGCTTGGAAGTTGGAATTTACAAGCTAAAGATGGTTTAACACTTGTTGAAATTTTAAGAAAAATTTACAAGTTGAAATTAAGCCGATGTCATGTTGAAAGGAAATTGGTTTAACACTTGTTGAAATTTTAAGAACAATTTACAAGTTGAAGTTAAGCCAATGTTATGTTGAAAGAAGTATCTACGTGCTTGCCGAGATTACCATGTTGTTAAGACTTGGAAAATAATGGAAGACAAAAGTCTTGATAACTGAAAGTGAAGTGGCATGTTTTAGATAAGCACTTGTGAAAACTTTCTTACAATGTTTTTCAAGTGTTAAAACAAGGCCGAGATAAACATTCAGCAAATATATCCGAAGTATTTTTTCCCCAAGGAGATTACACAGCTAAGATGTACTTTAAAGACATGCAAAATATTCTAAGTATGGAATCATACAAGATAGTAAAGGAAAGACAAGCATTCAAACACTTAGTAAAAAAAAAAAGGCTTGCATTCAAAGCGAAAAAAGGCACTTCGGCTTACAAAGAGACTACTTGTTCAGATTACAAAAGTGGCACATCGGCCAAATACAAAGTTAACATTGTTCAAAACAAAGAGATTTACAGCTGTCCAAAAGAGAGCAAGTACTAAAAAGAGGAAAAACTAAAGTTTATGCATTTTCCACATTCTGCCCTGCCTTGGCAATTGGCGTTGTGTCAGCCTTTGCAGACAGCTGGGCAGATTTTTCAGCTTGGACCTCGGCGTCGATTTCACGCCGTGTATCATCCAGGCTCTTGTTAGAAGTCTCGACCTCGGCCTCAGAGGTGGTCTTTTGGACCTTGTTCTCCTCATCCTGAGTCAAGTCTAAAACTTGTTCATTCAGAGTTGGGGACTTGGCCCCAGTAGCTTCGGTCTCCTCGGTCTCTTTAGCCTCGGGCTTCTTCTCGGACTCAGCTTCGTCCTCGGATTGGCTTGGAGTGGGTGAGAATGGCAGGACAATGCGGCTATATTCTTAGAGAGGCGAGTCCTCGGGGACAGCCAACTCCTTTAAGGCAGCCATCTAACCAAGGGTGAAACCCTTGTTGCATGCCTATTTCACTTGCTTCTTGTAGTCCTCGTGGTCGTCGGCTGCCCTCTCGGCGTGTGCTTTCTCGTCCGCTGCTTTGATCTCGGCGTTCTTTGTGGCCAAGGCAGTGATGAGCTTGGCTTGGGCTTCAGCGGTCTTTGCTTCGGCCTCTTTCTTCTCGGCTTCAAGGAGTTTAGCAATGGCCTCAGCAGCGCCTACCCTCTCCTCGGCTTCGTCTTGAGCTTTCTTGGCTGCATTGGCCTGATCTATCAAAGTCTTCATCTTTGCCTCGACCTTATTAACGGTTTTCAGCAAGCCAGCAGCCTATTTGGTCTTGTTGACCAACTCCTTCTTAATGTCGAAAGCCTGCATCGCGAAGGAGTGGGCGTGCTGAATCGCCTAGAAGAAATGGACAGAACAAAAGTTAATAAAACTCTAAGTATGAAAGAACAGAGAATGAAAAGTACCAAGTGTTAGGGGCTTACTTGTACGGAGTGCTGCAACATCAGAGTGAAGTTTTCATATTCGTTGACCTCGGCGTTGCGGTCGAGGTCTTTTGGAAGGAGCAAAGTAGTAGAGAAGGCAACGCCGCCTCTAACTGGCTTGTCGTCGATGGTGATTGGAGGGGCCCAGGGAGCATCTGATTTCAGGGACCCAGAGGTCATAGTAGACTCTGACCTCGGCTTCTTTAACCGAGTGGATTCAGAGGGAGCAGCCTCTGTGGGCCTCTTTTCGGCGACAGAGGCACTTTTTTCTGCCTCGACCATCTTTGAGATCGGCAAGGTATCCTCATAATCGATCTGAGTTACCGTTGCCTTTGCTTGGGCTTTCTTCAGCCTTTTTAGCTTTGGCTTTAGCTGAGATTGCGATGGTGAAGATTGTACGGTGACGATGTTGGGGATATCGGCTAGAAGGTCGTCTGCTATAGCCTTTTTACGACCCATCTTGTCGGCGGCCACGGCAATGGTGGCCTTAGTGCCAAAATGGATCGCTGGAAGTGCAGTTGGGGGGTTGGCGGGATCGTATAAGGATGCCTCAACACTTCGGCGTCTTCGACTTCGAGTCTTGCCTGCTGATGCGAATAATGGGGCTCGACGTTGGCGTTGGCGTTGGCATTAAGAAGGTGGGATCAGTTGTGGAGCAGAGGTTGATGGTTACTCCATAGGACCAGATGTTGATCCTTGGTCAGGCCTTGATAATTCAGCTTGAGGAGTTGTTGCTGAAGGAAGAGACTTGTTTTTTCTTGGGACGTCGGGAAGTATGGACTTGTAGGTTGGGATGTAGTTGAGCAGCAGAGGTGCTTTCTGCTGGTCAACTGGCAAACTCAACAACTTCTTGAAATCCTTGCTGGGATAGAAGGATTTGTGGAAGTCTTTGGGTGGTTGAGGAAGTACTGCAAAATAAAAACAAACAGAGGTTAGAGCATACAAAAATATCAAAGTAAGAAAGACTTGAAAGCATGTAAATGTGACACTAGGCTCTTACCATCTCTCTCTCTGAAAACTGTTCGACTTAGGGGATAGAGGTGAAGGTCATCATTTGGTGGGAACTTCCAGTTGCTCGAGATGATGAAGTAATCGTCTACAGCACCTTTGTTGGAGTCTGGGAGGTCGGCGACAAGTTTGTATTCCGTAGATCTCGGCTTAAGGTAATAGATATAGCCCTTTTCTGACTTCAGGCCGCACATGGTGTAACAGTATTGGATGTCGACAAGGATAACCCTAGCATTCTCTTTTTTGGCTAAGGCAATTATACCATTGATAACTCGGTAAGAGTTAATGGCAAGCTGCATTGGGTTCAGTTTGTAATAGTGAAGGACTTCTCGGAAAAGGATGTCGAGAGGGAACCTAAGTCCACAATCTATGAAGGCTACCACTAGGAAGGGCATAGAGTCGTCTTTGGGCATGATAGAGTCCTCCTCCCTAGCCAACCTAAGATGAACGTCGGCAGGAATGGCAAACTCCTGCCTAAAGTATTCTAACTTAGTTGGGGTGTTTACCCTCCACCTGAACATACCTATGACGACGGCTAAGTAGGGAGGGTGTTGGATTTCAGAAGGAAATGGTTTGTTAAGGTTTAAAGGACCTCGGCAAAATCTAAACGTATGCTGGGACAAGGGTTTTTGAGGATCTAAAGGGAATTTGTTTCAATTTTTCCTAAAATTTGTAAGTTCTAAAACAAGTCCCAAACCTAAGACTATGGAAACAAGAATTAAAGGCAAGAATCTGGAAAAGATAACAAGAAAACAGGGCAAAAATTATGATTCAAAAGCAAGAAGGGATTCAAGAACATTGAACAAAATGTAAACGAAGATAATGGTAATTCACAAGAACATCAAGCATGTGTGTTCATGGGTAGACCCAGAGAACAGAGTGGGCAAACACAAGATTGCAAAATCGAAACATGCTCAATCAGACAAATGATAAAAAATGCAAGAGAAGACTGAGTACATTCATGAAAACAGAGTACAAATGTAACAGAGTTCGAAGTGAATCATAGAACGAAACAGGGAGAAACAGTGGCTTACCAAAGAATGTGAGGCCGGTATGAAACTCACCGGAGTCAGATGGTGGCAGTGAGTGGAACAGCAAATGCTTCACCGGAGGAGGTGAACGGAGTGGTTGCAGAAGCTTGAAGAAAGCAACAATAGAGGTAAGGGATTTTTAGAGAGAGAGAAAGTTGAAAATTTGGAGAGAAATCGTGTTTGCAAAAGTGAAAAGAATGAGAGAGAGGGAGGAATTTTGTCAAAAACACGAAAAGGCGGCAAACCACAATGAATGTGCCTTGGACGACGTGCCTATCAGACGGCGCACGCAGAAGCGACGCGACCTGATGGCGCGTGTCAGGTACGGTTCAATGGGGGAAGAAACGCGTGGCAAAAACCGTTGAATTACTGTGCGTGACAGCTCATACACGTGTAAAAACTCTTAGAGTTCTTGATTTAATGAAGCAAAGACCTCGGCTGGAGGGAAGATCTTGGCTAAAGAATTTGAAAGAAAAAAACTTGGTTCTTGGTTCTAAGGCATTGATGAAAACAGACTACGAGTCTTGATCATGTGGAGCCGACTAATAATGATCTCGGCAACAAAGGATAGAGCAAGTTTAGCCGACGTGCTATAGGTTCAAATGATATAGATTCCATCACCTCAGGATGCCGAGGTAATAGAACCTAGGGGGCAATTGTGGGGACATATTTTTTGGATAGCAACACGTGGCTAAGGTGGCATCGAAGTGCCAGTCGAGGTGCCATGTGTCCTTGACTTAACACTGAGATAATATCGGCTAGGCCGAGGTTATCTGCAGAGATACTGGAATCCGAGATGAGTGGATAAGTTATAAGAGTCCTAGAATGAGGGAGGATATCAGTCTAGATAAAGATAAAGCTCTTAGGGAGTTTATCTCTATCTATTTGAGAGTCTTGGATAGGTATTGAGCCAGAGTCCACTGAAGTTAGGCTTCTACGAGGATCAGGTCAGTGCTGGCTATGAAAGTAAGGCACCCTTGTGGGTCTAAGGTACGCATTTTATATTCTGGCTAGTGAGTTAAGCACTAATTATTATTTTTGAGAGATAACTGAGTATTGACTTGATCGTTGGAGTGCCTCCAGGTGGACGAACCACCGCCGGAGTCTCATCTTTCCGTTACAGGTCGTTCGGGCGCAATCCATTCTGCCGGTGTTCTCCAGCTGAATACTTGGTTGGCAGTGTGGTCAGAAAACAGCATGCGCACATACTAATTAATATGGACACTTATTGAGCTTTGAGTGACCTCATTTGGGAATACATAATTTTAGCAATTTTTTGATTTTTTACGAAAAGATGTGCCAAAAAGTAGAAAGAGTGATGTGATAATTTATAATGGCTTTTTGATTAAAACATGTAATTGCCAAACGAGGTTTTTGGATAAGTTTAAGAGTATGACTAATGATGCGGTCGGTAAAGTCTCTTACATAATTGAGAAATTTTACACAATAATGTGGTATAATATAGGTTAATTTTTTATTTATTATATATTCAATTATATAAGACTCTCTTGTTGTATTATTGTGAAGGGTAAATTACAAATACACCTCCTGAGATTTATTTAAATTACAAATTACTCTTTGTGGTTCTAGAAATTACATTATGCCCTATAAGGTTTTTAATTTCATAACAAATAGATCTTTTTATTAATAAATCATCAAGTTAATTAACAGTTTTTAATAATGTTAAAATTTTATTTCAATTAATGATTCAGATAATTTTATTATTATATAGGTGAACAGTTAGAAATTTCACTTTTTTAATTAATTCGGTTAAATAAAAGATTTTGACAGGAAGGTATTTGAAATTTTCTAAACTATAGGGGACAATTCGTATTTTAAGTAAATCTCAAGGGGTGTATTTGTAATTGACCCTATTGTGAATGAATTTGAAAATTTAAATTATGAGTATCTAATATTTCTCCTTCATCTTTCTTAATTTTTTTCTTTAAAACCCAAACCCAACTCAATTATTATTTTGGCGGTGTTTGGCATCGGGGTTGACAAGCTATTTTAGCCTCAATTTAAAAAAAAGAGAAGCCATGTAGCCTTTACTGTAGCTGAGGGAGAGACGTTCAGGCTAGCTGTATGTCATTAACTGGGTAAAAAAACCTTTTACCCTTTATTGCTCATATCCACACGATAACTGATAGCATTTCATCTCTCTCATCTATATCATCTCTACCTTGGGTGTGAACGGAGGGTTTGAGAGAAGAGTGAAGTTCCTCTTTCCAGCGGAACTTTTGCGTAAAGACCCACCAGTTGACTGTTTAATGCGCCGATCGTCGAAGACCTGCTTCAGGTAGGGTATACTGACCCTATTTCTATGCTTATTCTTTGTTTTTGAATTTGATCTTGCTGGTTTTGAACCCACTGTTTTAGATTGCACTGTGATTTGGCTAGTATTGATGGTATTTACTTTTTTTCTTCCTCCGATCTACACCTATGAACATTTTTGTTTTTCCCTTTTGTTGTTTTGGTTTTTTTTGTTGTTCCAACTTTGGTGGTTCAGTCGTCATGGGACTACAACATAGGGAAAAACAACTAACAAAGTGGGAGTGTTTTTGTTGTTTTATATTATTTTTTCTTCCTTCAAAATCTTTTGTGCATATACAATTTTTTAATTTAATTTTTTTCCTGTGACAAGCTTCTCAGCAAGCATGACTGATTCCTTAATTTTTCTTCTTTCATGTTCTTGGTCAACAAAAAATTTGGTGAGAAGTTTGTGTTCTGTTGGTTGCTTATGTTCTTAGCAAACATCACAAGTCCTATGTTTTTATTTTTACAAAAAATTTATCTGATAGAAAATCTGTTGTGCATTACTCTTTTTTTTTTTTTTTAATTGTCAATTTGTTTGGCAATCTGTTCTGCCAAAATGAGAACGGCAAAACAAACACCACCTCAAAACACGAATTTGTATGATAGAAATTTTTTTGTGCATTAATCTTTTTTATTTATTTTTTATTTTTTATATGTTTGATGTGTTTGTGTACTCTTCTAGTTAGCTGAAATGAGTACGACAAAACAAACACCACCTAAAAACCAATTTCTCTGATAGAAAATCTGTTGCCACAGTTCTCTTTTTATGTTTTTAAAATTTTTCATGCATTTTGTTTAAACCAAACGCATTTGTACTTTATGTTTTTCTAAAAATAAACAAAAACCAGTTTATAAAATTTTTATAAACATAAACCAAAAACGTAAACGTCACCAAACACTATCTCAACATTTACTCTACAGTGAAACTCTAATGTTCAACATAGTGGATCGCCAATTATTTCGGCAACAACATAAAAAAAGAAAAAAAAAATAGACATAAAACGGAAAAACTGAAGACAAATTCCAGCAAAAAAAATATTCAACATAGTGCATATACAAATTTGTTTGGTCAATAAATCAGCAAAGCCGAATTGTTGAAAGCAATGCATCTATGGATCCAAAGGAAGGAATATGTAAGGATGAAAATGTTAATTGACAATGGCAGTACATGAAACTGGTTTGTAATTGTACACTTGTTTGTAAAAAAGTCGATAACACATGTACTTGTTAGCAAATTGTTCATTGATTGTCCCATGTTATTGTAATTTGAAAAAGGTCAATATGTTCTTGTTCACAGTTTTTTATTATCATTATTTTTATTTATTTATTTAAATTTGCAGACAAACAAGATCGCTTACAAATTCAAGAGCAAACCATTGGAGCATGAAGCTTTGATGCGCTAAGTATTCACCGGTGCAACTGCGACTGACAAACATCATTAGATGCCCGGGGAGAAGGCTGAGGACGTTGGCGACGGTGAATCCAATTCAGTGAACTCTCCTGGGTTGCAGCCATTCACTGAGCCATACAGACCGGTCGTTGACTTACCTCCAAACTCCCCCACCGTCCATCTTGATGAAGCAGACCCAGGGGCAAAGAGGAAAAAAGAGAGGTAGTACAAGTGGAAAGTCGAAGAAGATCTCCAGTAGAGCATTTGTGGTTGCGGACAATTTCAACCATCTGTCTCAGGCGATTCAGTCACAGAAGCACCTCATGGTGAGGCACGAAATGGGTGCATCGTAGAAAATATGGCATTAAGGCATGTATGCGAAGGATTATGGCTATCCCGGACTTCATCAGTACCCCTCTATTCCATTTCGCTTGCATTGCATTAGAGAATGCGGATTATCGGGAAATACTGATGTGCATGCCAAATGATGAGAATGTAGTCGGGTGGCTTGCGGCATTGCAGGCTTCAAAAGGGCTGTGACTATTAGGGTGTGGTGCGTTAGGCCAAAATGGGTACCCTACTGGTTTGCTGTAGTGTGGTTTTTGTAGACAACTACTGCTGGTATCTTTGTTTGTTTGTTTTTTTTTTTTTTTTGGCACTTCACTTTACTTACTGTTGGTTTACTTTTGTGGCATGGTTCAATAGATTCGAACGCTACCTACTTTTGTGTTATGCAATATGGAATCATGGGTTATCCTTTACTTTTTTCAATTGTGAACTTTTATGGTTGCACGTAATGTAATGGATTAGTGTCGATATCCGGTATACTCATGTGGATGTATGCATGATTGTTTTTTTTTTTTTTTTTTTTGTTTGGTAAATATTGTTTGTAAATGTGCTCAGTTTACAAGTGGACAATTGATGTGTGTGTGTTGAGTGCATTGTAGGATTCGTCAATTGCCAAATGTAGAACGGTCAATGTAGCAACCATCGAAATTATGATGATGTTAAAGTCGAACTTGCTGAAGAACAGGAAGACATACAAAAAAGCATAATCGGTGACGCTGCGTAGCATGCAATGGAATATTACCTGAAGTACATAGAGAAGATCCCATGTCGAACTTCCATTTTCACTGGTCGTGCGTGGATTCAAGAATTATTTGATAGACACTTAGGCAGGTGTGAACAAAATTTGAATATGCCGCCGTATGTGTTTCAAGTGTTGTGTGACACATTATCAAGTGACTTCAGTTTACGGGTACCTAAAAGACAGCATGGATTATACATTAAAGAAAGTGTTGCGATGTTCATCCATACGTTGGACAGCTGCATTAAGCAAAAAATTCAGGAATGGTTCCAATACTCGGGAAAAATTGTGTACCGACATTTCCATGCAGTGTTGGAAGCAATGAAGTTGTTCACAGAAGAGTATTGAAAGCCCACTTGAGATCAAAATAATAGGCATCCATATTTGCGATCCAGAGGCAAATACATGCCATTCAAGGTTAGCATTTCAGTTGCCATTATCATTATCATTTACTTTTCATTTATGTGCTGTATGTGAACCTCATGTGTTGTGTACCATGATTGGAGCGTTGGACGGTACGTATGTACAAGCCGTGTTGCTTGTCCGTGATGCCGGCATATATTACGGTCGCAAAGGATACCCAACCCAAAACATACTAACAGTATGCGACTTCGACATGTGCTTCATTTTTATATCTTATGGTTGGGAAGGAAGCATGCATGACAGTCGCATATTCAAGGAAATAATTGAGAACAAACATGCACCGTTCCCGCACCCCCAGGAAGGTAACACGTTTGAATTAAGTACTAGTTAATAATTTAGTTGTATATACGTTTACTTGTTTGAGCAAATATAGGTAAATATTACCTTGTGGATGCGGGATATCTGTCACGACCCCAACCCGCCCCTAGGAGGTTGGTGCCGAGATGGCCAGTAATCCGAGAATTACCAAAGGCCTCTTCCGAGATCACACACACAACAGAGTATAAATACGGGGCTTACAAAAGCGGAAGCAATAAATCAAATATAAGAGGTCCATAAGAGCTGTGCATAGATCAATGATATGGCACTCATAACATGTTCAGAGTTATGCCTGATAATTAAAATACATGATACAAATCTTGATCAAAAGGCTTCTAAAGCCGACATGTGCCATTACAAAAGATTACAAGCCGAAGAAGCATATTCTTCAAGATCTGCCGACATGAATACAGATTAGCCGACGTATAACAAGTTATGCCGACGTCACATGAATCCAAAACAAAGCTTTGCAAAATACATTTAGGCGTCGCCGCCGACCTGTTCATCACCTACATATATATAGAGAGGGGTGAGTATAAAACTCAGTGAATGGTACTAGTAATAAAGGTTTTGCATGAACATAGCCGAGGTTCCTTCAAAACATAACATGGCAACACCATCAAAACAAAGGATGGACTGCATTCATCTGTCAAGTCCCAAGGGGTGTCCACTGACATCGGCAAAACACAAATCAAGGTTTATCAAGTCGAAGGATGAACCGTATTCATCTACCAAGTCTTACGAGTTTCAAAGGATGTTCCCTGACATCGGCAAAACACAATACAAGCTTTTTCGAACAAGGATTCCACGCGGTAAACCGTCGGTGGCTAAACAAGACGTTCCCGGGGTCGATTAATCAAGGGTACTGCGAAAGTTTAAAGTCCTCCAGCACAAGGGACTGTGTCACTTAGGCCCTTAGCCATTCTTCTCGGCGAACTGGTGTCACTTAGGCCCGTAGCCCTTTTTGACAACTTATATCACTTAGGCCCGTAGCCATTCTTCTCGGCGAACTTGTGTCACTTAGGCCCGTAGCCCCTTTTTAACACATTGTCTCCTCCAAGAAAGGACCGTATCCTTTTTACACAAGGGTGCTGCGAAAGTTTAGAGTCCCCTAGCACAAGGGACTTGTGTTACTTAGGCCCGTAGCCCTTCTTTAACACAATAGTCTTTCCAAGAAAGGACCGTATCCTTTTATCACAAGGGTGCTGCGAAAGTTTAGAGTCCTCTAGCACAAGGGACTTGTGTTACTTAGGCCCGTAGCCCTTCTTCAACACAATAGCTTTACCAAAAGAAGGACCGTATCCTTTTATACTTAGTGCTGCAAAAGTTTATAGTCCTCCAGCCAAGGGACTTTTCAAAGATACCATCAAAGCAGGGTTCATACAGGATGCATTAAAATAGGCTCATCATTCATGCTTAACAAATACTTTTCATCAAAACGAACAAAGCAGGATTTATCAAAAGCAGTGTAACATAGCTTTATTAAAAGCACCACTCACCTCGGTCTTCTTGGGTGAAGGCTCAAAGCAAAGATCAAGGTCCTGACAAGTCACAAGGCAAATCACATCCTTAAAACAAGCTTCACATACATATAATGATCTCGGCACTCTCACCGGATCCAAGTCAAAAGTAAGCAAAACATGTCTAGTAGTCAAGATGTTGTTCTCCATCTCATGGAAACACTCTAAGTATCATTTAGGTCTAGCCGAGGTCTCACACCTACTCGCCGAGGTGTGGTCCCGACGACCACCACAAAACGAAGTCGGGGTAAACCTGAGTTTCCCCTTGAAGAATGCAAGAGCAAGATCATCAAAACATCAAGAACATGCATGCTGGAATCATAACTTATATGCATTCAAAATCTGAGGTCCCATGCAAAGAGCTCAAAACATGGACCTGGGTTCCCGTACAAAAGCATGCAAGAACGAACACAAAAACATAGTTCTTGTTCCAAACTTTCGGATCAAAACAAGACTTTATTCAAGAACACATGAATATCATCTTTTTCATTCAAAACCAACTTCAAATCGTTGCATGGCATGCAAAACAAACTCAATCATGCAATGCAGCTTGATAACCAATAAGAACAAATCAAGTAGAGCAAGAATCTCACCTCAAGGCTCAAATCTAACGGTTTGATCTTCCAAGATCAAGCTCGAACTCCACTTCTCTCTCTAGAGTTCTTCCTTCAAACTTGAGAGCTTCTCTCTCTAAAACAAAACAAAGATTGAGACAAAATGATTTGTCTCTAAGGCTGTCGGCTGCTTAAAGCTTCAGCTCGGACACGTGTCGTCACCGGGTTGGCTCAGCCCAAAAGGTGACTGATTGATAAGACAAGTCTCTGACAAAGCGTACACAACACGCTGAGGCGAAGCGTGTCGGCAATCAAGGACATCGGCTAAAGACAAAGCCTCGGCAAAACGTAACAAATACATCGGCTAAGAAGGTCGACACCTGACTAAGCCGTGCCACACCTCGGGCTAGGTTACACCTGCCCTGGAACAAAATCACCAAGCGCAAACCATCTCGGTATAGATAGACACATCTCGGCAAACATGCCGAGGTTAAGGTGGAGGTCAACAGATGGTTCCAAAATAATTCTAAGTACAAAGGTTCAAAAATGAACTACACTGAGCTGACCTCGGCCACACACACCAAGCAAGGAACAAGATCAAGCAATCAACACTTAACAAGGCAAGCCGAAACAAGATTAACAAGATATGTAACATATCAAGACAAGGTCATACATGGACGTATGCAAATACAGTTAAGTCAAGGATGAGGGTTGTTACAATATCCAAACAAGAAGGGGTATCTAGCACCATTCAAAGGGTCTTGGTAGCACCAAACACAGTTTTGGGATCATGGACGACCAGATAACCCAAGAGAATTGTTTAACGAGGCGCATACATCTTTGAGGAGTGTGGTGGAGAGGACTTTTGGAGTGTGGAAATCGCGCTGGAAGTTCTTCAAAGACATGCTCGACTATGATTTTGCGTCGGTTCAGGTGCCATTGGTTGGTGCTTCAATGGCCTTACACAATTTCATCCGTAGACACGAGATAGCTGGTAACGCCCACAACAAACATGTCAGATGTTCCTCAGTTCTGGATAACATGCCCGCAGCAGAAAGAGGGGAAAATATGAATGACGGCCTTATGGCAGGGGATATAGATGTGGATATGGAAAGAGTTTGTGTTTGCATCCACAACCATTTGTTTCACATACGGAATTAAGGACTATTGTGAAATGGTTGTTCTGTATACAGAAGTTGTTGTATGGTGTCATAGTGTCATGCATGTACGATGACTTTTAATTATGGATGCACAGTCGTTGCAAAAACTAGAACACATCATAACGGACTTAATTATGGAACCGAAATTGGTCGATTGTCTTCTATTATTGTAATTGGTAATTTGTGCAAGTTAAACGCATATGCCGAATGAAATTAGGTTTTGCATGAAATATACTGTAACTTCTAAATTTAAGAACAACAAATTAAATTTGTGTTGAAGTTGTCGTTATACGGTCAATTCATTATTTTGATAATTTTGATTTGCATTTGTAATTTATATAAATTGACAGTCAAATTTCGAACAACGTTCCCAATTTAATAAGTTAACTATTTATTTTTGCACGTTAACAATAAACGTCCATATGAATTTCTCATCCATTTGAATTCGTAATTTCCATACCTCTAAGCCAAAGTTGCAGGCAACGAAAAAGAAGAAATATATTGTAATTTTTAATTCGTGTATGGACAATGAAAATGTGTTGCAATTTTTTTTTTGTACTACATTTTATCATTTACTATTTAAATGTAGATTGTTTTTGTAATTTTTTTTTTTTAAATTCAGTGTTGGTACAAGTGAAGGTCAAGCTTGGTAGCCACACTTGTCTTGGATCAATCGTCATAATATATTTTTTGTATTAGCAATGAATTTGAAAAAAAGGTAAAATATAAAAATTATATTATTTATTTCTTTAATTTTTAAAAAGAAACTAATATTTTGAGATAATAAAAATTCAAATAAAAACTTAATATTTTAGTACAGAAAAAGTAACAAGTTTTGGGTATTTGTTTTTATAGTGAGATTTGTTGGTATTAGTATTTGTTGGTTTATTAATTAATATACAAATTTTATTAAAAATATGTGTTTTCATTTGTCCAACTAACATCATCTTAATTAATTTATTACAAACAACTTTTTGAACCCAACTGCACACATGACAGACGGTGGCAATGAAGGCAAGTCACATGGAAATCTGCCTTTTTTTTTAATGAATTTCCGTAAGGCTAGTTTGGTCAATTTAAATTTCACTACCACGTTAAATACATTTTTCAATAAAACAATTCAAATAAAAATCTATTTCATCTTTCCAAACATAAAAACTAAAGTACCTTATTAAAATAATCAAAAAGTTAAAAAATCTAAAAAATAGTCACTTCCCAAACACCCACTTTAGCTTTTTAGAGTAAAATAGTGTGTGATTTTGGGTAAAAAAATAGTGTATGTTTTGATAATAAGAAAAATGAGAGTCACATAAATTTGCTAAAACCTTGAAATTGTAATTATAATATCAAATATGTACCATGATGATGTTTAAATTTGTGTATGTACCACGATCATGTCGACATTTATATGGCTCAATTTGATTGGAACAATCAACATGAGAAGACATGAGTTTTGAATAGGCACCATAGTACAGTGACTAAAGATCCTTCAACAGAGTAATAAAAACTTAAAAGAGATGGAAAGAAAAGGGAGGAATGATGATAGACTATTTTAATCAAAATGTTAAAAAGTTATTACAAAAGATCAATTCATTTACTTTATTTCTTATGCATTTTTTTCCATAAAAAATAAAATAACCAACTAAAATAATCACTTTTCAAAACAACCCTAATTTTTTTTCTCTAATTTTATATGGAGGGTCTCCGCTATGGAATTTTGTGGCGTTCGGCCTCACATTTATTGGGCCACAAGCCATGCGGGTTAATTCACAAAAAGTTGGTACATTAGGAGTCCCTTGGGCCACAAGCCATGTGGGTTGATTCACAAAAAGTTGGTACATTAGGAGTCCCTTCTCTCTCTCTCTCTCTCTCTCTCTCTCTCTGTGGGTGTAAAGATAAGTCCATTTCCAAACAGAGTGGGTTCATAGCCCACGAGAGAGATTTGGTTCGAACTATAGTAGCAGATTGGATAGCTATGGACATTGCTTTTTATTTCTTTTGCCACACATTTTATTGAACATAGAGTATGTTTGATGTTAACTTTTCTCAAGATAAAAATTGATAATAAAAAAAGTAAAAACTAAAATGTCTATTTTAAATTATATCTATCTCATAATCATTGTCTGATATTTAGGGCCCAAAGCAAAACCTTAAAAATGAGGCTCTTTATGAATAAAAAAGACTAGTTATCCAAAATTTTATCCATAAAAATATCCTGAAAAATGGGTGTACCATGTAGATTTGTTTGGGACGATTTAAAAAATATGAGTTGGATTTAAAATGATGTGATAGAGATGTGATGTGACTTAAATAAGATGATGTCACTTAAATAGGATAATAACTTTTTAACTTTTTAACTTTTTAACTTTTTTTAGGGAATGCCAAACCTACCCTTAAAGTAAAATTTTCTTATTGTATATATATAATCTCACGCACACAAAATAAAGTAAGTGTGGGTAAAATGGTAAGTATTTATATATATATATATTTGTCTAGTGCTCACACAAAGTATACATATATATATATAATCACTAAAATTATAAAAAAAAAAAAAAATGCAAATAAACAAAATCCCACAAGAATGATTTGATAATAACATTTTAGAAATATGAAGTCACTTTGTTTTTTTGTTTGTTTGTTTATTTGTTTGTTTGTTTGTTTTTTTTTTTTTTTTTTGAAATAAATAGACACATATCTGTCATCTGATCTTGTATGAATTTTCTATGTAAGTTTTTTTTTATTTGTATATCATTCCTTCTAAAATTAGATACATGAATTAAAACATGAAAAAAAAAAAAAACATTGAAAACACAAAAATATAAAAATACGGTTTGTTATTTATAATTTGAAAAATAAATTAAAAAAATCACCCAATCTAATAAAAAAAAGAGAACAAAAGCATCAAACAAAATCTAAAATTATAATACCAAATAAAAAATTGAACCAATTATAGTAAAGTATTAATTAAATGATACTTGTGGGCACATAATTTTAAGTTATCTATGTGGCCTTGGTGGTTACCCCAAGTGCCATATATGGTGGTTCTGATTAGTCGAGGTGTGGTCAAGATCACGTTGGATTAATATTTGGATGAAGGACAAGAGTCCTAAATAATGACATGCCGTCTATTTGGATAAGTGGGGACTCTTGAGAGAGTTAATTTTAATTTGAATTGGAGGAGTTCTTGATAAGTGTTATCCTTGAAAGGGATAGAGTCCCATGAAATAAGACTTCTAGAGAAGTTGGACACTGTTGATTATATAAAGAGGGCACCCCGTGGGTCTAAAGTACGCTTTACTTGAGAATTATTTGTTTACTTGAGCCGAGATCTTTGTGAGACTATTTGACTGACTTGATCGTTAGAATGCCCCCTAGGTGGACGGGCCATCAGTTTTGTTGTTTTCTTGTGCGTAGGTGTTGGGCTTCTCTATTTTTTCACATGCTCTACGGCTTAGTTCGCATCTCAGCGAGGAAATCTGATTTGATTGTGAGATCAAAATTCAACACCCACAATTTGGCGTCGTCTGTAGGAATTTAATCGGAATAAATAACCAACATCATGCATGAGACCAATTAGTGAGTGCCATGTGGTAGTGGTGGTTGGATTCTCAAACCTAGGATATGGCAAGAGGAGACGCTTGGGTTCTTGTCTTCTAAAGTTGACGAGTCATGATCTCGGTTGACGAAGTACCCTTCAACATGTTGTTAAGTCGAAATGTTAGGAGTTCGGACACTGTAGGTTCTATCACCTCAGTATGGCTGAGATAATAGAACCTAGGGGCAATTGTGGGGACATAATTTTGAGTTGTCCACGTGGCCTAGATGGTTAGCCGAGGTGCCATGTGGGTGGTTCTAATTAGTCAAGGTGTGGTTCAGACCACGTTAGAATCCGAGATGTTCAGATGAAGGATAAGAGTCCTAGATAATGACATGCTCGTTGTTTAGATAAGTGAGGACTCGCGAGAGAGTTAATCTTAATATGAATTAAAAGAGTTCTTGATAAGTGTTATCCTTACAAGAAATAGAGTCCTATAAAGTAAGACTTATAGGAAAGTTGGACGCTGTTGACTATATAAAGAGGACATATAGCGATTCCGATTTTGACCCGACCCTCGTTGTATCCTCGGACTCGAGTTTCACGGTTTCATATTGTTGTTCATGTCTTTTCCTCCTTATTCTTACTTGAGTTTGGCTATTGGGTTGTATCGAGCATTTTTGGAACAGGTTGGTTGCTTGGTTTTCAAACTTTTGTTGTCTAGAATTTTGCTCCTCTGCTCGAGCGGCACTTCTTGCACTCGGCTTTGTAAACTCTCAGTACTTTTGCAGGTCTGCAAAGCAACTGGGAGAGTGCATTCTATGCTCGAGCGGTTATTTTTGCGCTCGAGCGGGCTCAGCTTCAGCGGCCCTTCTTGCACTTGAGTGTTAGTCTGTTGTCTGCAAAACGACTAGATGTATGTATTCTACGCTCGAACGTTACCTCTTGCGTTCGAGCGGAACAACTTATTGTGTCTGACGCTCAAACTCTTGCGCTCGAGCGGACTGTGCGTATATTAGTTTGTAACAGCCACTTTTTACATTAGTTTTTTTATCTCTTTCTCTCTGTAAAACATTTCAAACCCTAGATCTTGAGCTTCTCTCTCTAGAACTTACCTTCTCTCTACATTTTTACCTAAATTCGTCGGTTTCTCTACCCTAGTGTCTTTGGGAAACAGGTAGAGCATCTCAAGGGCTCTATTTTGATCTGAACAAAAGTCGGTCTCGGCGTCTTTGAAGTTTTCTCCTTGCTTTGCTCGTCTTCTAAACTTGAGGTAGGGACTTTTTACATTCTCCCATGATTTTTAGCTTGGTTATTTGTTGATTGTGTAAACAATGTTGGGATTTGGAAGATTTTAGACAAACCTAGGGTTTTGATTTAAAATCTAAAGAGGGGTTTTCAAATGAAGGTATTGAAAATGATTATGGGTGTAGATATGAGGATGTATTGTGTTAAATTTGTTGATTTTGACACATGGATTGGATTTGGAAGAAAATGGAGTTTTGCCCTAAAATATTTCAAATAATTTTTTTGTATAAATAATGGAATTAGTATGGAGAATGTAAAATTGGATAGATGTTTATATAAAATGGTGGAGTTGGATATTTGTTATTTCTCACGTATGGAAATTTGTATAGTTTATCTATTTTGGGAGATTGTATATTTGTTTAGAAATATCTATTTTGGGCTATCGATGGAGGATAACTGTGATTGTTGTAGAAATTGCATGAGGATTAGGTGAATTGAAACTAATCTCTTATTTGTTGTCATTGAATATGACTGTGTTTTAATAAATTGTATATGTATGATGTTTGGGAGGAGAAATGGGAAATACTCCATGTGTGTGAGAGGAAAAGAGATAGACTCCATTGAATTAAGTTGGCCTATGTGTCGAGGGTCAAAGTCCTAAAAACTGCGTGTATACATGGGTGTCGATTCCCGCGGATGAAATTTGTAAAATGGCAAATTTGAAGTGTTTATGTAATGATTATATTGGTTAGAGAACCACTGAGTTGTAGCCTTAGTTGGGTTGTCTGGATAACAATGGACTTGCGTCATGGATTGAGGTGAAATGAATTGTCATGAAATGAATTAAGATAAAATGGCTTGAAACATAAAACTTGGCACATTATGATTTGTAACAATACAAATGATTTTATCATGGGCGTTATATGTATACACTGCATACTTATATTTTTGTTAAGATCCATATATTGTGCTAGATTGTCTCTACTGGGCTTTGGCTCACCTTACTTGTGAAAACCATGTTTAGGTGCTGGTGATATGTCTTCGCCAGG
Organism: Camellia granthamiana; assembly: GCA_036172215.1. NCBI lineage: Eukaryota > Viridiplantae > Streptophyta > Magnoliopsida > Ericales > Theaceae > Camellia > Camellia granthamiana. Next base: position 130,244,054 of record CM069910.1, read on the forward strand.
GACTTAACTTGGGAGGACCATGGAGCAGAAGGCTCATTTTTGTTCATTATGTATTTATATTTTTTTACAAGCCTAGGGCTTTATTTATATTGAGTTTCTGACTTATTTTGTTGTAACCAAGCATGGCCTTGGAAAGATGTAAGCCATTAGGGCATATGAATATCTGTTTAGCTTCCATTCTTTATTCGTCTTGTAACATATGTTGTAGATTCAAAATAAACGATTTATGAATATATATCGCATGTGTCACCTCTTGTACATTAACTCTGATGAATGAAAGCTTTGTACCTTATCTATATCACTTTGTACTAGTGTTTGAAGTTTGAATATTATGATTATTTTGAGGGCGTTACAACTTGGTATCAGAGCGTACCGGGTTTGAATACTTTGGGTACGTGGGAAGTGTTTAGTACCATAATGGGTTTCTCTCATTTGATAGACTTTAGTATGTATGAATTACTTACATGATAACATGCTTATGTGATTATATGGTTATAAGATTTAGTTTCTAGGATGTTGATTGAGTCTACGGGTTTCTAGAACTCCTATTAGCAAAGCACTTGATCACTGCTGTTTCTAATTGGAACTCTAGTAATGCCGCGGGACGGTAATTATCTGGGAACGAAATTCGTATGTGTTTATGTAACTGCGTTTTTATGTGAAGTGAATTACCGTTGCCCACCACATTAGGACATGAGTGAATTAGCTTCAGCACATTTGTAAATGTGCTAATTTCTTTTCTTACCATCATTACGATATAGGACGTGGACGTGGACGTGGACGTGGTGGTGGTAGGGTGTGGTAGGCCTAGGAGGCATGAAGTGCCTTTATCGGATGGAATTCCGGCGCAAGAAGGAGGAGTTGGTCAGCCTAATGTAGCCGAACCAGTTGGTCAACATGCTATAAGCGCCTTGGCCCGCGAAATGGTTGGAGCGTTGCGGGAGTCTATGGACATTCTCAGAGTTGAGAATCAAGTCCAAGCCCAAGTAGCTGAGGCTGGGCCGTCGTTTTTGAAGCGAGAGTTCTTCCGGTCGAATCCGGATGAGTTTGTGGGTGATCCTAAGGCACCACTAATTGTAGCTGAGTGGCTAGAATAGATAGTGGAGACGTTCGAGATGCTTGGCATCGAGAACGACCAGTTGAGAGTGACCTTGGCATCGTTCCAGCTGAAGGGAGATGCGGGTCAGTGGTGGAAGTATACGCATATTATGGTGACTTGGAAGGCTTTTGTTAGCGCTTTCCAGGACAAGTTTTTGCCTCCCACTGTTAGGGAGAAGTTGAGGGATTAGTTTTCCAAGCTGGTACAGTTGAACACCCTGGTGGTCGAGTCTGAGGGCACATTTACTAGCCTCTCTAGGTTTGCACTAGAGTTAGTGGCGACAGAGGAGCACCATTTTTTGGAGTTTGAGAAGAGGTTGAGAACCATGCTCATGTTTAAAATGGCCGAGTCAATGATTAGGGATTATGGACACCTTGTGGATGCGGCGGCTCATCTAAAGACCGTGATGCAGATGGATGAGGAGAGGATGAGAGGCTCTAGGAGGAGTCAAGATATCCAGGGGGACAGTAAGAGGCAGAGTGGTTCTAACCCCCAACCGTCCCAAAGAGCTCAGTCGAGGTCCATTTTTCCAATACTGAGTTCTGGTTCTGGGAGAGGTGGTCAGGGAGATGTCACTTGTTTCAAGTGTGGTCAATTAGGCCACAAGTCTCCAGTTTGCCCGCAAAGAGGAGGAGGGTAGCTGTTTGCATCGTCTTTGGCTCGTTCTCAAGGCCAGAGTCAGAGGAGTGGCCAGCCGCTCACTTGTTATCAGTGTGGGCAGGCAGGGTATATGAAGAGGTTTTGTCCACAGTTAGGTGGCACACCTGGTGCATCTGGTTCAAGGCAGACATAGAGCCACTAGCTTGCACAGTCAGCATAAGCCTCAAGGGCCAATCAGGGAGCCTCTTCGGCTCAGTCAGTACATCAAGCTTATGCTCCGAAAGGTGAGCAGGTTAAGCAGAGACCTATATGGTGTGTGTATACTATTATTGTGCCAGACCATGTACTAGCGCCTTCAATAGTGAGAGGTACCTTCTTGTTTTGTAATTTAGTTGCTAATGTGTTAATTGATATGGGTGCATCCCATTCATTTATTTCGTCTGTATTTGCATCGATTTTAGGGTTAGAGTTGGCTCAATTAGCATCTTCTATCTGTGTAGAATCACTTATCGGTGATGAGGTTATTTTGAAGCGGAGATGTCGGGGTTGTGACATAGAGGTTGCCGGTCACCGACTTCTTTTTGCATTTGTATTGATTGATCTGTCTAGCTTTGACGTTATATTGGGTATGGATTGGTTGTCATCATATTGGGCTGTTATAAATTGCTACCATCAGAGGATTAGTGTATATACCCTGAGTGGTGATTGCTTTTATTTCTTGGGGGATCGGGTTGATAGAGTCTTATCACCGGTGCGTGATTCGTGTAGGTGGAGTGAGCTTAGTTGCCTTCTTGCTAACTTCTTGAGTACTGAGTGTGATGAAGTCCGAGTTGAGTTGCCAAGGGTAGTTTGTGAATACCCAGATGTTTTTCGGGATGATCTTACTAGTTTACCACCTTATCGAGAGATCAAATTCTCTATTGATTTAGTGCTTGGCACGACACCGATTTCTATGGTACCGTATAGATTTGCACCTGCCGAGTTGAGTGAATTGAAGATTCAACTTCAGGAATTGTTAGATAAGGGTTATATCCGCTTTAGTGCTTCGCATTGGGGAGCACCGGCTCTTTTTGCCAAAAAGAAAGATAGTGCATTATGACTTTGTATAGATTACCGAAAGTTGAACTGAGTAATTGTTAAGAACAAGTACCCAATGTCTCGTATAGATGATTAGTTTGATCAGTTGAAAGGGTCTTGTTTTTCTAAGATAGACCTGAGATTAGGTTACCACTAGTTGAGAGAAATGGAGGAAGATATCCTAAAGACGACATTCCGTACGCGGTATGGCCATTACGAGTTTCTAGTGATGCCCTTTGGGCTAACCAATGCACCAACTGTGTTTATGGACTTGATGAACTAGATCTTTCGTGAGTTTCTAGACTGTTTCGTGGTCATCTTTGTGGATGACATCTTGAATTACTCACCATCTGAAGAGGTGCACGAGGAACAATTGCGGGTAGTACTTGAGTTACTTAGAGCCCATAACCTGTATACTAAGTTTAGGAAGTGTGAATTCTGGTTGAAAGAAGTTAAGTTATTACGTCATGTGGTATCCGGGGAAGGGGTGACTGTAGATTCATCCAAGATAGAGACAATACAAGATTGGGAATCACCTAAGAATGCTTTTGAGATCTATAATTTTTTGGGGTTAGCCTAGTATTATCGTAGATTTGTGAAGGATTTCTCCAAGCTAACTTCACCATTAACTGGACTGATGAGGAAATGGATCAAGTTAATATGGAGTGAGACTTGTGAGAAGTCTTTTCAAGAGTTTAAGGTTAGACTTACTAGTGCTCTGGTTCGGATTATTCCAGAGAGGGGTTTCGGCTATTCGGTGCATTGTAATGCCTTACGGGAAGGTTTGGGTTGTGTTTTGATGCAAGAGGGAAAGGTAATAGCCTATAGCTCGCGGTAGTTGAAAATACATGAGAAGAACTACCTTACTCATGACCTAGAATTAGCGGCGGTGATATTTGCCTTAAAGATTTGAAAGCATTACCTGTATGGTGAGAAGTTTGAGGTATTTTCTGATCACAAGAGTTTAAAATACCTGTTTACACAGAAAGACTTGAATCTAAGACAGAGGAGATGGATGGAGTTTATAGAGGATTATGATTTCGAGCTACATTATCATCCGGGAAAGGCCAATGTTGTGGCTGATGCCTTGAGTAGGAAATCAATTAGCAGTGTAGCTTGTATTGCCATCCGGGAATGGAAGATGTTGGGTGCTATTGGGGAGTTTATCTTGCATCTAGGCGAGTCTGTTGAGTCTGCGGCCTTGTTTTCGGTTGTTGCATGATCTGCACTTGTGAACCGAGTGATAGAAACACAAAGAGGTGACCTTGAGGTAGAATCCCTTTGGGAGAAGATCTCTAATAGGAAGGTAGAGAAGGGTTTGAACGTGTACTCTGACTCGAGTGTTAGATACCTTGATCATCTTTTCGTGTCGGAGTCTTGTTGAGAGGAAGTACTCCGAGAGTTTCACCATTCATGCCTTACGGTGCATCCGAGAGGTACAAAGATGTATCATGACCTTTGTCACCAGTTTTGGTGGAGGGGAATGAAGAAGGATGTGGCCGTGTTTGTGTCAAAGTACCTTACTTGTCAGCAAGTGAAGGCCGAACATCAAAGGCCAGCGGATTTGTTGCAACCCTTGCCTATAGCTGAGTGGAAGTGGGAGCATATCACGATGGATTTTGTTGTGGGCCTTCCTAGGACTCAATGGGATAGTGATGCTATTTGGGTGGTAGTGGACCGGTTGACTAAGCCAACACACTTTATACCTATGCATGTAAGTGACTCGGTGGATTATCTTGTTGAGCTTTATATTAGGGACATAGTGAGGTTGTACAGGGTCCTAATGATGATTGTTTCAGATAGAGATCCTCGTTTCACGGCTTGGTTGTGGCAGAGCCTACAGAGTGCCTTGGGCACGAGATTGACCTTTAGCACTACGTATCATCCTCAGACTGAAGATATCACCTAGGAGAGGTTTGATGAGATTTGGGAAGAGTGGGAAGCTGTCCCCTTGATTCATTGGCCCTTTTGAAATCCTTGAGCAGATTGAAGAGGTAGTCTATTGTTTGGCCATGCCGCCACAGCTTTCCGGTGTTCATGATATGTTTCATATTAGCATGCTTTGGAAGTATGAGAAGGATCCATTGCACGTGTTGGATTGGACCGACTTAGAGGTAAATGAGGATGCCTCGTATGAGGAGAGACCGATGAGAGTCTTGGATACCTGAGACCAAGTCTTGCGAGGCAAGATAATTCCCTTGGTTAAGGTATTGTGGAAACATCACGAGGTTGAGGAAGCAACTTGGGAACGTAAGTTGGAAGTCCATGAGAAGTATCTGGACTTATTTGTTGATGTTTGAACATGTATTGGAATTTTGATTATATTAATGAAATATGAAAGTACTGTATATGTTTTGAGAATATGAAAACATTGTATATATTGTGTATGTTTTGGAAACATGAATTTAATGCAAACATTGTAAATGTCTTGGTAAAATGTGAATTTTTACTTTCAATGTTGGAACTTGTATATCAAGTTGATGAGAATGGATGACCGGAGAATGGGTCACGGAATTGGAGTTAATTGATGATCATTATTGTAATTGGTTTAAGCATAATTGCAAAACTTGATTTGAAATTTCGGGGACGAAATTCTTTAAAGGGGGGAGGTTGTAGCGATTCCAGTTTTGACCCGACCCATGTTGTATCCCGGACTCAAGTTTCACGGTTTCATATTGTTGTTCATGTCTTTTCCTCCATATTCTTACTTGAGCTTGGCTATTGGGTTGTATCGAGCATGTTTGAAATAGGTTGGTTGCTTGGTTTTCAAACTTTTGTTATCCAAAATTTTGCTCCTTCGTTCGAGCGGCACTTCTTGCACTCGAGCGGGTTTTGTGAACTCTTAGTACTTTTGTAGGTTTGCAAAACTACTGGGAGAGTGCATTCTACTCTCGAGCGGGTATAGCTTGAGTGGCTCTTCTTGCGCTCGAGTGTTGGTCTGTTGTTTGCAAAACTACTGAATGTGTGTATTCTGCGCTCGAGCGTCACCTCTTGCGCTCAAGCGGAACAACTTATTGTGTCTAACACTTAAGCGTCAACTCTTGCGCTTGAGTGGACTGTGCGTATATCAGTTCGTAACAGCCACTTTTTACATCAAATTTTCATCTCTTTCTCTCTCAACAACATTTCAAAACCCTTGATATTGAGCTTCTCTCTCTAGAACTCACATTCTCTCTACATTTTCACCTAGATTCGTTGGTTTCTCTACCCTAGTGTCTTTGGGAAAAATGTAGAGCATCTCAAGGGCTCCATTTTGATCCGAACAAATGTCGGTCTCGGCGTCTTTGAAGTTTTCTTCTTGCTTTGCTCGTCTTCTAAACTTGAGGTAGGGACTTTTTACACTCTTCCATGATTCTTAGCTTGGTTATTTGTTGATTGTGTAAACAATGTTGGGATTTGGAAGATTTTAGACAAACCTAGAGTTTTGGTTTAAAATCTAAAGAGGGATTTTCAAAGGTATTGAAAATGATTATGGGTATAGGTATGAGGATGTGTTATGTTAAATTTGTTGATTTTGACACATGGATTAGATTTGGAAGAAAATGGAGTTTTACCCCAAAATATTTCAAATAATTATTTTGTATAAATAATGGAATTGCTATGGGGAATGTGAAATTGGATAGATGTTTATATAAATGGTGGAGTTGGATACTAGTTATCTATCACCTATGGAAATTTGTATAGTTTATCTGTTTTGCGAGATTATATATGTATTTAGAAATATCTGTTTTGGGCTATCGATAGAGGATAACTATGATTGTTGTAGAAATCGCATGAGGATTAGGTGAATTGAAACTAATGTCTTATTTGTTGTTATTGAATATGATTGTGTTTTAATACATTGTATACGTATGATATTTGGAATGAGAAATGAGATGTACTCCATGTGTGGGAGAAGAAAGGGGATGGACTCTATTGAATTAAGTTGGTCAGTGTGTCTAGGGTGAAAGTTTTGAAAACCGAGCGTATACGTAGGTGTCGATTCTTGCGGATGAAATTTTCGTAAAATGACAAACTTGAAGTGTTTATGTAATGATTGTATTGGTTAGAGAACTATTAAGTTATAGCCTCAGTTGGGTTGTTTGGATAACAATGGACTTGACTCATAGACTGAGGTGAAATGAATTGTCATGAAAAGAATCAAGATAAAATGGCTTGAAACATGAAACTTGGCACATTATGATTTGTAACAATACGAATGATTTTATTATGTACATTATATGTATACACTGCATACTTATATTTTTGTTAAGATTCATATATTGTGTTAGATTGTCTCTACTGGGCTTTGGCTCACCCAACTTGGGAAAACCATTTTCAAGTGTTGGTGATATACCTCCGCTAGGGACTTAGCTTGGGAGGACTGTGGAGCTGAAGGCTCACTTTTGTTCATTATGTATTTACTTTTTTGTACAAGCCTAGGGCTTTATTTGTATTGAGCTTCTGACTCATTTTGTTGTAACCTAGCACGGTCTTGGAAAGATGTAAGCCATTAGGGGATATGAATATCTGTTTAGCTTCCATTCTTTATTTCGTTTTGTAACACATGCTATAGATTCAAGATAAACGATTTATCAATGTTTATCGCATGTGTCACCTTTTGTACATTAACTTTGATGAATGAAAGCTTCGTACCTTATCTATATCACTTTGTACTAGTGTTTGGAGTTAGAATATTATGATTATTTTGAGGGCGTTACAGGGCACCCCCGTGAGTCTAAAATACGCTTTACTTGAGAGTTGTTTGTTAACTTGAGTCGAGATCTTTGTGAAATTGTTTGGTTGACTTAATTATTGTAGTGCCCCCTGGTGGACAAGCCACCGGTCTTGTTGTTTTCCTGTGCGTAGGTGTTGCTCTACGGCTTAGTTCCTAGGATCTCTGCAAGGAGATCTAATTTGGTTCTATTTGCACCAAAAAAAAAATCATTAAGTACGCTCAACTCAAATTTTGAATTTATAGTTCCTATTATACCCTAATGTAAATTTACTAGTAAGGACAACACATATTAAATCTTAAAAAAAAAATATATTTTTTCTCGTAGTACATCCTAATCACTTATACGTATTATTCATATTCAAATTTGTTCGTCTTCTTTTCCAAGTTTCAATTATTTTCTCTTCTTCTTCTTCTTTACTCCAAAACTCCAATCTACCCCATCAAAACTCACCATTATCGTCAACATTATTGTTTTTTTTATTGTATTGTTACTTTTAAATAGAAAAAAAAGTTTGAACCAAATCAAACAATGGATGAGAACAATAATCAAAATTATTTTATGAAACAACCCATCAAAGAGGAGGTAAGTATTCACATAAATATCAAAGTACAATTCTTGATTTATAAGTTTTTTTTTTAATGTAAAAACAAATATTCAGCTTGTTTTACGTCATTACTGTTCGGACATTTAGAACCGAACAAAACAATCTTGATTGGCACTGGAAGGCAGAACATAGTGAGTTTGTTTGGATCTAAAAGTCCGAACAAAACAATCTTTCGGTGAATGCAAATGTGAAGGTATCAATTTTCAAGCTTGAATGTGAAATTCACCCTCTTGTTCTCCTTCGCTGTTTTTCTTAGCCGGTGCGGCCTTCGCTGATGCTGTATTCCCTATATGTATGTAAACAAAATAAAAGTTTTGAAAGGTTTTTCTAAGTAATTTGGGTTTTTTAATTTTTATTATTATTTGGGAATCTCTTAAAGGGCAATTTGAGAAAAAATATAGGATGTATTGAAAATAAATTATAACCCTAAATAATTTAATAGAGTGCACTAAAAATTTGGGTGCTGTTGGCTTCATATTTTGTACAAGCCAGTTACAATTCAACACGTGGCAGAATAAGAGTAATATAGGAAGATTATTCAAGTCTTCGATTTTGATCGTACACGTGGCAGTTAGTATTGGTTCTCACGTGATCTGAGTAGCATTGGATCAATAAAGAGGTGCAAGGTGACGTAGCTTCAACAGTTACTCAGATTCAAATTCAAATATAGGAGGGAAGCCTAACTGCAAGTGATGGCGTAGTGGAACTACTTATAAGGCAGCATGATCAGCGATCATGGAGGAGCAGTTCGACGGTTTGAAGTGTAGTTCGATGGTCATCCTTGAGAAGTATAAATAGCGGGGAAGACCCCAGAAAAAGGGCGCAGACTCAGATCATACAAACCAGTCTTACTTTACATATTTTCTTTTCCAGTTTTACATTTCCAGTCTTTACATTCCTGTACTTTAAATTCCTGCACTGCATTTCATTCATAGGAGTAGATTCAAGTAGATTGTTGCTGTAAACCTTTACGAGGTTGAGTTTGGATCATTATAAGTTTTCATTCTAATGAAATACTTCAATTGCTCTTCATTTAACTGTTATTTTGCTTAATTTCTCCTAAGTCAAGCCACCAGTAAAAGTCCTTTTCATTGAGGCTGAAAGAACTAAAACACAATCGTCTGATAATTGGTTGGCAATTAACATTTCTGTAAAGACTGATTGATCCTTGCTGGCATGCTCGCATTTACAAAAATACCCTTCGAAAGCCAAAAAGCTAACATATATTTTTGGCACGCCCAGTGGGACAAATTGAAATGGCTAGACGAAGAAGACAAGGAGAAAATGAACGCTTGGAAGAAGGCGTAGAAGGAGAGGTAGAAATACCTAATCCAGAGGATAATGTGGTAACACATCTTGTGGAAACTCCCATATTATCAGAACCTATGGTCGAACAGACCAGTACTTCAGGACAAGAACCACATGTTCATAGTATTGGACGAAACCAAGGAATTGGACCATCCACTGTTCCATCTACTCATCCAATAAATCCATGGGGTGGCCTAGTAGATGCTATGGGACAGCAATTAATGAACACAATGGAAAGGTGGGCAATATCCTTTTTGGATCAAATGAATAACCACCAACCAACAAACACAAGACACATCGAGGAAGTTTTAAATGTCCCTCAACAAAGATTGGCTAGAGATAAACAGCCTATGCAAGTTAATGGACATTCTAATGGTCAAACTAGTAATCAAAACTATGAAAGACCATCACCTCAGTCTTGGTATGAACCCATTTCGAGGCCTATAGCAGGTCAAAATGCCTCAGTACTCAACAATGAAGCCATACAAATTGGTGGATTTGGCCTAGTACAAGAAACTGGCATAAGAATGGTCACAAATCCCATGTTCGAAGCCATACCTGGTACAAGGGGTTCACTAATCCCTTATTCGAATTTATACCCGGGGGGTTGAAAGGTTTGCCTGCAAATGGAAGAGACACAACACCTGTTCCAGCACCTTTCGCAGGTCCTTTCGCAGGACAGGCTCAAAGGGGTTACCCATACCCCCAACAGCAACTTGCACCACAGGGATAACCAGTCCCAAATGTACCACCTTATGGACCAAGAGGACCATAAGCACAAGTTTGTCCACCAAATCCTGTGTTTGTCTCTCCAATAGTGGTTCAGCAGGCACAAAATATGGTCCCTAGGAACCAAATTGCTGATATTGTTAGGGAGATGTGGGGACCGATGGCTCGGGGGGTCCAGACTCCTGTATACAGAAAACTATACCCAGAATGGGTAGATAGGGTACATGAATACCCAAGGGGGTTCAGGATACCAGATTTTACCCTTTTCTATGGGAGTGGAAACCAATCAACAGTAGAGCATATTGCTAGGTTTGCTGCTCAATGCGGTGAATTTACTAATCATGACTATATGAAACTAAGATTATTCCCAAATTCTCTAAATGGGGGAGCATTTGTATGGTACATCAACCTTACACCTGGCTCCATTCAAACTTGGCAACAAATGGAAGAGGCATTTCATGCCCAATTCTTCCAATCGGAGCCAGAGGTTTCCATGGCAGACTTGGCAAGATTGAGTCAAAGGCTTGAAGAAAAAGCTACTCAGTTTATTGCTAGATTCAAAAGGGCTCGAAATAAATGTAGAGTCATCCTGCCAGAGCCAGAATTCGTAAGATTGGCTCAAAATGGCTTAGAGTTCAGGCTTCGAAAGAAGTTTGACTCAACTGAATTCAGAGATTTGGTGGAACAAACCTATAAGGTGTCTAGGTATGAAGCATTACTAGAGGAGGAACAAGATCGAAATAATGCATCGTACAAGACATATTATAGAGATCCTAATTATGAAATCGATGCAGCAGAGATTGTGGGTAAAGAACCTGTGATCTGTGAGGCATTAATTCATAAGGATACAACAATTGACCAGCAGTTTAAAAAGAAAGACATTCACAGAAAGTACTCTTTCGATTTAACATAGGCAGATGACATTTTTGATCATTTGCTTGCGGCTAACTTCCTTAAATTACCTAAAGGAGTGAAACTGCCATTTCCAGATGAACTTAAGGGAAAAGTATATTGTAAATGGCATAACTCTTGGTCTCACTCGACTAAAAACTGCATTGTTTTTCGAGACAGGATCCAAGAACAAATTCGAAAAGGAAGTTTGAAATTTCCAGCCAAAGCAGAAAAGGCCATGGGGATCGACAGTAATCCATTTCCAGAAGTTGGAGAGGTGGCAACCAATGTCATTATGTCAGACTTCCAGAACTTGTCCTTGACAGAATTGGAAGAAGTCAATGTGCAGATGCATGTTGCTAACCAGACAACCATCAAAAAGGACACCAGAAATCTGCCAGTTATTGGACAAGGTTTCTCACACCAGAGGGAACACTCTAATGAAGAATCACTGGATGATGATTCCTTAGAGGCAGCAGTAATGCAAATGATGTGTCCCAGGTGCAGACTGAGTTATAAATGGTTGAAGGGGCTTCCAATTGATGGGAAGCAATGCTACAGGGATGTGCAGAGATGTTCCAAAACCAACCAATGCTTATAACAAAAGGCCATATCCAGTTAGTGTTAGGCAGCAGCCATTGGTAGTTGAACCAGCAGTCGATAGAATGCATGTTAAAGGCAAGGGGCCTTTGTATAAGACCATGCCACCTAACTATTACAGAATGGAGAGCAGTCATTCTGAAAGAAGATTGGAGAAGAGTTCAGGTTATGGGATCAAAGCTAGAGATTGGCCCCTTAGACCAACCTCACGCAGGACAGAAAGGGGCCACCTTCATCGAAGGCCTGAATCAGGCTCGAAACATGAGGTCAGGACCAAGCAAGTGCCCTCACAGCCAGCTTCGAAGATGGCTTTGAAGGTAGAAAGAAGCAGTTCAACATCTGAGTCAGTAAGTTCTTGGGTACCTGGAGTTCCGGATTGGTTTGTGATGCAGAACAAACCTAGGGAAGTGCCCACTCAGAGAGATGTTGGAAACCAAGGAAGGATGGTTAAACCTCCTTTGGTGGCTCCGAACAATTGGGTATTACTTAAACACCCAAAGACGAAGGAACCAGATATGGTCCCAGTCATTTTGAGATCACAAAGGAGAAAGATTCAGCATAGGTACACTCAGTACCAGAAAGATATGAAAGAAAATAGAGAGAGCTCTTCATTGGTCCAGACAGAAGGAAAGAAGACTCCAAAGTCAGACCATACTCCAAAGACAACTCTACAAAGCAAGGTGGGTTGCAGCAGAGAACAGTTGGCCAAGGTTCATTCTGAATTAAAAGCCAGAGAGAAATCTAGCTTAGCAGGATTGGAGAAAGCTCTGATGGAGAGTGGTAGCGAGACAGAAGAAGAAATCGACATAAGCCAAAAGAAAGAAATGGTGGAAGAAGAAATGTTCGAAGCCTTCATGGCTGAGCAAACATTTTTGGTTGAAAAACCAGTTGAAAAAGATCCTTCGAAGGAATCAGTTAACAACGAAGTGCCAGAGTGCAGCATGGAGGATACTTCTGAAGTAACTGAACAAGGTGGCCAAGAGGGGAAACAGGTACAGCCAGCCATCCAATTTGGCTCATTTCCTCCAGTATCAGTCAATATGGTACACATACTGCCTCATGAGTTCCAGGCTGGAGATGAGGACCAAGATGGTCAAGAAATTGATCCTATTCCTGTTTCTAGTGAAGACTCACAAGTGAGTATGGTACAAGATGATTCTGGAATGGCTACCCCAATGGAAACTGAATATGAGAGTGAAGAAGAGGTGAGCATTAACCTCTCATATCCTTTTGAGTATCCCTCGAATTCTGACACAACATGTCAAGCCTTTGTACATCAAGGCTTTCTTCGATAGGATATAATTGAATCGAGTCCTGATAGATAATGGGGCAACAGTGAATTTACTACCGAAATCTTCTTTGAAGAAACTAGGGAAAAAGAATCCTAGGTTAATCCCAACCAGCACAACCATCACTGGCTTTGCTGGAGACAAACAGATGGCTCAGGGAATTCTACCCATCAACCTGAGTGTGAGAACCAGGGACTGCATGACAACATTCTTCGTAATCGACAGTAATGCTAAATACAATGCTTTACTTGGGAGAGATTCGATTCACACTAACAAATGTGTGCCTTCCTCTTTGCATCAGAAAATTATGATGGCCTTAGGCAATGGAGAGACAGAGGAAATTGATGCAGATCCTCAACCTTTCATAGCCTGTGCAGACTTCGCAGAGGCCAAACTGTATATTGAGGGAGTGACACCACTCAGTATACTGAGGAAACCTGATGGCTCAGCCGAAGTGACGGCTGATGAGGAAGTGACACACCTGAAGCACTTAGTCCAGGAGAGTGCTGATGAGGAGGTTGTCGTTAAGGATGACAATGATGCCTTGTTGTAGGCAAATAAATGAAACACAAGAAGCCAAGTCTTTGGCTCTAATTAAATTCTCAACATTGGATGTAAAATCAATAGTCCAGAAAGTACAGGAGCAAGAGAGAGAAGCCATGATAATTGGCTGCAAGCAGAAGCAGCAACAGGTCAAAGTTTTGACCCTTGATGAATATTGTGCATTGGACATTGAAACAAAAGTTCAGGAGATACAGGAAGAGGAAGCCTTGTGGTCAGACTTTGTCTATGAGGAGGAGGGCAAAGATGTTGAATTAAAGAACCTGGGTGCAGAACAATGCAGGGAGATTGTTTCGAAGATAGAAGAAATCAAAGAAGAAGTTTCAGTAAGTTCTCAGACACAAGACCCCTTAGAAGAAGTAAATTTAGGGGAAGATTCTATACAGTAGCCCACCTACATAAGTGCTTGTCTGAATGTTCTGGATAGGGACCAGTTGTTGGTTGTTCTAAAGAAATATAAAGATTGCTTTGCATGGTCTTATAATGAACTACCAGGATTGGATAGGTCATTAGTGGAACATAGGCTCCCTATGAAACTTAACTTCAAGCCATACAAGCAAAAACCAAGAAGAATGAGTCCAGAAGTAATTCAGAAAGTCAATGAGGAGATTCTTAGACTACTCAAAGCAGGCTTTATTAGGACAGCTAGGTATGTGGAATGGCTATCTAATATTGTGCCTGTGGTTAAGAAGAACGGTAAAATGAGGGTATGCATTAATTTCAGAAACTTGAATTTAGCAACTCTAAAAGATGAGTACCCTATGCCTATAGTGGATCTGTTGGTAGACAGTTCAGCAGGGCATCAAGTTTTATCAATGATGGATGGGCACTCTAGTTATAACCAGATCTGCATTGCAGAGGAGGATGTCCACATGACAGCATTCAGATGTCCTGGAAATATTGGCACTTTCGAATGGGTTAAAATGCCATTTGGCCTGAAGAATGCCGGAGCTACATATCAGAGGGCTATGAGCACTATCTTTCATGACCTCATTGGAGGGTATTTAGAGTGTTATATTGATGACATTGTAGTGAAATCCCAATCCATGGAGGAGCATCTGTTTCATTTAGAAGCAACTTTTGAAAGAATGAGGAGGTTCAAGTTAAAACTCAATCCCCTTAAGTGTGCTTTTGGTGTGTCATCTGGAAACTTCTTGGGTTATGTAGTGCACAAGAAAGGAATGCAGATTGATCAGAATAAAGCTAAAGCCATCATTGAAGCCAGGCCTCCATCAAGTAAGAAAGAATTACAAAGGTTCCTTGGACAGGTTAACTTTCTTCGAAGGTTCATTTCTAACACTGTAGGGAAAACTAAAGTATTTTCTTCCTTGTTAAGGCTGAAAGATGAAGAGGAATTTGTGTGGACAGTAGAGCATCAAATTGCTTTCGAAGGTATCAAAGCCTACTTGGCCAACCCTCTAGTGCTGATGCCACCAAAGGGTGATAAGCCCTTGAAGTTGTACATAGCTGCAGCAGAAGATTCGTTGGGAACTTTCTTGGCCCAAGATAATAAAGAAGGCAAGGAGCAAGCTGTTTATTACTTTAGTAGGTTTTTAAATTCTTGTGAATGTAAATATTCAGCTGTTGAAAAGCTGTGTCTTGCTTTGTATTTTGCTGCAATGAAATTAAGATACTATCTTTTACCTACAACTGTCTTGGTAATTGTAACCATAGATTTGGTTAAGTACATGTTATCTAGACCTATGTTGAGGGGAAGAATTGGCAAGTGGATACTAGCCTTATCAGAATTTCATCTAGAATATGTCCCTCAAAGGGCAGTAAAAGGGCAAGTTTTAGCCAATTTTCTGACAGACCATCCATCTCAGACAGAGAGCCAAGAGATAATGGAACTTGGTATGGCTAGCGTTGAGCCATGGCAGATGTGGTTTGATGGGTCGAAAGCCAATGGCTTAACTGGAATTGGTATTATGATTAGGTCTCCACAAGGGGTAGAGACCACACATGGTTTCAGAGTGGATGAAGCTACCTATTCTAATAACCAAGCTGAATATGAAGCTTTAATAGTGGGACTAGAAATTCTTATTGGATTACAAGTTCATGCAGTTGACATATTTAGAGATTCTCAATTGGTGGTTAACCAAGTGAAAGGGATTTTCAAGTGTCAAAGCATCAGCATTTTACCATACTATGTTGTTACATTACATCTGTTTTCTCAATTTCAAATAGCAAATGTGACTCATGTTCCAAGATTCTTGAATAATAGAGCTAATGATGTGGCTCAGAAAGCGTCGAACTTCAAGAGAAGGGATAATGCCCAAAGGAATATAAGCCAAACAACATATCAGAAATTGATACCACGTTTGAATAAAAGGAATGTGGTCTTGGAAGTCAATCATAATGACTTACAAGAACAAGATTGGAGGCATCCAATAATGCAGTACTTGGCTGGTCCATCTTCGAAGGCCAGCAGGAAAATTAAATTGCAGTCTATGCAATATATGATATATGGTAATGCTCTCTACAAAAGGGGGGGAGATGGCTTATTGCTGGAATGTTTAGGCCAAAAAGAAGCATTAACAGCTATGGCTGAGGTTCATGAAGGCATCTGTGGTGCTCATCAACCTGGTGTGAAGATGAGATGGTTGCTTTGAAGGCATTCCTACTATTGGCCAACTATCCTTAGAGACTGTAGAGAGTATGCAAAGGGTTGCCAAGCATGCCAAAAGCATGGCACAATAAGGCATGTGCCCATAACTGACCTACATGCAGTAGTGAAGCCTTAGCCATTCAGAGGATGGGCCATGGATATGATGGGGAAAATACACCTACCTTCTTCGAAGTATCATTGTTTCATTCTAGTGGCCACTGATTACTTCACTAAGTGAGTCGAAGCTAAGCCATACAAGGCTGTAGACCAGACTGAGGTTATTGGATTTATTAAGGATCTAATCCATAGATTTGGCATCCCACAAACTATAACTGTGGATAATGGGACGGTGTTCGATGGGAAGATGGTGAAGTCCTTTGTGGCAGAATTTGGAATTAGTCTCGTTAATTCCACCCCATATTATGCACAAGCCAATGGTCAAGCTGAATCATCCAATAAGTCCTTGAAAAAAGGAATACAAAAGGTTGTGGAGGACAATCCCAGAGATTGGCATAACTTATTGTTGGATGTGTTATGGGCTTACAGAACTTCCCCAAGGTTAAGCACAGGAGTCACCCCTTATCCCTTAGTATATGGGCATGATGCAGTGTTACCTGTGGAGATCAATGTTAAATCTTTGAGGGTAAGATGCCAAGATCAGTTAGATCCTGAGCGATACCATCAAAGTATGTGCTTGGAGTTAGAAAGCATAGATGAAGTTAGAGTTCTGGCATTAAATAACATTCTTTTCTAAAAGAAGAAAGCAGCCAAGAATTATAATAAGAAAGTCAAACACATTGGCTTTGATGAAGGGGATTTGGTATGGAAGACAATACTCCCAATAGGAATTAAAAGCCATAAGTTTGGCAAGTGGTCACCTAACTGGGAAGGACCATATCAAATTCATAAAGTTCTGTCTTTTGGAGCATACCATTTGAGAAATTTGAATGGTTATGTACATCCTAAAAAGATTAATGGCAGATATTTGAAGCCTTATTTTCCAACTATTTGGGAAACACTAGGAATAAAGTAAACACCAAGTATAAGAACACAAGACTACTCAGATGATAGACAAGGATTTGATTTTCATAAAGAGTTAAGCACATTTTGCCACAAATTGGCCCAAAAATCATTACAATGTCTTAATTGTTCTTTTACAACAGATTTCCTATTGCTAAGTGATGAAAATAGTTGAATAGCTGCAGCCATTTCTTCTTTCTGATCGGCCAGTCCTTGGTTGGTGATTTGCAGTTTGGTATCAGTTCGAACTAAGGCCTGGTTCACTGTAGATAGCTCCTCTTCAAGTTGAGCTTTTTTCTCCAGCCGCTGAACTCGAAAGTGAGAGGCAGACGAGTGTTGTTCCTTGAGCTTTGAGACTTTAGTATGTACTTGGGAAACAAAACTCTGGTCTCTAGCCAATTTCTGCTCTGCAGCTTTGGCAGCATGGCAAATGTTGATGTAGAAGTCGATAGTAGCTGCTGCCTGGGATAAGTGACTTGAGACATCCATGCCTGACTGTTCAGCAACTTTGCAGCACTGGAGGAACCCATCTCTTATTATAGGCCTTTGCAAAGCCTCGAAGGGGAGCCTCGAAAAGGAGATTAACAGTTCTAGGCAGGTGTCTAAGCCCATCAAAGGTGCAGAAGGCTTGCTGCTGGAGGAAGGAGAGCTTTCAAGAATTTGTAGCAAGGAGTCGGCCAAAACTAATGGCTCAATTTCAAAATTGGTTATTGGAGAGGTAGAGGGCACATCGAAGAGACTGGCTAGCCTGGCTTCGAAGATGTCTACCTTATCCATAGACAAAAGGGGTGCAGAGAGAGTTGTGGTGGAAGGCATAAAGGATTGCATAGGGATAGGAGAAATGGATAGAGCATCTTTGGCAGTCTCTATGGTCTTAGCCACCAATGAATCAAGTGAAGAGGGGCTGGAAGTAGGCAAAGGTAATGAACTATGAGTTGGAGAACTACCAGCACCCTCAATTGGGGAATCAGATACCTTCAAAGAAGAGGTAATGGTTGAAATTTCCTTAGAATGAGAAGGAAGAGCAGGGCCCGAATGAGAAGTAAATTGAGACAGGTCAAAGGTCAGATAGGGAAGATATGGAGTCAGACCAGAAGAAAGAGTTACAGGAATGCTAGGACTCAAAGAAGGTACATCAAATGCAGGCCTTGGAAGTGAGAGTAATATCTAAATAGCCCTTACATTTTGCATTTGATCAACTTCAACTGAAATTGATGGAGTCCTCATTGGAAGTATAGCCTCAGTAGTTGTTGCTGCAAAAAGGAAGAAACGTAATGTCAAGCTTCAATGTCAAAATTTGATAAGGAAAAACAGTAGAAGCATGAAAGAAATTACTTGTTTCAGAAATGTTGGCAGTGATGGGAGAGCTACGAAGGGAGTAATGTTTGGCAGTTTGTTGCCTTCTTGCAGTTTCCCTTTGTAATGCATCAGCAGCAGCAGCTTCATCTCTCAGAAATTGTTGTTGCCGTCTCTTCTCAGCCTTCTCGAAGACAATTATGGCCTTAGAATGTTATTGTTCTACTGCCTTGGCAGCTGCCTCATGGATGGTATCTTCAACCAAGTTAGTAGCAGAAGTAGTCACTTTCTTTCTCTTTTCTATTGCCTTGGCAATTGTCTCGGAATCAGAGTCTTCTGTGAAATCAGAAGGAGAGACAGTCATCTTTCTTTTCTTTTTTCTCTGTATTGGTATTGTCTGCTCCTTCTTAATTTCCTTCTTAACTTCTTCAATTTGGGATTTAGATTCTGTAGAGATGAGCTCCTCTTCTACCTCTCTGGCAGTTGTCTCATCTTGGACTAAGTCAGAAGTAGGGACGATCACTCTTTTCTTTCTTATTAAGGGCGACTCATGCTCTTGATTTGTTTCTTCTTCTTTTTCTGCTTGCACCTCAGCTGTTTTCTTTTCAAGCTCAAGCAGTCTCCTTTTCTTTTGTTGTGGGCTACTTTCACAAAAGAAGAACTAAGGATAAGACTACAACCATTATAGACAAGGCCAAAGGAAAAGAGACAAAGGTGTATACCTTTCTTCGAAGCAGCTCGAGTGACTCTAGGAGGAGTTAAGGCAGCAGGAGTGGACGCAGGCACTGCAACTGAAACAGTGGAAGAAGTAACAGTTCTAGCTCCTTTGGGCTTGGGCAGATCCAATATCATTAGCAGGTTCTGAGGAGAAATGGCCAAGTATACTTCCATGTTGGTCACCCACCAGTTCTGGTACCTCTTCAACAAGGTACCCTGAGGAAGAAAAGGGGTATACTCGAAATTGACCAAGTCATCTATAAATTTGGAAGTTGCCTCTTCTAGCCTGGACCTCTGAACTTTCAGATCCCTCCTAGTGAGACTTAGATTGGTATTGCTGCAGAGAGGTATTGGGACCCCTTGTGTGAAGCCAAATTGTCTAGCAAATTGAGTAGGACAATACGGCTTAGCTATGCATTTGTAGGCTCTGGGGTTCAAGGTCCCAATAAATAACTCTCTAGGGATCAGAATGGAAGCCCATATATCTTTGTGAGCAGGTGAGGCGCAGGACCTGTCACTTAGGAAATTCCTCAACCAAGATGGACCAATGGTGGGTTCGAAGGGATGGAAACGGAAAGTAGGAAGGGAAGCTGGAAGTTGGTGGAAGAAAGAGAAGTAAAAAGCAAAAGTGGAGGGATAAAGTGAAGCATTGGCCAGCTTTATGCCATGAGTAAGAGGGTTTGGTTCAGAAAATTTAAGGCATTTGGATTGTAACTCGGTGAAATAGGCAAAAAGCCAAAGCTGAAGGATCCAGAATGGCCCCCCTTGGTTGGCATCTAAGGGTTTCTCACAGAAGAGGGAGCAGACTCTATATACATGGCCTAGAACATATGGGGCTAGGGCCACCTTTTTCTGTAAAACAAGGGCTTTGGCAAGAGGGACAAATTCAGGCATGATTCTTTGAGAGGAGGTGTAGAAGAGGAATTTGTAAAGCCAATACAATAAGAAAGAAAAGAATTCCCCATCAGTCACAAGGCCCTCTCTTTTATTCTCAGCCTTAGCGAAATCACTATAGGATGAGTTAAGAGAGGGGAGGGAGAAAGGGACTGTTGGGTCAGGGTAATCTGGTCCAAAGGGGGTACCAATGGGGGATAATCCTAGTAGATGACAAATGTCAAGAACAGTAGGGGCCATCATCCCACATCTAAATTGAAAGAAATTAAAGATAGGATTCCAAAAACACAAGGCAACAGGAATTAGGAAAGGGTCCTCTGAGATAGTTACCCTGGATAGTCGGAGAGCATCGAGAAGGCAGAGCTCTTGAAGGTTCAGAGTTCTAGTGGGGACAACCCGGTCATACCATTCTTGCCACTCCGGTCTCACCGTGGGCCAGCATCGGTGGGGGCGGTTTATCCTCCAGTTCCTCCAGTCAAGACCACCTTCGTAAAGAAGACATTGGTTTTCCAAACGAGGATATAGGGCTGGGAGCTCAGTAATGATCTCCTTGAATATGGGCCCAAGCACGAAGTCTTGCTGCACATGGCGACGAGGGATAAAGATTCGTCCATCGATAGCACTTTTCTCCCCAGCTTTGTACTTCTCACATTCTGCATCAATGATCCTCTTCAGGGCTACAGATGGGCTCGTACGCTCTACGACTGGCACAGAAGAAGAAGCCATTGATAGTACGCTTTTCCAGAAGGTGAAGCTGAGAAAGGAAGTAGAGGGAAGTGGAAAATTGGTAGAGGTAAAAGGGTTTGTGTGTTGAGCGAGCAAATGATTTCAGAATACGAAATAAAAAGGTTTCAAAAGCCTTTGTGTTTGGGGGATATATAACGCTTGGTTCATTAAGCACTGAAAGTATGAATACGAAGAGTTTCCTTCAACTATTGATAGTATTTGGAGGGAAAAACACAGCCCAGATGCTGAGGCTAGCTTCGAAGTAAAATATTTGGCTTCGAAACCAGATTTTGGCGCCAAAAGCCAAAAAACAATGGCTTCGAAACAAAGAAGTCGGTTTCGAAGCACATTTCCGTACTTAAATTTGTTTGACTTCAAAGGATTTAAAGACCTATTTTAGGTTTCTTAATGAAAGTAATGTCCTTCGAGGCAAGACTTGAGACTCCTTAAGGATGGGAATTGGAGTTCGAAACATCAAAACCAATAGTTGGTTTATATATATATATAAAAGAGGGGGGGTTGTCTGTTGAACTAAAAACAGCATGAACTGTTGTTCGAGCCAAAAGATGGTCAATTTAAAACTAATTGATCATACTAACCATGATCAGATATTGGTTATGGTAGAAGCAAGCTTTAAGTATGAGATTGTTAGATTCGAAGCACTGATTCTAATTGAAAAACAGCCGAAATTGCCAACTTCATTCCATAAATTGGAAAAGTTCATAATTGGTTCTTTGTAGTGTTTCATTTAAAACAATTGAGTCCAGGTTCGAAGGATGAGATTGTTCAGTTCGAAGTCCTGAATTTGCTTTTAAAAACAAACAGAGACAATGCCAAACAAAGGAAAAGTCTTAGTTGTATTAAAGCAAAAAACAATTACATCGAATGGCCCTGTTTGGGTACAAACTCAAGTTCATAAAAGTAGGGAATTGAATAAATAACAAGATCATGAAATTTAGTCCAACTATGATCAATGAATTTCTGTTCTTTCTTTATTCTATCCTCTATTTCTTCTAACATTGGCTGCATGAGTTGATGTGTTCTCACTTCGTAGTAGAGCTCTTCAGCCTTTATTTCGAAAGCCACTTCTTTCAATCTTTGTTCCAATTTGTCTATATCCAAGTCATCCCAGTACGCAGAATCTTTATTCTTGAAATCATCGAATTCTTCAATGAAGTTCTCTGCTTCGTACTGGGCATGAATTCGAAGGGATGAGAGTTGGTTTAAGGATTGTGTGGTGGCCATAGAGGTTCGATGCCAGTGGAGGAGCAACGGAAGTTGGTCCAAAAACATGTGAAGCTCTGCTTGGGCAAGGGGATTGAGGACATGACCTCGAGTCAAAATGTCACAAGCCCATCGAAGGTTCTTGAGAGAGACTTCATCCTCAAGGACATTAAAGGGCAAGTGAGAGAAAGCCGCAAGTAGAAGTTGAGCTTGCTTCCGCTCAGCTAGAGTGGGGAAAGGCGGAGGCTTGTAAGGTGGAAAGACCTTGTCCATAGAGAGGGCAAACCTTAGTCTCTCTATCCAGCAAGGATTTGGCAAAGGAGAAGACGTTGGATGCTTCCATTTCAGGGAGTGGAGCAGGGGTAGAAGGAACAAAGGCATTAATATAATCAAGCCAGTCAGAAGAACAAATCTTCGCCTTCTGAGCTAAGAATGATGGATTGTACCCTTGTGCCTCTTCTGGGCGTCGGGCGGCGTGCACTATCCTTGTAGGCATGGAAGATGTGTACCATGCTACAAGCAGATTCGCCTCCAAACTACGTCGATGGTCAATGGGCACGTAGGGGTAGACCACTGAACTTCGAGCGTAGGAAGGAAACTCTAAAGGGTCAGTGAACTCAACAAAATGATGGTTGATTCATTCCCTCAAATCACAGGTCTCAGGTGTTGACCAGCTTGTCCAGTCAGAAACCCCAGAAGAGGAAGAAGTTGCAGCTTTATCCCATGCAGAGGTTTGTGAAGAAGAGTTTCCCAAGTCCATATTTGCAACTTTCCGAATCAAAGGTTTGTGAGCAGTTTGTTCGAAGCACAAGGGTGAGTCAGAGGAAGAACTTCTTGTATCTATATTCGCAAGTTTCTGAATCGAAAGATTAAGGGCAATGTGTTCGTAATCCAAAGGTCGATAATTTGCAAAGGCATCCATGACCTGAATATGGAAAGGTGGATAAAGGTGGCTAATTAATGTATGAAAATTCTTTCGAGGAGGAACAACATCATCATTTGACTCTTCGTGTGCTCGATCAGTGGAGGAGAAAGTTGATTCAGCCATAGAAGAAGTATCAGTCTGTACGAGTGCTAAGGTATTAGGGTGTTCAAAAGATTGAAAGAGAATTAATGCAAATGATCATCAATAAGTGACGGTTGTGTTTCCAGAATATAGACCCCATGCACGTTCTAAAAAACGTGGGGAAAAGGGCTTTGATCCACTAATATCACCAAGTATTGGATATATTAGTGCGGGGGGTAATGTTGGCTTCATATTTTGTACAAGCCAGTTACAATTCAACACGTGGCAGAATAAGGGTTATATAGGAAGATTATTCAAGTCTTCGATTCTGATCGTACACGTGGCAGTTAGTATTGGTTCTCACGTGATCTGAGTAGCATTGGATCAATAAAGAGGTGCAAGATGACGTGGCTTCAACAGTTACTCAGATTCAAATTCAAATATAAGAGGGAAGCCTAACTGCAAGTGATGGCATAGTGGAACTACTTATAAGGCAGCATGATCAGCGATCATGGAAGTGCAGTTCGACGGTTTGAAGTGCAGTTCGATGGTCATCCTTGAGAAGTATAAATAACGGGGAAGATCCCAGAAAAAGGGCGCAGACTCAGATCATACAAACCAGTCTTACTTTACATATTTTCTTTTCCAGTTTTACATTTCCAGTCTTTACATTCCTGTACTTTAAATTCCTGCACTGCATTTCATTCATAGGAGTAGATTCAAGTAGATTGTTGCTGTAAACCTCTACGAGGCTGAGTTTGGATCATTGTAAGTTTTCATTCTAATGAAATACTCCAATTGCTCTTCATTTAACTGTTATTTTACTTAATTTCTCCCAAGTCAAGCCACCAGTAAAAGTCCTTTTCATTGAGGCTGAAAGAACTAAAACACAATCGTCTGATAATTGGTTGGCAATTAACATTTCTGTAAGGACTGATTGATCCTTACTGGCACGCTCGCATTTACAAAAATACCTTTCGAAAGCCAAAAAGCTAACAGGTGCACTTAATGATTTTTTTAGTGTAAATAGTTACCCTCCAGTTAAAGTTATTTGGGAGCTCTAAAATTTGAAAGCCCAAGGAGATGACATTGTCCACCTTAGTTTAGGCCATATATAAATTAAAATTACACTAAACATTCTAACACAAAATTTTAAAATAAAATAAAATAAATTACAAATAATCTTGGAAGTTACACTAACCAGGCCATAGTGCCATAATTATGAAAGATGTCCATGGAGAAATTATTCAATGTTTTTTAGAGTAATATTCCATTTAATTTACATGTTAACACTTAAACATTTTGCTCTTAAAACTCTAATACAAAAAATAATAAATGTCATAATTTAAACTAATAACTACTCATTTAGATCACTATCTAGACTTCCTCAAGTAGCATTCAAATTTCTCTTGTCCATGGCCCTCCATTGTTGCCCAAAGGATTGTGGAATGTAGTGGTGGTGGGGCTTTCTTACTTACGGACAACTCTAGGGTAAATATCAATATTTCATGTATTTGATATCGTGTTTATTTTTTGCTCACTTTTTTTTTTTTTTTTTGTATTTTCAAAAAAATAAAAAAAAAATTGAAAACACATATCCTTGTCATTTTTATACAAAAATTTTTTCTCAAAATTTCATAAAACATTTTAAAAATGTTTCCTAATCAATAGGTATTTTTTTTAAAAAAAAAAATACTAATTTTCTTTTTTTTTTTTAAAAAAAATTTATCATACAAGTTTTTGCAATGATGAAATCATGAAAATTAAAAAAAAAAATTCAAATAATCTTTGAAATTTAATGAAAAATATTAAAGGGCAATGTAAAGGATATATATATACAATAATGCTACATTTCTCTAATTTACCACTCCTAAATTATCCCTAATGATATGACATTAAGGTTACACCCCACGTGATAAAATGTCAAAATTTGACACTTGTCAGACACATCATTAGGGGTAGTTTTTAAGGGTGATAAATTAATTGTCTCAACCATTTTTCATATATATATTTACAAAAAGAAAAACGTTTTAGATTCAAAAGAATCTTGAGAACAATAGTGACTTTTCGATGAGAAAAAAAGGGAGAAAATTTTATTTTTGCCGCTTATATATCTTGATGGTCAATCTGTACCTTTTATAATTTCAATTTTAAAAAAAGAGAAAATTTTATTTTGCTCGTTCCAACAATGTTATGATAGAGGAGGCAGTACACTGACATGGAAAAGGGGTTGTGTAAGATCAAAACTCGGGCGGAGCTCAAAAGAGAGTTGAAGAAGCACTTCTACCTTATCAACGTGGAATTCTAAGCACATAGGAAGTTGCGCAAGCTAAAACATGAGGGGTCATTGCGGGACTATATGAAGGAGTACTCCACATTGTTGTTGGAGATCCCCAACATGGCAGAAAGAGAGTCATTGTATGGCTTCCTAGACGGTTTGCAGCTTTGATCGACGAGAGAGTTGTAGATTCAACGAGTGAAAGACCTTGCAATGGCTCTGGTAGAGGTAAAGAACTTAGAAGCCTTCAAAATGCTAGGGAAACCCAAAGGAGCAAAAGAAACTCATGCCAAAGGTAGGAGGTAGTCTCTACAAACCACTGATGATGAGCGTAATGATGGAGAGTCCCAAAAGAGACGAGAACAACAGAAGAATGGGTAACACACCAGGTCTCTAAAGAAAAGGCATGGAGGGAAAGGGCGGTTGGAGTGTTTCCGGTGCAACGAACCTCACGTGGTAAAGAATTGACCGAAGAAGGAAGCACTTAGTGCCATGTAAAAGAAAGCAAAGAAAGGCTCCGATGGTGAGAGTTCTTCAAAAGAAGAAGCACAACTGGCGAGCATCCAATTTCTTGGTTCGATATCCAAGAAGAATGATAAGACACAGGAACCTGGGAGCATCCAGAATAAAGATGTGCTCAACATGGAGGTGAAGGTTAATGGGATATCTTTACATGCATCGATGGACATGGCACCACTCATAATTTTGTGAGCATCGAGGAGGCGGAGAGGCTGGGTTTGAAGATAAAAGAAGATAAGGGTTGGTCCAATCCAATAAATATGGAGGCCAATCCAATCCAAGGTGTAGTGAGGAGTACTAACTTGAACATTGGGAGTTTGACTGGGCAAACGGAGTTTTCAGTCATTAAGATGGATGACCACCTATGATCCCAGCAATGGATTTCATGCTAAAAACAATGTGATGCATGTCTCGCACGCAGTAACCGTATTGTTATTTGTTGGTGATCGACCATGTGAGGTCCTTTTGGTGACAAGGAGTCAGCTACTGAAAGACAATTGAAATCGCTTACAACAATGTAGCAGAGGGAGCAGCATGACAAGAGCCAGGACAAGGCGACAAACACTAACAACAACAGAGGACATAAATCATATCGAGATGTGGTGGCTCAGTATGCTTCTGCGTGTTAAGGGCATCATTTGATCGGGTAGGGGAGAGTGTCATGCCCCGAGAATTTCTGTGACACAGAAAGCAGCGTTTGAGGTTGATGGAAGGTGTGAGAATGTACTAGAGTATGCTAGAAGGCTCTAGAATAGGGTAGAAGGGTTTGGAGTAGCCTAGAAGATTTTAGAATGTGGTGGAAGAACCTTGAAGGATCTAGAAGAGTCTGGGTGAGTATGGAACATCCTACAATGTTGTGAAGAAGCTTACCATGTATTACTCTAGTATAGAGAATTCTAGAATGTAAGAGAATGGTAGTTATCTGAGATGTTTCTATGAAATGTTCTGGAAGAGAGTTTGTGGCCCTTAGATTAAAATGATCCTAACTATCCATTAAGGAGGTGGACAGCTATATAAGGGGAGAGACCTCATTTGTAAGGATCTTCCAAGAGGAGACACAAGAAAGCTCTAGAGTGAGAATTAGAAAGAGTGCCAAGAGTGAGCACTTGTGAGGATGAGAGCGTTGTAAAACTTTGTACACTACTATGCTTGTATAGTGAATACTTTCTTCCACCTATCACTACAAGAAATATGAAATTTAATGACATTTACAAAAGTGCCACATTTTTTAATATTTAACGGCGTATAAAAAATGTCACTTTTTTGTTAAATAAAATGGCACCATTTTATATTTACAAGTCGTTTAAAAAACGTCTTCAAATGTATTTTCAAAACAAAACCCTAGCTACCCAACCTATGTAATCTCACTCTCACTCTTTATCTCTCTCTTGTGCGCTCTCTTTCTCTCTCTCACTCTTAAACCCTAAAACCCTTCGCTTTAGTAAGAACCAAACAGTCATTTTGAGTGATTGTTCAAACCCTTTGATTAAAGTCTTTCCTTTCATCTCAGACTGGTTGATCGGCTCTTCTATATGGTTCGATTGATCAGTTTTTCTATATTGTCTGATTGATCGTTTCACATCTTTGCTCTCATTATGTTTGATTGTTTGATTCACATTTTTGCTTTCATCTCAATTTGATTTATCGATTGAACATATCGATTCTCTCTTCTAAGAGCAGATTGAGTTGGTTGCTCTTCTATATGGTCCGATTCACTGATTCGCGTCTTTGCACTTATCACGATCCGATTGTTTGATTCACATCTTTGCTTTCATCTCAGTTCGATTTATTGATTGAATAGATCAACTCTCTCATCTAAGAGCAGATTGCGTTACACCAATGATTTTGATTAGGTTATTCATTTCTATCCCTTTTTCTCTTTCATAGATTTATCCATTTAATTTGATTTTGGATGTTGTTTCTTCTTTGTTGATTAATTAATATGTAATTAGGGTTGATTTGAACATTTTGTAGTTCTAATTTTGTATTTGAAGTGATGAAATAATAGAGGTTTCATTGCATTGTGAAGCTTGGATTTCGTTTGTGTTTTTTTTGTTTTATAATATTTGAATTTTGTATGGGTGAAAAAGAAAAGAGCACTAAAGTAGAGGTTAGCATTATTTGTAGTTTGGTCTTTGTAGAAATGTACTGCAATGCTTGAATAGATGCTCTGTTTCATATATGAAAAATGAGACGATGGGGGCAAAGCATTAGGGCTAGTTTGACAATATTTTTGGAACCGCAATTCTTGCAATTTTAAATTTACATGGAAGATTTTGCGAAGCTTGATGGCTGGTAGTAGTAGGAAGATTAGAGAAAGTAGATTATTATTTTTTTTTTTTGTAGCATTACGGTGTTTGAATTGAAGCTTGTTTGAGTTCTTTAACTGACTCTCCTTGCTCGTATTCTTTTGCCTAATACATTGAGATAGTAGGTTATCTATGATGGTTTGGATGCTTGTGACCATTACAAAATGAACAAATTAAAGTTGCAACAATTGATGACAAAAAACCTTAGGCGAAGAAAAAAAAGTACAACATTCATTCTATATTTTTTTCCCCTTAGGTCTCAGGTTCAACTCCTATTAGGGGTAATCAGCTCCTTGGGGCCACGCCCGCGTGTTCTGTCCAAGATTTGCCTGATTCACGTGAAGGGGGCGCTTTGCATGGGTTCCGGGATTAGTCGAGGTACGCATAAGTTGGCTCGGACATCCAGTCATAAAAAAATATATATATATCAAATTTCTCTCTGGAAAATGAAGTGCAAAGGATTTTCATCAAAACTCTGTTTTTTTAGATGGTAAATCAAGGTGAAGAAGAGCAATAAAAATAAAAATAAAAAACCCTGGTGAATAGCAAAGAAAATAAGAGCTTATATTTGTATTGCAACAAGTTATTTGTTGCTTTGAGTTATTGCAATGGACCAGATATAATTATTTTCTTTGTGCATGAATATGTGCATCCATCTAAACCAACATTTGGACTCATGATAAAAATTCATTTGGATTAATTTCTTCAATGCTCTATGCCGTTGGAATTGAACAGGTTGTTGCCAACGTGAGTTCTGAAATTGGGAAAGCTACAATATTCATGATGAATTTTGGCCACAACGCATTTCATGTTTCTGTGTTCTAATTTTGTGCACTTGGTATTATTATTTGGTTGTTTCACCTGCCACTTATTTTATAGTAAACTTTGCTCATATATTTATGGTTTCTTTGCTCATAATTCACTGTTTGAACCAATAAGAATACCAATGAATAAGCTGGTTTGATGTACTGATAAGCTGCTGCTCACTGGATTCCCAATAACTTTGGAAATTGAAAATCTCAGTTCAACTAAGCAACAACCAAAAAATGAAAATTTAATGTGCCATTTGGTAACACTTACATTTTCAGTTTTTCTATTTATATTTATAAAAATTTAAAAAATTTAAATAAAAACTTGTTTGGTAAATTTTTGATTTATAAATCAGTGGTTTCAGTTTATAAATTTGGCAAAAAAATATAAACTCAAAAAATATGTTTCCGTTTTGAGTTTTGAGTTTTTTTTTTTTTTTACCACCCAACACTAGCCACCACCCTCCACCATTTTCCACCACCGTCTTCCGCCACCACCACCCACCCCCCACCACCACCACCACTCACCACTCATCTGCCACCGCTACCCACCACCCGCCACCACCAGCCACCTGCCACCACCTGCCACCACTACCCACTTGCCACCCACTCGCCGCCACCGCCACCCACCCGCCGCCGCCACCACCACCACCACCCACCTCTCGCCGCCGCCGCCATCACCACTACCACCCACTTGTCATCCACCCGCCACCACCCATTACTACCATCCACCGCCCGCCACCACCACCAGCCACCTACCCGCCACCACCACTCACTACCCACTTGTCACACCATCCACCACCCGCCACCACCACCCACCACCCACCACCACCACTACCACCACTACCACTACCACTACCACTACCATCACCTACCACCCACCACCTACCACCACCACCACCACCACCACCATTACCACTACCATCACCCACCACCCACCCGCCACCCACTTGCCACCACCACCCACCACCCGCCACCGTCACCCACCCATCCACCACCACCACTACCACCACCTGCCACCTACCCGCTACCATTCACCACCACCCACAACCACCACCCACTCGCTACCACCCACCACCCGCCACCGTCACCCACCCACCCACCACCACTCGCCACCGTCACCCACCCACCCACCCATCCACCACCTACCTGCCACCACCCACCACCACCGCCACCACTACCCACTACCACCCGCCACCCGCCACCCTCATCCACCACTACCACCACCCACCCGCCACCACCCGCCATCCGCTACCCACCTGCCACCACCACCCACCACCCGCCACCACCACTACCACCACCCACTCGCTACCACCCACCACCTGCTACCGTCACCCACCCACCCACCCACCACCACCACCACCACCCACCTGCCACCACCCGCTACCCACCACCCACCGTCACCACTTTCCACCACTGTCTTTCGCCGCTACTTGCCATTTCTCACTCTTTTTTATATTTTTAAATTTTTTAAAACGTTTTGTCAATTACCAAACGCGTTTGTAATTTATGTTTTTCTAAAAATAAACAAAAACTAGTTTATAAAATTTTTATAAATATAAACTGAAAATGTAAACGTTACCAAACAGACCCTAAAGGTTTAAAATTTCAATTTTTTATTTATTTATTTTTTAATCTTTTCTCACGCTGTCCAATCAACTAAATGCATAATTCTTTTTCCTGTACTTTTCTCTGTTCTGGGACTCAATCTTATGTTGACTATTAGAGGCAGATTATCTTGACAACTAAATAAGTAGAAATAAAATATACAAGGTTAGGGAAAGCTTGGAAATTAAAAATCTCAGCTCTAGTGATCATGATTTTAATTTTCTTTTATATGACTTTTTGGTTCATTATTTGCTTGTGCGCTTGATGATAGTTGTTTTAGTAAGTGAGATTTGACTATTATTAATTAGTAACCATAAAGCAATTGTGTAATCTTGCTGCACCTCATGTATCATCTATCTACTATAGCCTATAGCCGTACGAGGACACAAGTAGTTGTTTGCTTGGTATTTTATTATAGATGATATTTGATTCTTTGCTTTGTAACATTGGGGTATGCCGCTACAGTTTTTTTTGAAGCTTAACATGGTACAAGGATTGTTGAAGCTTGGGGTTCATGCATCGATATTCTTTTTGTTTTCTTCTTGATGATTGTGTATTGATTGAATTTTTCTGACAATCACAATTAGTTGATGAATGTTTGGTTGATGCAACAAACCGCCAACGCAAAACTATTTTTTGATCTTACTATTGTTTGTGTTGATATGCGACAGGTCTTAAATGGCTCAAAACTTAGTTCATATTTTTTTTATGGGACAGGTCTTGATATTCTCATTTGATCTTTACTACTATTTAAGTTGATTGATGGAACTTGGAACCGGCACTCAACCAAGGCAGGTGTTGCTTAGATAGCACTAGATAACAGGAAGCCAAATTGCTTCAAAGAAGCATGTTTAGAAGTGTTGAGATATGAAAAACATTTTGATGCTTGGCAATGCCAAGTCAGTTACCTGCTGTTAATCAAGAGCGTTAGGGAAAGGAAGGCAGGAAGGCAAGGGAGTGGGATATGAAATACATTTTGATGGATATATGTAACTATTGCAACTAACTGCTTAGATTATGTATCACTAAAGTACCCATGCAGGTGGTGTATGAAGCACATTTGGCGGCAAAAGCAGCTTCCATTAGGAGCTGTTAAAGCTGCTTTATTTTGTATGATGTTGTTGTGTTAAATATATGCATATCTTACTTTTACTCAAAAAAAAAATAATAATAAATAAATAAATAAAAAATGAAAGAGAATAGTGTTTTGATGTGAGATGGACTCTAAAATTAGTTATTGTTTTTGTTTATGGACAGATTTGATATGCTTTTGTTGTAGGAACAAATTGTCACAATTTTAAATTAAAAAAAAAAATCTATGGTGGCGTTTTTAAAATGCCACTAAAAGTGTCTGCGTGACATCACTATGCTGCTAATGGTGTTTGAATTAAGTGTTTAGCAACTTTTATGAAATGTCATCTAAAGTTTAAAACAGAGTTTTTAAACACCGTACAGATAAGGTGACAGGCATGTCTTCGGCTTTTGCTACTAAGCATTGCAAAAAGATTTGGCAGTGCTTTTGACCCCTATAGCGGCTTTTTTTAAACGCCACTAATATGATATTTCTTATAGTGTATACTTTGTGTGCAAGTTTTTTTTTTTATAATTTTTTTTTGGTACAACTTTGCATGCAAGTTAGTTTGGTCAAATGGGGAGGCCTGAATTAGGTGCAACGAAGTAGGTTGATAAGCATCTAAGGCCACACGATTGACTTAGAAAAACCAAAACCATAAGCCATGCTACTTCGCATGAGGTCTCATCCTAGTAATCTTGTGGTTTTGTAATTGAGGAGGTATCGATGCCTAGTATCTGTTGCCCTATTTTGTTTTTTGGTAAGTTATTATTATATTTTATTTACTAGTTTTTTAGTATTTGGATTTTTGAATTTTGGTGGGTATGTGTTAAAAAAATAGAAAATCAAACCTATTTAATATGTTCGTCGTAATCTCTGCCTCAGATTTCTTGATTTCTTTTTGGGATTTTTATGTGAAATATAATGAATTTACCAATTTGATTATGAAATTTACTAATGAGATAAGTATTAATTACTTTTTGTTTAATACCCCTTTTGGAAAGTGCCTAAAAAGTTAGTTTATTAGTTCATTGGTTTATTTAGATCATATCATCACTTTACTTTTTGCACGTCTTTTCTTAATAAATAAAAAAAATTATTTTTTTAGCACTTCCTAAAACAACTCTAATGGATTTAAAATTGTCTTCTCTCTTGTCTTGAACTGGATCTAATTAGGGTTTTGAACGGTTTGTGGAGCCAAATAGTCAATCGGCCAACATTGGTTTCAAGTTTAATTAGCTTGTTTAAATTTGATTTGTTTATCTTTTAGAATTTTAAATAAAGTACGAGTTTAAATAATTTGATTTATATGATATATAAAAATTTATTGAGTTGAATTTAAAAAAATAATTAATTTTATAATGTATTTAAATTTAAATTGTTTACTTGTCAAGTCCATCTTGAAGTTGAGTTGCTTGTTATTTTATTCATTTATTTGCTTGTTACAATGTCGTTTTATCATTTTTTTTATATATAATATTATTTCAATTATGCACAAGGTATTTTTGACACAATTATCTTTCAATATTTTGAACCGTTAGATAATCTCATTATAATCACGGTCATTGATCACTATATAAAGTTAATGCGATGGGTTTAACTTTAGGAGAAATTACATATCAATAGAACATTTTCAAAATAATTATTTTTTCATAAAAAAAATTATAATTATAATTATTAAAATTTATATAATTTTCTATTGATTTGAAATTATTTTTACAAACATCTACTAATTTTTTTATTTTTCCCTAACTTTATGTTAAATTTAGCATAAGATTTGATAAATTATTGTTTAGTAATAAATTTGGGCAGACCTTCTGTCAAAATATAAATTTGCCTAACAGTAGCTTGATTCTAAGATTATGTACGGGAAAGAAATAAACCTTCTCGTATAATCCTGTTGATCAAGATTGCACTTCTCCGTACGTCGTCGCTTTACTCCCTGAAAACACAAACGTGAGCTAGCCGGCGGGTGTGTGCCGGATACCTCTTCGATGCCTAAGTCAGCAAAATAGACAAATAGACAAAAAGTTCTGTGTATTCGGGAATCAAAGTTTTGTTACCTCTCCAAAGATGATGTTATGAGCTTTTATAGGTTCCGTGTAGCTTAATCCAAGTAGGACTCTTACTCCTCCATGTAGAGTCCTCCTAGGAATCACATTCCTAAGAGATAATGCTTATCCTTCAACACCCCCCTCACTGTTTAAACCAAGTGAGATGGTTTTACCATGGTCGGATTCTAATATGACCGAGGTAAGCATGGCTATACTAAGCCGTAGACTAGACCGAGCTAACTTTAGCTCGGCTCTTCCATTCACTGCTCTTACTCCGTTTTCTCCAGTACTAACCATGGTATGTTCAGACCGAGATAACAAACATCAAGGTCCTGACCAAGCTAACAAATAGCCAGGTTTTGACCGAGCTAAACACAATACGTCATGACCGGGCTAACTCCAAGTGCGGTGACTGAGCTACCCACAAATCTCTCACAGACTGAGATAACAACAAGCCTCTCTGGACCGGGATAACAATAGGGCTTACCAGGACCGGGCTAACCTACAAGCCCCTTTCATCCAGCCCTTCTTACTGCGGCCCAAAGAACGGCCCATTTACCCAGCTCGACCCAATTTAGGTATAAATTATCTTCTCAATTGTCCCTTAATTCCATCTGTGCAACATGATAGGGATTATCTGCCTACCAGCCGAGCTAAAAACTTTAGCTTTACGACCGAGCTAAACTCTTTAGCCTTTTCAGCCAAGCTAAAAACCCTTTAGCCTTTCCAGCCGAGCTAAAACTCTTTAGCCTTTCTAGCCAAGCTAAATTCACACCGGGCTCTAGCTGTCCGGTCAAAACGTCTCTTCAATCACAGCAACTGAATCGCTTCTCATTCCAATGACACGTGGCATACTTTTATTGGTTGAAGGAAGCTGTTACGCCGTCTTCGTATCTCGCGTTTTTTGAACAGTCCCGCCCAAATTTTGGGCCTTCCATCAAAACAAATCTATTCGTTCTTTTTTTGAATCATTCTTACCACTATTCACCTCCTTCTCTCTCTTTCTTCGAGCCTCCATTGTTCTTTAACTTTGCAACTGTGAAGCTTGTGGTCGTTGTTGTTCTCTACTTCCATTTCCTTCCTCTTAACTTGATAAGTAACACAAATCTGTTCTCTTTTTACACTGTATTGTTTACAATTCACAGCATATTGTTAATGTGCTTTTGCAAAACACATTTTTGCTTTTTCTTGCGTTTTCTGGGAAAAACCTTATAAGAACCACTTGTATTTCAATAAGCAATCTGTAGAGCACTGTATTTGATCCAAAATCGCAATATAACCGAACTAAAAAGTTGTTTGTAGTTGCTGTCAAACTAACCAGACTAACCAACCGAACTAACACACTATGCCAGTAGTTTCAACTAGTAGAACCACCTTTTTAGCCAACTAGCCGAGCTATCAAACCGTACTAGGTCTGCGTAACAGCGGGCTTGAAAGCCCCCAACCATGACCGAGCTACAACTTGGGCCTACACCAGCCTTCTTAGTTTAGACCGAACTAAGAACGCTGCCCCTAGAGGCTCAACCGGGCTAACAAATGCCTTGCTCAAACCGAGCTAAGACCCATAGCATCTCAAATAGCCGAGCTAGGACTTCATTTATTTTTCCTTTATTTCTTTTTTCACTTTGCAGACTTAGGTTGCCAGGCACTCCTTCGCACGCTCAACCGAGCTACTCAGCGTCATTTTCCGACCGAGCTAGTACATAGCTAATTTATACATAAATTAAAACTTGATGGGTAAATATAGGTTTTTAGTAAACTCACTAGGTGTAATGGTTGAGTTCCGAAGGGACTACAACATCCCTGATGATGTTCACCTAAGCTTAGCCGAACTAGAGACTACTCCCTGGGGAAAACCGGGCTTTGTCCCTTTCACCCTTGTATCCATAGTAGAAACCGGCCTATGATTCCCTGTACAACCACTCCTCTGTGAATTCCTTAGGCAAACCAAACTATGCCCAACCCAACTTTCCACAAATTCCCACCGCATAATAAATGGCATCGCCGAGCTAAACCACCGGCTTGGTATTAACCTCGATCTGGCCGAAATATTCCATCAATACTCCCTAGGCTCAAACGAAGATGGATGGGTTTATTATTTAAGAATAAGGTGCCACCGTGAAAAAATAATAAAGAATACCCCAGATAAGGATGTAAATGATGATGACTTCTTCTGGGTTTCGGGCAATTTTGAAGATCAAGAAACCCAAATACCTGGAGACCGTATCAATTGGAACAAAGGCGTGCCCGGTATAATTACCTCGGCTAATTTTTATGCTTTCCTTTACCTCGGTTTCCTTTTCTTTGAACCGCACTAACTGTTGACCTCTTTATGCAGATCTGGACTTTCTTAAGTCCCAGTACAGTTACCCAAACTTAGCTTCACTTCGTACCGCACTACGACATCCTGATCGAAGCTGGGCCGAGCTATTGAATTTTGAGCCGACCTACCGATATAGCAGCCGACGTAAAACCAGGGTGACTGACTTCTTGTTAGAAGCCTCTCCTGAACCGGATCTAACCTTGTCCCAAATCAACTTGATACCACTGACTGCTGAGCAAGAAATGGCCAAAAAGATAGCCGTGCGAGCCCTCTCGACCGAAACAAATCCGACCGAGGTGCCACCAGCCGGTCAAACTCAAGAGACCGTGGTAGCTCTGCCAACCCAACAGCCTTCATCATCGCGGCCAAGCAAGCGTGCTCGGACTTCTGCAACCGAGCCACGCCTTGTCGATGAAGACGAAACCATGGTCCCACAAACAACTCCGCCAAGCCCTCTATCGAGCCCAGAACCGGAGCGCTCTGACCGAGTTACCTCTTCTAAGTGGGCTCCAAAAATTACTTTTCAGAACCGTGCTATCGCGGATTCTGACTCAGTGGTCGCAGAAAAAGACCACATGATGGCATTCAACCTGGCTAAAGGTGTTTTTGCCTTCCAGCCGATATGAGGCACCACGACCACCTGACCGAGCTGAAGGCCCTTCGCTCGTCCACAAAATCGATGGTGCTGGTAAGTTGCTCTCTTGCCTATCTTCTGATTTTCCCTGACTTTTCCAACTCTCTGCTCGGTTTAAAAGTTACACTCTACCCTTTGGCAGGCTATACAGAAAAACCACATCGTACATAAGTGAGTGTTGGAACTTAGGAAAAGAACAAGGCAGGTCATGGCAGAAGCTGAAGCCAAAACGGCCGAGCTAAAAGAGTCCCAACAGAAGACGGCCGAGCTAGAGGCCGAGGTAACCTGTCTAACCGGACTAGTTACCTCAGCTAACGCTGATAAACAAAGGGCCTTGACCGCGATGAAGGATAAATACCTGCGCGAGTTGGCCAAGCTCGAAGAAAAGAAGAAAGCCGAAATAACAGAGCTTGAGAAGAAGCTAGAGGATGCAGAGGACCGGGGCTTTAAAGAGGGTGAAGCCCTATACATTAAGCAGTGTGAAGCTGCAAAGGATCTCTTCTTTAAATGTGGATGGAGGGGTGCTGTGGTGCCGTTCGGTCACGGGCCTGAGACTGAGGTCTTCAATCCTCCTCAATACTTCATACCGAGCTCACTGGCGAAGTATGCTGCTACCACTCAGCAACAATTTCTCGAAGCTTCAGACGATGAGGAAATTGAGCCCAATGATACCCCGGTCGTCAATGATCCTGCCAATCAGTCAGCTCGGGCGGAGCCAACGGTGGAAGATCTGACTAACGAGCTACCAACTGAAACCGTGCTTCCAACCGAGACCATACTCTCGACCGAAACCGAGCTTCCAACTGAAATCGAGCTGCGAGTTGAACTTGATGCTGATCTTGATGATCTGTTTGCCTGACTTTGCATTTCTCTTCTTTTTGCTTGATTTCTGTATTTTCTTTTATTTGCTTTTGGACACAGATTGTAACCGGGCTGAAGCCCCATCCTTTGTACTTGCTTTGAATTTTTAATGAAGTTTGTTTTTTTGTTCCAAAGTCTGCTTTTTTGTTCCAACTCTTATTTCGGTTGATCTCTATGCTTGTACTTTACTTTCTAACTGAAGTCTTGGATGAGGTACAACATTCTCTTGCCGAGATACTTTATCCCGATCTTAACATTGCAACTATAAGTATACCTGCCAACCACTCTTTAGCCGAGATACTTACCTCAGCTGAAGATTACCAAGACGAGTTGGTTTAATCCAGCCAACTACTCTTTAGCCGAGATACTTACCTCAGCTGAAGAGTACCAAGAGTTGGTTTAATCCAGTCAACCTCAAAATTTGTTATTCCTGCCATCTTAGAATAAAGTGTTTGGTTATTCCGACCAAACGTCCTGCAGCCTGGATCCTTATCCTGAGCTTAGGAAGGGTGTTGGTTTTTCTAGCCAACCTATAGTAAAGTGTTTGGTTATTCCAACTAAACGTCCTGCAACCTGGATCCTTATCCTGGGCTTAGGAAGGGTGTTGGTTTTTCCAACCAACCTCTAAGTTTGGTTTTTCCAGCCAACCTAGAGTAAAGTGTTTGGTTATTCCGACCAAATGTTCTGCAGCCTGGATCCTTATCCTGGGCTTAGGAAGGGTGTTGGTTTTTCTAGCCAACCATGTTTTCAATGCCCCTAACTTACTAGAACAACTTTTACAGAATAAAACACTTATGCTGAAAAGAAAACTACTTGTTTTATTGGGGAAAAGAAAAATTACAAGTATTCTGAAAAAAGGCTAAAAATAAAATAGTTTGAGATTGGCAGTATTCCATGGCCTGGGAATTGCTTTGTCGTCCTCATCTTCTAAGTGGTATGCCCCTTTGCCAGCTAATCCGACCACTTTGTAAGGTCCTTCCCAATTAGGCCCTAACTTGCCATCTCCTGGTACCACGGTGTTTCCCATCACTTTGCGTAGTACCCGATCTCCGATCTTGAATTGCCTTGGATGCACTGTTTTGTTGTATTTCTTGAATAACTCGTGTTGGTATGAGACAATGTGAACCAGTGCTCTTTCTCTTCTTTCTTCGGCGAGGTCGAGCTCCAATGCTATGGCTTCTCCATTCAAGTTTGGATCAAAATTTTTGCTTCTAATTGTAGGGAGGCCGACTTCTAGTGGGATTACTGCCTCCATGCCATAGGCTAAAGAGAATGGTGTCTCTCCAATTGATCGCCGAGGTGTGGTACGGTAAGCCCACAGAACATGAGGCAGTTCCTCAGCCCACTTGCCATTTGCTTTTTCTAACCTCTTCTTCAATCCATCCAAGACAACTTTGTTTGATGCTTCTGCTTGGCCATTTGCTTGGGGATATTCTGGTGTTGAATTGTATAACTCTATCTTGTATTCTTCACAAAAGCCTCTAAAGATTCTGCCATCGAACTGAGTGCCGTTGTCTGATATTAGGGCTTTAGGTATGCCGAACCGAGTAATGATATTCTGCCTGACGAACTTCTTCACATCTTTTTCCTTGATTGATGCCAATGCTTCTGCTTCCACCTACTTTGTGAAGTAGTCTGTTACTGCGAGAAAGAACTTCCTGTTTCTGGGTGCTGTTGGAAGTGGTCCTACTATGTCTAAGCCCCACATTGCGAAGGGCCATGGGCTGGTCAATGGTAGGAGCTCTTTGGTTGGCTGATGTATTTGGTGTGCGAACTTCTGACATTTCTCGCACTTCTTCACATACTTCTCTGAGTCTGCCTGCATGTATGGCCACCAGTATCCTTGCGAAATGGCTCTGTAAGCTAACGATCTTCCTCCTTGGTGGCTTCCGCACACACCTTCGTGTATCTCGAACAAGAATGCTTCCACTTTGCTGGGGTGAACACACTTTAGATAAGGTCCTAAGAATGACTTTTTGTACAATGCCATAGAAGTAGAGAGCCAAAATCGTTACGACTTTGCTCTAATTTTGTTGGCTTCTTTCTTTTCTTCCGGTAAGACGCCGTCTTTTAAGAACAGTATGATGGGATCCATCCATGAGGGGCCTAGTTCGGCGCAACATACCTCTTCTGCTTCGGGGTCTTCAATGCTTGGTCTTGGTAAGTAGTCAATTAGCAACGGATGAGGGATGGATGTATCTGCCATTGAAATAAAGCCTGCTAGTTCGTCTGCTCTGCTGTTTTCTTTCATGCCAATATGTTCTATCCGCACTTCTTCAAATTTCTTGATCTCTTTTTTGACTAAGTCTTGGTACTTGGCCATCCTGTCATCCTTTGCCTCGTAGTCGCCTGAAATTTGGTTTACCACCAGCTGTGAGTCGCTGTAAACCATTAGCTCGGTGGCCTTCATGTAGAATACTGATTTGAGACCTGTAAGAAGCGCTTCATACTCTGCTTTGTTGTTTGATGCTGGGAAGCCAAGGTTGACTGCTTGCTCCACAACTAGGCCATCTAGTGAGATGAGGACTATGCCAAGTCCTGCGCCGTGCCAGTTGGATTCTACATCTACGAAGAGCTTCCACATCTCTCCAACGAACAACTTCCAACAAGTGGAGGGGTCAGATGATGCCGTGGGGTCAACAATGTTGCTGGTGTTTTCTTTAAGGTCCATTCTTGCTGTCTGCCCCTTGCTATCTGATTGTACCAAGTCTTTATTTGTTGGTGAGTCTTGGCTTGGTGTAGCATGGTTCGTTTCTTCCTTGCTTTCTTTACTCTGGTCTGCCTTGGGGTCTGACTGAGTATCCTGCACCAGGGGTTGCGCTATTCCGGCGTCTACTTCTATCCCTAGTTCGGTTGTGTCAGTCAGGTCGACTGGGCAGATATGATGACTTCCTGGGGTAAATTTTGCGACAAAGTCTGCCAAAGCTTGGGCCTTTATCGCGGTTCTGGGTTGGAACGTGATGTCGAATTGTCCCAACTCTACTGCCCACTTCAAGATTCGCCCAGAAAAGTTTGCCCTCTCAAACAAGGCTTTTAATGGGAAAGTTGTGAGGACGACTATGGTGTGGGCATGAAAGTAGTGCGACAACTTCCTTGAGACCATCATCAAGGCCAAGGCCAATTTTTCCAGTGGCAAGTACCTTGTTTCGGCGCCCAGCAATGTCTTGCTGACATAAACGATGGGCAGATGTTGGATTCCTTCTGCATAGACCAACACTGCACTAATTGCGTGCTGAGAGACTGCCAGGTACAGGAAGAGTTCTTCTCCAGGTATTGGGGTGACAAGCAGTGGTGGAGAAGACATGTATTCTTTCAAGTTTTCCAGAGCGCGGTCGCATTCTTCGTCCCACTCAAACTTGGCTTTTAATGCTTGAAAAAATGGTCGTAGTCTGTCTGACGACCGGCTAATGAATCGGTTGAGTGCAGCTGCCATGCCAGTGAGATGCTGCACTTCTTTTACTGAGTTAGGCCTCTCCAGATCCTGAATAGCTTTGATCTGGGAGGGGTCTGCCTCTATACCCCGGTTGGTCACCAGGAAGCCCAGGAATTTGCCAGATCCTACACCGAATGCGCACTTAGATGCATTAAGGCGCAACTTGTGCCTCTTCAGAATCTGGAACATCTTACCTAGGTCCCTTAGATGGTCGTTCTCATCCTTGCTCTTGACCACCATGTCGTCGATGTAAGCCTCCATTGTTCTGCCTAACAACGGCTCAAACATATTGGTAACCATTCTCTGGAATGTTGCCCCTGCGTTCTTTAGGCCAAAGGGCATGACCCTGTAGCAATACAGTCCTCTTGGAGTTGTAAAGGACGTGACCTCCTGGTCCGGTTCGTACATGGCGATCTGATGGTAGCCTCTGTATGCATCAAGAAAGCTAAGTCGGTTGTGCCCCGTCGTTAGGTCTACCAGTTGATCTATCCGTGGTAGGGGGAAGCTGTCCTTTAGGCATGCTTTGTTGACTGTCTTGTACTCGATGTAGACACGCCATTTGTCATTCTTCTTTGGCACCATGACTGTGTTGGAAATCCATCTGGGGTAATGCACCTTTCTGATAGCTCCTGCCTCTAGCAGATTTCCCACTTCTTCCGCCACTATCTCGGCGTGGTGGAGTGCCGATCTGCGAGTGTGCTGAATGATTGGTCTGGCGGATGGGTGGACATTGAGTTGGTGACAGATGAAGTTTGGATCAATTCCTGGCATGTCGTAGGGTGTCCAGGCGAACACTTCGATGTTAGAGGTCAAGAATTCCAAGACCTCTAATCTCTCAGTGCTGGACAACGACAAACCGAGCAAAAAGAACTTATCCGGGTTCTTTTCATCTATTCTTACCTCTACCAAGTCTTCCATTGCTTTTTGATCAGCTGCTTTGCCGCCATCTGCGAACAGTTCATTGCTCTCAGGTTCTTCCACTGAATGAACATATCCCTTGGCAGCGCGGCTGCCATTAACCGTGACAAAGCATTGCTTGGACATTATTTGGTCTCCAAAGACCTCTTCAATTACCTCGGCTTCGTTGGGGAATCGCATTACTTGATGGTAGGATGAAGCTACCGCTTGCATGGCATGCAGCCATGTTCTTCCCAAGATTATGTTGTAAGTGGAAGGGACCTTCAACTCCCAAAATTCCACTTGTTTTGTCATGCTTCCTGCCCTGACTGGAAGGATAATCTTGCCGACTGGCCACTCTGGCATTGAGTTGAATCCGATCAGGGGGGATACAGCTGGTGCCAAGTCTTTGTCTTGTAGCTTTAACTGTTTAAATGTTTCGTAATATATTATCTCACATGAACTACCTTGGTCGATCAAAATCCGCTTGAGGTCAAAATCCTTGACTCAGAGAGCGACCACCAGGGCATTATTGTGAGGGCAATATATCCTGGCCAAGTCTTTATCTGAAAAGGATATGACGTTCGTGGCCTCTGTTCTCCTCTTTTTAATGGTAGGTTGAGCACTTAGTACCCCCCTTAAGTGCTCAGCCTTCTTGATCGTTCCTCTGAGCTCACATATCCGCTCAGGTTCACATACTCCATGTATCATGTTGATCACGCCTTGAGGTGGAGTGTCGACCGGCATCCCATCTGGGACGTTATGGTTTTGGGGGGCTGGCTGTGTCCCTTCTTCAATGTACTTGTCCAGATGACCAGCCGCTACTAGCTCTTCTAGGTGCTGTCTCAATGGTGTGTAATTTT
This sequence comes from Camellia granthamiana, assembly GCA_036172215.1. NCBI lineage: Eukaryota > Viridiplantae > Streptophyta > Magnoliopsida > Ericales > Theaceae > Camellia > Camellia granthamiana. The sequence continues at coordinate 130,286,681 of CM069910.1, forward strand.
CAGTGCGGTGCCCCTTTTCCTTATGGAAGGTGCACCGGGATCTTTCGTCGTAGTTCTTCTGAGCCTCTCCTAGCTTGGCTGGCCATCTGATAAAAGGTTCATCACGTATCTCACTTAAAATCCGATAGATCGGTTTTTTGAATACCGTGGTAATGGTAGTGCGGACTCTCAACCATCTTTTATCCTGGTCCTCTCCGTTGTCTCGCCTGCCACGGTCGTTCTTGCTTGGACGCTCTACCGTGTTGACTTTTGCCGAAGTCTTTTTGTCTGGTGCTGCGGTTGTGCCAGACTTTGCTTTAGCACGGGCACCATCCTCTTCCACCCTAATGTGCTGGTGCACTCTCTCCATTAAGGCCTCCATTGTTAGAGGTGGCGTCATAATGATTGAGTCCCTTAGTCTGTTCCCAACTGGAAGGCCCCTTTTGTATTGTGCGATGGCGAGATTGGTAGGACAGTCCCCAATTTGGTTGAAGGTCTCCCAGTAACGACTATTGTAGGATCTAAGTGTCTCCTTGTCGCCCATGTCAATGGAGAGAAGCTGGTCAATCTCCACTGGCGTTTTGGTGTTCGTTTTGAACCTTGTTACGAATGCCTCTGCTAATTGTGCCCAGGAGGCGATGCTGCCTTCTGGTAGCCTTTCGAACCAGGTTAAACCCAGGTCGCCAAGGCTGGATGGGAATAAGATGCACATCAAGGCCTCGTTTCGACGGTATACTGCCATGACCTGGCGAAAGTGGCTCAAGTGCGAGCAGGGGTCCGTCTTCCCTTCATATGTAATGAATTTGGGCTGTAGGAAGCCTGACGGTAGGGGCGCGTTCTCAATTGTCGGAACGAACGGCGAGGTCTGCAGCCTCGCTAATGCTTTATCTGTTGGTTCGTAGGCTGGGCGCGGTATTGGCATTCCTACCTCGATGCTTCCATGCGTTCGAGGAGCCAACCGCTGAAGGGCAGAAACTCTGTGTGGGTCGCGTGCCTTGGCTTCCTCTTTCCATCGTGCCCTTTCTTCTAGCACAGTTTGTAAGTCAGATGATCTTGGTAACTCCGTCTGTATGGATGATGTCTGGTGCGTGCGTGAGGGCCGATAAGTGCTTTCCTCTATGTATGACCTCTCAGATCTCATCCTCTCAGACCTAGAGTGACGAGTTCTGGAAGTCCTAGATTGAGTGTCGCCTGTTCTGAGGCTCCTACTCTCTGCTTGTGATGGCGCGGTATGCCTGCTGCGATCCTCTGAGTGGCGAGGGGGCATTTTGCTTTTGCGCCCCTCTCCTGTCGCCACTCATTTTCCCTTCATCTGGCACTTCATAATCTCCATGTCCGCTGCCATCCGTCGTATCAATTCGTCATGCTCCTTCATGCGGTCCTCCAGAACTTGAGGATCAATCCTCCGCCTTTGTCTGTCAGGACTTTGTGAATGAGAGTGACGGGGGCTGTTATTCCGCCTCCCCCTAACATCCCTCCTGGGGTTATGTCGTTGGGGCTCCAAGTCTGCCATGGGAGGGACAGGAGGCAAACCTTCGCACGTCCCACCTCCTTCTGGGGTTTGTCCATCAATGGCGGACTGCGGCAAATCTTCGTTGTGCGCCATTACTTTTTATTAGCAAGGAAAACTTAATCAAGAGGTTTTGTTCGTTCTATTTTTTCCCACAAACGGCGCCAATTGTACGGGAAAGAAATAAACCTTCTCGTATAATCCTGTTGATCAAGATTGCGCTCCTCCGTACGTCGTCGCTTTACTCCTTGAAAACACAAACGTGACGGCGGATGTGTGCCGGATACCTCTCCGATGCTTAAGTCAGCAAAATAGACAAATAGACAAAAAGCTCTGTGTATTCGGAAATCAAAGTTCTGTTACCTCTCCAAAGGTGATGTTATGAGCTTTTATAGGTTCCGTGTGGCTCAATCCAAGTAGGACTCTTACTCCTCCATATAGAGTCCTCCTAGAAATCACATTCTTGAAAGATAATGCTTGTCCTTCAACACCCCCCTCACTGCTTAAATCAAGTGAGATGGTTTTACCATGGTCGGATTCTAATATGACCGAGGTAAGCATGGCTATGCTAAGCCGCAGACTAGACCAAGCTAACTTTAGCTCGGCTCTTCCATTCACTGCTTTTACCCCGTTTTCTCCAGTACTAACCATGGTATGTTCAGACCGAGATAACAAACATCAAGGTCCTGATTGAGCTAACAAATAGCCAGGTTTTGACCAGGCTAACCACAATACGCCATGACCGGGCTAACTCCAAGTGCGGTGACCGAGCTATCCACAAATCTCTCCCAGACCGGGATAACAACAAGCCTCTCTGGACTGGGATAACAATAGGGCTTACCAGGACCGGGCTAACCTACAAGCCCCTTTCACCTAGCCCTTCTTACTGTGGCCCAAAGAACGGCCCATTACCCAGCTCGGCCCAATTTAGGTATAAATTACCCTCTTAGGGATCATAATGGTTTTTGAGTTGAATCAATTGTTGCTTGATTTGTGGGGGTTTTTTTTTTTTGGGTGCATGAAAAGAAGAGCTTGCATTAATTCTTGAATTTGATAAGCAAAATGCTCAGAGAAAAAAGTGATTCCCAGATTCACAAAGCACTACAACGACTATGTCGCAATCACTGATGGTCTTATCGTGTTTTTTGGTGCTTTGAACACAGAATCTGCATGCAATGCATTTGCTTCTGCTATACTTCCCTTAATTGTGTTGTAGGAATTTTTCAACTAAGAAGATGACCAGCCGGACATCCGGCCGATCATCTAATGGGTTCAATACTCAATGGCTATGCACAATAAAATGCTAAAAGGTGCCAAACATCCTCATTTTGGTGAAACATTTTTGATATTTTCAATTTGATATTTGTTTGATAAAACCATTGGAGTAGAAAAAAGGGATACTTTTTACCAAATTTGAATTTGGTGGTAGATTTGGTACACGGTTGGAGATGGCCTAATAGAATCACCAAGTCTAAACTGCCCTCTAAGGACAAGTTTGGAAACATACTAAAAAGTCAAGTTTAGAAACTACCTAAAATAGGAATTTGAGAGAATTTAAACCTAATGGAGAGGATCGCGGGTTCTCTAATTGATTAACGAATTAGTAAAATTAATAGTAATGTGAGGATTTTTGCCGGGTGAATGTGAATTTTGATCCATCAAATATTAGTTTGGTAAATATCTAAATTTGGAATTGTCTTACAGGCAAAAAAAAAAAAAAAAGAAAAAACCTTTTTGAAATTGCTCTTTTTTTCCCAAACATATTAATGTAGTTGTTTTTTTCATTTGTGCTCAGTTCTTGGATCTGTTTTTTTTAGTAGGTAATGGTACATCCCTATTCTTGCCATCCCTAATTGTGTCTCTAATGACGTGGCATGATGATGTAGTGATAATGTGGAATAAAATAATTATTTTTTTTATATATGATATGAATTTTTTTTAATTATTATTATTTTATATTTTTTTTAATCACAATCACAAAGATAATATTTGTAACTAAACAAATTAAATACTGATTATTTAGAAAATCACCTTAAGATTTTGCTTTTCTATGCTCACCTTGCTTCATCTGCTGCGAATACTTTTCAAGTCTTTCGATGAGTAGAAAGCGTAATCTCTCACTCTCAGTAAATATTACTTCTGCTTGTATCATTACTCTCAGAGCTCCAAAAAATTAAAAGACAGTAGACAAATATATATATGGAAATGGAAAGCTTTTATTGAATACTTGAAAAATTACAAAAATTCCAAGAAAGATATAGAGAACATTCTTGCTCACTTATAAAACTCTGTTTCTTGTAACACCCCAAACTAACTACAAAAACCCAACCAAAGTATTAACAAATGACAACAAGAAAAATGTAATTATATTTCATTAAGTTTCAATTAAGTTTACAAAAGAGTAACATATGAGGGTATACATTCGAAAGCACATCCCTGAATCTGTAACATATGTTACATAACTGAATGAACTTCAAGCAAAAAGAAATTTCCTAAAGGCTTACAGTTTTCCAAGACAGTGCTTAGTTACAACAAAAATGGATTTAAATCCAATACAGTTAAAGTCCTAGACTTGTACAAATAAATACAACAAGAATAAACAAAATGAAGTCCTTGCTTGCAAGTCCTCCCAAGCTATTGCCTTGGCGGAGGCATATCATCAGCACCTGAAAATGATTTTCCCACATAGGGTGAGCCAAAGCCCAGTATAAATAATCCAACATAGTATATGAATCTTAATAAAGATATAAAGGTGAAATGCATATGCAATACTCATGACAAAACATTTTATATCTCTTTTAAACCATGCAATACCAAGTTTATATTACCATTCACGAAACATTTCCCTTTTACTAGAAAATCGGACTGTGAATATAACTCTGTGAATCTCTAGGTACGTGTCTGCAAGTAGACTATACAAGTACTACCAATTTGTCATTTTTACCGGTATTAACTGAAAGGCTAGACACCTATCCGAGCGGGCTTCTAGTATTTCACCAAGGACACACAGGTCAACTTAACATTGTAACCATAACCCCTACCTAGATTCACCAAGTATTCACCATTTTTCTCAAAACAATATATATTTCAATATGATAATATGCAACAATGCCCAATGCAAATGAGTGAGAAAATAGTTTAAATTTATTTAGTTTTTATGCAATTTCTACAACAATCATAGTTATCCTCCACCGATAGCCCAAAACAGATATCTCTAGACAATAATTAATTTTCATAAAGATAAACTTTCCAAATTCCAAGATGTGAGTGGCAATACATACCTAACTCCACCATCTTCATCAAGATCAACCTGATTTCACAGTTTTAACGTCTTTTCCATTTATCAAAACAAAATCAACATTTGGGATTTCTAGGGCAAAAACCCTCTTTCCTTTATAAACCATTTTTCTAGATAAAACCCATCATTTCATCACATCTCATCTGTACACATTTATCCACAACCATTCCCAATAAACCATTTGAAAACCCCTTATTTTGATTTCAGACCAAACCCAAGATTGTTCAAAAATCTATTTATTTCGTAAAGTGGTTTTATAAAAACAAATAGCTAAGTTAAATCTCTATCTCAAGCTTAGAAGGTGAAAGGAAGGAACTCAAAAAACTCAACATCAACGAAATCACGAGCCACTCGGATCAAAAGGAAGCCCTTGAGATGATCTACAATCTATTTCAAAGGACCAAGATGAGAAGGTACCTCTAAGTAAGTAGATTTGAAGATCTAGGTGATAAAAGTTGAGTTTTAAGAGAAAAGAGAGAAGTCGCGATTTAAAGAGAGAGAGAGAGAGAGAGAGAGAGGAAAAGTGAGTGAGAAAAGTGTGTTTGAAGTCCATTTATAGTGGTAGAATAATAGCCCTAATGTCAAAGGAAAGAGCAAGTCAAACCCCCAAAAAGTAGGGCCCAAAACCGAATCAAAAAGCTGAAAATAACTCACAGGGGTCGAACCTCGTGATAATGGTGTTGACCCTTAGGAAGAAAAGCTAAGACACTAATGTTTTGCAACAGACAAGGGTTGACTCTAGGAGACAGTGGTGTTAACCTTATTTTTCATAATGCAACCTAGAATAAAGCAGAAAGGGAGGGTCGACCCTAAGGACTCGAGGTGTCAACCCTATATTTCAATATGTAACCCAGGGTAAAGCAGTGATAGAAGGGTCGACTCCACCAAGCCTGGTGTCGACCCCAGATGCCAATAACAGGATAAGTGTCGACATCACCAAGGTTGGTGTCGACCCCAAATTCCAGTAGCTACACCAAGAGCAAAATAACATGGTGGTGTCGACCCTCAAACCGTAATCTAACAAAAGAAAATGGAAGGACGACCGCTACGAGTATGGTTTCCTGGATTCGAAAGTAATAAATGGATCAGGTTTAAGCCCGGATCACTCGTGAGATTGAGTTCTCTATTGATTTAGTGCCTGGCACAACATCGATTTCTATGGCACCGTATAGATTTGCACCCGCCAAGTTGATTGAGTTGAAGGTCCAATTCCAGAAATTGTTAGACAAGGGCTTTATCCGCCCTAGCATATCACCTTGGGGAGCACCGACTCTCTTTGCCTAGAAGAAGGATGGCACATTGTGACTTTATATTGACTATCGGAAATTGAACCGGGTAATTGTTAAGAACAAGTACCCAATGCCTCGTATAGAAGATTTGTTTGATCAGTTAAAGGGATTTTGTTGCTTTTCTAAGATAGACTTGAGATCGGGTTATCATCAGTTGAGAGTAAAGGAGGAGGATATCCAGAAAACAACATTTCGTACGCCGTATAGCCATTATGAATTCCTGGTGATGCCTTTTGGGTTAACCAACACACCTGCCATGTTTATGGATTTGATGAACTGAATCTTTCATGAGTTCCTAGACCGTTTTGTGGTCATCTTTGTTGATAACATTTTAATTCACTCATAAGAATACGTGGAATACTTACGGGTTGTGCTTGAGTTACTTAGGGCCCACAAGTTGTATGCTAAGTTCGGGAAATGTGAATTTTGGTTGAAAGAAGTAGGATTCTTAGGCCATGTGGTATCCGGGGAATGTGTGACAGTAGACTCTTCTAAGACAGAAGCATTGGGAACAACCTAAGAATGCATTTGAAATTTGTAGTTTCTTAGGGTTGGCTCGGTATTACCGTCGATTTGTGAGGGATTTCTCTATATTAGCCTCACTATTAACTAGGCTGACGAAGAAGGGAATCAAATTTGTGTGGAATGAGACTTGTGAGGAATCGTTCCAAGAGCTTAAGGTTAGACTCATCACTACTCTAGTGTTGATCATCTCGGAGAGGGGTTTGGGTTATTCGGTACATTGTGATACATCTTAGGAAGGTTTGGGTTGCTTCTTGATACAAGTAGGGAATGTAGTAGCCTATGGCTCACGTCAGTTGAAAACACACGAGAGAAACTACCTTACTCATGACCTAAAGTTAGCAACTGTGATCTTTACGTTGAAGATTTGGAGACATTACTTGTATGGTGAGAAATTTGAGGTCTTTTTTGATCATAAGAGTTTGAAGTATATGTTTTAACAAAAAGATTTGAATCTAAGACAAATGAGGTAGATGAAATTTATGAAAAATTATGATTTTGAGTTGCACTGTCATCTGGGAAAAGCTAATGTAGTGGTTGATGCCTTGAGTAGAAAGACCATTATCAGTGTAGCGAGTATTGCTATTTGGAAATGGGAGATATTGGGTGCCATTGGTGAGTTTGACTTGGATCGTAGCGAGTCCTTCGAGCTGGCTACTTTGTTTATAGTAGTTGCACAACCTATACTTATGAGCCGAGTTATAGAAGCACAGCGAGGTGATCTTGAAGTAGAAGCCCTCCGAGAGAAGATATCTAGTAGGAAGGTAGAGAGGGGCTTGAACGTGTATTCTGATTCGAGTATTAGATACCTTGACTGTCTCTTTGTGCTAGAGTCTTGTAGAGAGGAGGTAATCCGAAAGTTTCACCATTTGCACCTTACAATGCACTCGGGAGGCATGAAAATGTACTGTGACCTTAGCCACCAATTTTGGTGGAAAGGAATGAAGAAAGATGTAGTCTTGTTCGTATCGAGGTGCCTTACTTGTCAACAAGTGAAGGCCGAGCATCAAAGGCCAGCGGGTTTGTTACAACCCTTGTCTATAGCTGAGTGGAAGTGGGAGCATGTTATAATAGATTTTATTATGGATTTTCTGAGGACTCAACGGGGTAATGATACCATTTGGGTGATAGTTGATCGGTTGACTAAGTCAGTACACTTTGTACCTATGCGCACGAGGGACCCGGTAGATTATTTTCTCAACCTTTATATTAGGGACATTGTTCGAATTTATAGGGTCCCAGTCACTATTGTTTCGGATAGAGATCCGCGTTTTACGGCTCGGTTGTGGCAGAGTCTACAGAATGTCTTGGGCACTAAGTTGACCTTTAACACCGCTTATCATCCTCAGACTGATGGGCAGTTAGAGCGTACCATCCAGATCCTTGAGGATATGTTTCAGACTTGTGCTCTTGACTTTAAGGGGTCGTGGGAGAGGCACTTGCCCTTAGTGGAGTTTGCCTATAACAATAGCTTAGGCAAGCATTGGCATGGTACCGTTTGAGGCCTTGTATAGCCGACCGTGTAGATCTCCCATGTATTGGGCTGAGGTGGGTGATGCACCAATGATAGGTCCTGAGTTAGTCCGGGAAACAACAAAGAAGGTTGCGCTTATTCATAAGAGGTTAGCCACGACCCAGAGTTGTTAGAAGAGCTATGCTGACCATAAGAGAAGACCATTATCCTTTGAGGTATGAGATCATGTCTTCTTGAAGATATCACCTAGATGAGGTTTGGGAAGAATAGGAAGTTTTCTCCTAGGTTTATTAGGCCTTTTGAGATCCTAGAACGGATTGGGGAGGTAGCTTACCATTTCGCCTTGCTGCCACAGTTTTTCAGGGTTCACGACGTGTTTCATATCTGTGTGCTCTGGAAGTATGAGCCGGATCCATCACACGTGTTGGATTGGACTGAGCTAGAGATAGATGAGGATGCTTCATATGAGGAGAGACCGGTTAGAGTTTTAGATACTCGAGACCAAGTCTTGCGTGGTAAGACAATTCCTTTAGTGAAGCTGTTGTGGAAACATCACAAGGTTGATGAAGCAACTTGGAAACGTAAAGCGGTAGTCCATGAGAAATATCCAGACCTATTTGTCAATGTTTGAACTTGTGCTGAAACTTTTTTCATGTTAATGTAATATAAACATTGTATATGTTTTAGAAATGTGAATTGTACATTCAGTGATGAGAACGTGTTTATCATGGTGGTGAGAATGAATGATCGGTGGATGGGTCATGGTGACAAAATTGAATTGTTATCATGGCTGCAATTGGTTTGAACAAGGTTTTATTGTTGATTTAAAATTTCGGGAACGAAATTCCTTAAGTGGGGGAGGTTATAACGATTCGGGCTTAGACTCAACCCATTTATTGCTTTCGAATTCAGGAAACCATACTCGTAGCGGTCGTCCTTCCCTTTTCTTTTGTTGGATTACGGCTTGAGGGTCGACACCATCCTTGGTGGTGTCGACACCACTTTGTTGTTGTGCTCTTGGTGTAGCTACTAGAATTTGCGGTCGACACTAGCCTTGATGGTGTTGACACTTACCCTATTACGTCTCAAGGGCTTCCTTTTGATTAGAGTGGCTCATGATTTCATTGACGTTGAGTTTTTTTGAGTTCTTCCCTTTCATCTTCTAAGCTTCAGGTAGGGATTTTTCGTATTTCTTTATGAGTTTTAACTTAGCTATTTGTTTTTATAAAACCACTTTGCAAAAGAAATGGATTTTTGAACAATCTTGGGTTTGGTTCGAAATAAAAAAGAAGGGCTTTCAAATGGTTTATTGGGAATGGTTGTGGATAGATGTGTATAGATAAGATATGATGAAATGACAGGTTTTATCTAGGAAATGGTTTATAAAGGAAAAAGGGTTTTTTCCCTAGAAATCCCAAATGTTGATTTTGTTTTGATAAATGGAAAAGATGTTAAAATTGTGAAATCAGGTTGATGTTGATGAAGGTTGTGGAGTTGGGTATGTATTACCACTCACATATTGGAATTTAGAAAGTTTATTTTTATGGAAATTATTTATTGTCTAGAAATATCTGTTTTGGGCTATCGGTGGAGGATAACTATGATTGTTGTAGAAATTACATGAGAACTAAGTAAATTGGAACTATTTTCTTACCCATTTGCATTGGGCATTGTCACATATTATTATATAGAAAATGTATATTGTTTTGAGAAAAATGGTGAATACTTGGTGAATCTGGATAGGGGGTGTAGTTACAATGTTAAGTTGGCCTGTGAGCTTGGTGAAAGACCAAAAACCTACGCGAATAGATGTTGAGCCTTCCGGTTAATACCGGTAAAAATGACAAATTCGTAGTACTTATATAGTCTACTTACAGAAATGTACCTAGAGATTTACAAAGTTGTATTCACAGTCTAGTTTTCTAGTAAAAGGGAAATGTTTCATGAATGGTAATATAAACCTGGCATTGTATGGTTTGAAAGAGATATAAAATGTTGTGTCACGAGTATTACATATGCATTTCACCCTTATATCTTTGTTAAGATTCATACACTGTGTTAGATTATTTCTATTGGATTTTGGCTCACCCTATGTGGGAAAACCATTTTCAGGTACTGATAATATGCCTCAACCAAGGCAATAGCTTGGAAGGACTTGGAAGTAAGAGCTTCATTTTGTTTATTCTTGTTGTATTTGTTTGTACAAGCCTAAGGCTTTAACTGTATTGGATTTAAATCCATATTTGTTGTAACCAAACACTGTCTTCAAAAACTGTAAGCCTTTAGGGCATTTCTTTTGCTTGAAGTTTATTCAGTTATATAACATATGCTATAGATTAAGGGATGTGCTTTTGAATGTATACCCGCATATGTTACTCTTTTGTAAACTTAATTGGAACTTAATGGAATATAATTACCTTTTCTTGTTATCATTTATTAATACTGTGGATGGATTTTTGTGGTTATTTCAGAGCATTACACTTCTTAACTCTACTTCTACAAGACGTAGCCATACCCTTTTATAGGCAAAGAGTGGACTTCAACTTCAGAATTGAAATGCATAAAATTAAAAGATAAGGTTCTTGTTACAATACAAGAAACCTTTTACATTATGATTTATTGAAACTAACAACTTAGTAGTGATATCTCCACCACTTTGGTTTTATTTAGCATGTGACTCATTTATCTTCATTTATAATGTGGTCAATTTTGTCGTGTCTCCTTGGATATGTCTATCATGTGAGCTTTCTATCTTGGCTTCTTCTGTCATGTGAGCCTTACTTGGCTTTGTTTTCCATGTGACTTGCTTGAAGGATTTTCGTATTTTTAGCTTGATTTGTCATGTGAACTTCTGCCCATTTTTCATAAATACAGAGGTCCATATCTTGCATTGATTCATAGTGAATTTAGGCTCTCATGTTGATTCTGTAGAGTTTCCAAACGGCTGCAGAGATGTCTGGTGCTTAAATTATCTCTTCTTGAAGCATCTTGACTATTTCCTTTGCCTTGTCTATTCCTAGCTTAGATGACTTAATGAAAGCTTTTTTGCTTCTTATCGCCACAACTATCTTCCCATCACAGTAGATTACTGGTTTTGAATGTTGGAGAAGAGTTTCCAATGTATTATGGAAAAATAAGAGCCTATCAATTTTGTCAATGATAGGATCATATCCCTTCCATGATATTTTGTTTTTACCATGGTAGAAAGGATTTTGACAGGTTACTGGGTACAAATACTAGATCTAATATGGTTGATAAAACTAAGTTTCAATTCTTTCAACCAAAGTGGACACAATTTTTGTCGTAATAAGTATGGGGCATGCTCCCATAATTGTAATAGTATATTTAACTATTATTGGAAATTTTATTAAGAGCTGAAAATTTTCTCTATTAATTTTCACAAAATCAACAATTCCAAATTCAATCCAATGTATATTAATTTTATCCATGGATAACTTAAGACTGGGCCAACCATAATCTCAGTGTAAGGATTCTCCTAAAGATGGCACACGAAGTATTTTTTCGTATTTATCTTTTTTTGGCAATTTGTTTAATTTTTTCAGCCAACTCTTTTGGAAAAAAACGTTTCTATTTCTTTTAAAATAGAAATTATTTTTCACTTTTTTCTATCATTTTTTCATCATTGTGGATGCTGTTAAGTTCTTTTTCTAGAAACTCAACATAATTGTAAGAGCACTAATAATTCTATGCATATCTTTTCGTTTGCTGTTGCATAAAATAGACCAAAATTCTTTGAAAAGTTTTTTCACTTTCTGGTGCTAGTCCAAATTATAAAACGATTTTCCGATTATAGTAGGGAGCTCTACTATATCTATGTGAGTTTGGCGAGTTTAGAGGTTACCTCACCCTTTCCCTCACTCGATGATTCTCCTTCTAACAATATCTTTGGATTTTTTTTTTGGTTAAAAATTCGATTTTTTTTTTTTTTTTGGGTTGCGATTTCAACTGTATACGCTTTATTAGTTGAAGCATTTTTTAAATCCTTCCACCAATAGGTTTTTGCTTATGGTCTAATTTGTTGCAATTTCCGCAAAATACCATGGGTCTTTTCTTTTTGTCAGCTGAAGTTGTAATTTCCTGCACCATAAAACTCATAAAACTTAATTCCCTAGTTAGAGAATCTGCAACGGAATTTTTCTCAGAAATAATATATTCAACATCAAAACTAAAATAATTGTGATGTCCCGAGTGTTGGACTTGACTAGTATTGAGTAGTAAGTTAGTGTGCATTACTTTCGGTATTTTGTTTATCGTATTGGGCCATTGAGATTTCTTTTCTAATCTTAGTTAACATCTTTTTACTTTTTCGGTTTAAAAATTTTGGATTTTGGGCATTAGAACTGGTTTCGGAGTACAAAAATCAAATTCTGAGTTTTTGGGCAAAACCACTTACGCGAATTTGGTAATTCCTCAAGCGAATCCTCATAGAAGTTTCTCGATTTTCTAGACAGAAAATTGCTTGTACGGATTCAGTATTTCGCTCGAATGGATTTTGGGAAAATTTCTGGGTTCTTCTCTAGAGCAAACTACTAGTGTAGATTGGGATTCCCCTCACACGGAATTCAAATTGTTGATGCGGATCCTCAAAATTGATGCCAAAAACGTGTTAGACACACTTTTGCACTCCTCTCTCTCTCTCTCTCTCTAAACTCATCTTTTCTCTTCATTCTCTCTACAAACACATCCAAATCCAAACTTCTCTCTAAGATTTAGCTCTAATCTTCAAGAATTTGAGGGGCTTTTTACACCAAATCGAAGAGTGCGACAAGGGCTACCTTTACACCGGTTGAATCGAGTTTTCATCAACGTTTAACTTTAGGGTTTTCATCTCTTTCCTCTTCTAAGCTTGAGATAGGTATAATCTTTAAGTTATGTATATATGTTTTTGCAAGTCTATACTTGTTTGGAGTATTTCATATATGTTTGGATCATGATTTTGGGTTGTTGAACCCTAGATGATTATATGAGTGGATTTTCTCTATTTTTCCCAAAACTTTTAAAAATATGAGCTATGTTCTAAAGTGTGGGTGTTGTTTTGGAAAAATCTTTTCAAAATGAAACAAAAACCTAGTTTTGGTGGAAACACTAGAATTTGGGGATTTTGGAAAAAAGTTGAGGTATTGTGAAATTTATGCTTGGTGAATTGTTATGTGAAGAAATGATGGAGAAATTTCTATAATTGTATCAAGTGAAGAATTTCATTGAGGAAATGAGAATTATTGACTTTAAAACTTATTGTTGGTTTGTCTTGGAAAGCCAAGTTTAGAAAATGATGTTTAACATGTAAAGAATACATGAATATTGATATTGTTATATTATCTCTTGGAATTATATTATGATGTTATATTGATAAGAGATGTGGGAATTTGATCACAATGGAGGATTGTGTGGTGGGATTGAAAAATGGAACTATATTGATGCATTGTTATATTTTGCATTGCCATTCCATTTAATCATTATCATAATTGATTTTGAATCTTGCATTGGAAAGTTATTGCCATGAGAAAGAAATTGTTTAATGAAACAAGATCATTTAAATTTGTTTTAGGGTAAATACGTTGGTAAGTTCAGATAAAGGGTGTAATTGGTATTAATTAAGTTGGCTTGAGTGTCTATGGTGAAAGACTGAAAACACGCGCAGAAATGAGGTATCACGTGCCTTCCGATTAGCAACTGGTAAAGTGGGAATTGGTAGTGCTTGTTATTCCTACATGCAGGCACCAACTTACGAATTACCTAAGTCGTATTTACCACCCCTTGAACTACATTGAAGTTATTGAATTGTTGTATCTTCAAATTGCATTGTGCATAAAAGTTTCAAAAGATAGAGATATATGTTTTTGAGCATGACATGGCATATGCATTCATCTCAGGAGACTGCATAAAATGTACATATTTTGTTAAGATTTTTCCTACTGGGCTTTGTGCTCACCCTATAGGATTTTGTGCAAGAAATGATGTGGTGATCTCGCCAAGTTAAATGCGTGAAATGTATTTTGAGAGCACAAGACTCTTTCCCTTTTGTTGTTATTATTTTGATAAGCAAAGAGCTTTACATGTATGGGTTTGAAAACTAGTATTTTGTGTAAGCCGACATAAACCTTGGAAATTGTAACCCTTGAGGGCATTGTTTTGTACTTGGCATATTGTGCCACATACTATAAATTCATATTCTTGGGATGTTGAATGTATAACCCGCATGTGTTGTTTTTTAAAAAAAAAAAAAAAATTCTTTTGAGTTTAATGAATACAAATGTAGGAGATTTGGTGATGATGTAAATGTTGAGGCTTTAATTTTCGTATACATTAAACAGTGGGAGTTGTTGATTTGGAAACAAGATAATGAAATTGGAAGTTATTGAGTCTTTATTGTGTTTTTCTTCGGGGCGTTACAATAATGAAACCATTGCTGCCATCTATGTAGTCTGCTTTAACTTACATCTTTTAAAACACTTATTATCTATTCGGATAATGAAATGTTCAGAGACTAAGAAAATATAAAAAGATTTTATATCATTTTTTATGGTAAGAAATTCTTTTTCATTTATATGGTATCTTGTTTTAGCATCTTTGAAACTACCACTCCAAATATTCACATATTTGTTTTTCAAATATATTAGGAGGTATTGATTTTAATACTGCTCTCCAATTATTCTCAGAGGCATTTGCTTCTAAAATTAATTTATCTCCTTAATTAGGTAGACTTAACTTAGGAAGTTTTTTTTTTATTGTCTTCTTTCTATTAGATATGTTTTTATTATTTTCTTGATTCCAACTCCAATTTTATTTTCTAGGCTTTTTACTTAATTAGTTTACTAATTCAGATAGGTTTAGAATAAACTTTCTAGCATACTTAATTATTCCCCAAAATCGTTGAAATTGTTTGGCATCTCCTATTTCTTCAAGAAACTTTGTGACTTTTCAGAGATATGATCTTGAAGTACAATTTTTTGGTTGACATTAATTACTAGTCCCAAAATTTTTATGGAATTCTTTTCCCATTCAATTTTCTTTTCAAATAGCATTAATGCATGATCTATGATGAATTCTTAAGCTATTATTTTGAGATAATTTCGATGTTCCTCTTTAGTTTTAGAGAAAACTGAAATATCATCTACATATACCATACAATATTCTCCATATTTTCGAAAAATATTATCCATTCTTCTTTGAAAGAGATGTGGAGCTTGTTTTAAGTCAAATAGTAAAACCAACCACTCATAATGTCCTTGCGGAGTACTAAAAGCAGTTAGAGGAATAAAATTTTCTTCCATTTGAATTTTCCAATAATCACTTTTTAAATCAAATTTAGAAACGAAATTGGCTAATTGAATTTTA
The DNA here is from genome assembly GCA_036172215.1 of Camellia granthamiana. Lineage (NCBI taxonomy): Eukaryota > Viridiplantae > Streptophyta > Magnoliopsida > Ericales > Theaceae > Camellia > Camellia granthamiana. Next base: position 130,302,112 of record CM069910.1, read on the forward strand.
TTAATTAAAACGTCTTTGTTAGGTAATTTATAACCATCTTTTATGGTGTTTTTGTTTAAAACTCTATAATCTATTACCGTATGAGCTTTTCCTCTTAATTTTTCTGCATGATTCATTACCATAAATGCAAGAGTAGAATGAGGACTTTTACTTGGTCGTATTAACCATTGTCTTAATAAGTCAAGAATTTGTTTTTTGAATTCCTTAATCATTTCAAGACTATGTCTAATAAGTTTTATATTGATTACATAGTTTGGTTTTAAGTTAAAACCAAATTTACATTTTTGAAATGCATATTTTAACAATGGGATTTCATGCATTTTAATAGCAATATATGATTCATTTTGAAGAAAATGTTTATTTTCTTCTTATTTTAAAAATGCATTACCAACTAAAAAATCTCTATTTAAAAATGAAAATTGAATTATTCGGTCTATTATAAATTCTTTTTGATTAAGAATAACAGGAACATGATAACTTTCATATTCCATAGTTACCAATTGACCATTTGCCAATTTTAATATGATTGGATTTTCAACTAAAACCCATTTGTCTGAAGGTAATACTCCAGGTTTTGTCAAATTATATGAAGTACCAGTGTCAACTAATGCACCAATAGTGTAAAAATGATAGCTCGGAACGTTAAACAATAATTCAACATATGAATTTGTTGGACTAACTTCAACTGTTTTTCTAAAAATTTCATGAGATTTTTTACTTATATTTTCATTTATTTTTTGGATTATTTCTTCTACTCCTTTTTGGAATTCCTCTCTAAATAATCCCTGTTCTTTTAATTTCGCATTTAAAGTGATTGAGAGATTATCGAGAGAACTCATTTTTAGGTTTTGGATTAATATATTTGAAGAAAATTTATTGGTAATTAGAATACTTATTATTTTGTATCCTATTATTTCTTGATCTGAACTTTCTTGTACACTAGATTCTTCAACTATTCCCTTATCTTTATTTTTTTGTTCTTTCTAGGTTATTTATAGAGTTAGATCTAGTAAAAAGAATAGATTTTCGTTTAAATAAACAACATATTTGTTTTCTCAAATTGTTAAAAGAAAAAATTTATATTTTTTCGATTTGGAGTTTTCCCAAGAATCCATTTCTTAGGCCATGATAATTGTTTTACATTAATTTTTTGGATTGAAATTTTCGAGTGTGAGCACTCATTTTTTCAAATAGTTCTACTTCAAGTACAAATTCACTAAAAGGATTAACTGTATTAACTACTCTATACATAAACCTATAATAGCAATGTTTTTACTTCTTGCATCAAGGTCTTGCATACCATGAGTTTTTATTTTCAATCATAATGCTTAATTAAGATTAAGATCTTCCAATGCCAAGAAATAATTTGGTTTGATAGTAAACCAAATTGGTCCATTATACAAATTACTTTGAATTCCTCCAAAAAGGTTAATGTTTTACATTAGGCCATGATAATTGTTTTACATTAACCTTTTTGGATTGAAATTTTCGAGAGTGAGCACTCGTTTTTTCAAATAGTTCTACTTCAGGTACAAGTTCACTAAGAGGATTAACTATATTAACTACTCTATATAGAAACCTGTAATTAATAGTAATGTCTTTACTTCTTGCATCAAGGTCTTGCATACTGTCACGCTCCGGATTTACGAGGTTCGGCCCACGTGAGTAAACCACTCAACGATAGATGATCACTAACAACACTCATGTAGATGTGTATAATATAAGTACACAGTACATGTGTTATTGTAATTTTATACATTCTTAGATACAACATCTAAGTCAAATGGATGCTCTGTAACAAAAACATATAAAGATGTTATAAATCAAATTAAAATGCCCAAATGCTTACATCATATACAAAGGGTGTAACCCTTACAAGAATGACACACGGCCAACAAATGCATAAATGGCCTGTGGCCGACAAATAAAAGAACCACCCTACATGGTTCCAAACACAACTTCAATGTCTCAGTCCACATCCGCATAAGCATACCCGAAAAATATTTTCAGCCATGTAAGGTGAGTATAAAGCTTAGTAGGAAATATTTCAAAAACTAAATATGCTCCATCAGTGTAAATGATCATGAATGCAATACATACATCTCAATAAAAACCCTTTCTTCCAAGTTTTCAAAACCTTTTGTTTATTCAAAACGTTTTCCGAATTCAATACATTAGTTTGATATAAAATCCATTTCCACAAGTCAATCTAGGTATCTCAATACCAACTAGAAATTTCATTGCCAATTCTAACACGAATACATCGTTAACCAACAACAATTACATTGCTAAAACCGTTTTAAAATTATTTCTTTCCAAAACCAAAATGATAATAAATAAAATGGGTAAATCTCCAAAACCAATACAACATTTCATGGAAATTTCGTCCGCGGGAAACCGTCAAATGGGACCCATGTAAACATAGGCTATATAAGCACTACCATTGCCATTTTATGAAAATTTCGTCCACGGGATCGACACCCATGTATATGCACGGTTTTCAGGACTTTCACCTTGGACACACATGCCAACTTGTTTGATGTAACAACAACCATTTCTCAGATTTACCATTTTATTTACCCTTTCTATATAGCACAATACATGTGATCCAAAATATGGTTTTCAAAATGAAACAAATACTCTTAAAACATAATACAAGAATTTCCAAAATCTCTTTCCAAAACGTATAGTTTCAATTTCTAAAATCTTGTATATGCTCCATGATATGCATGATTTATAAACAGTTCAGTTTGCCTAATCCACATGCAATTTCTATAACAATCATAACTATCCTCCACCGATAGCCTAAAACAAATATCTCTAAACAGATAAATAAATTTCATTAAAGATATACTTTTTCAAAATCTCAAATGGGGGTGACAATACATATCTAACTCCACCATCATCATTAATCATCATTTCAATTTCACATTTCTCAACATTCATTCTATTTCCTCTTTACAATCTCAACACTCACATTTTTGGGCATAACTCCTTTCTTCTTTGAAAATCCATTACAATGCAAGAAATAGCTCATTTCAACATATATCAACTCTAATTTCATAATCACAACCTTTTTCAAGAAAACATTTGAAAACCCCTCATTTACATTTTTGATTTAATAAACCAACCATTTCCCCAAAAGATCAACATTTTAGGGTTTCTCTAAATTAGGGCTTTTTACTTTTAAGAACTCATATGCATTTTTGTAAGTGGAAAATAAACTATTATAGCCAAACCATAGCTCAACAATCCCATTTGGAGCAAACCCTCACTTACAAAACAAATTTCCAAAAATCAATCCAAGGATAACGGAATCTATATATTTAAAATACACCACAGATACACTACCAAACTCATAGTGAGTTTAAGAAATAGATCCTACCTCTTGAAGAAAAAAGGAAACAAGTTGGAAAAATCACCAGTGACGAAACGACAATCCATTGAAATTAAATAGAAGCCCTCGTCATGCTCTAGGTTTTGGGATATGGAACTAGGGATCAAAGATGTATAGAAATATATGAAATCAAGCCTAAAAAGCTTGAGAAACTAAAAATGGTGGAAGGAGATAGAAAGGGGAGTGAAAAGTAAAGAGATTTGACAAAAAAAGTGACTTTTAAAGACCTGACTCTGCGCAATCCGCTCGAACGTTGAAAGTTGCACTCGAGCGCACTATGCTTAGAGTATAGATTTGCAAATTTCAAACAGGCATAACTTTCTCGTTCAGACTCCGTTTAGGGTTTTCTTGTGTCCAAATTGAAGCCCTGTAAGTAAGCTTGCCAACGGTTCTAGCCTCACATCAAGATTCAAAGTGTGAAGAGAGAAAATGATAAAAGAATGAAAACTACTCAATAACAACTATTCAAATTTGGAGTATTTGATTTAATCTCGCGTAACTACTATGGTAACACCTCAACCAAGGCTCAAATATCGACTAAGAAGGTTTCCAATCAAGATAATCAAAGAGTCAAATATAATTCCATTATAACAGGAAGTACATAGTGCTACACATACGTTGAGTTTTTATTTTCAATCATAATGCTCGATTAAGATTAGGATTTTCCAATGCCAAGAAATAATTTGGCTTGATAGTGAACCAAATTGGTCCACTATATAAATTACTTTGAATTCCTCCGATAAGGAATTTTTAAAGCTATACCATTATTATCCATGACACATGTTAATATATGAATGTCTTTTCCACCTGAAAATAAAGGACATATACTAACTTGTATAAATCCTAAATGAATGTAATTATATTTTTGATTACAATATTGTTTGATTTTATTTATATTAAACAATGGTATATGTACAGATGTTTCTTTTGTATTACCAACTAAAGTTCTTCCTTAAAATATTTTTACATTCAGTTTATTTCGAGATTTGAAAATTGAGTTTTTATAAATTTTGTTAATTAGAATTTTCAGCATTTTCCAATCGTTTACAGAAAATTCTGATTCTTCCATTCCAAATGATTCACTTTCTCCTTACTTAGGAAGAATAATTTCATTCTCATAAACTGAATCTATTTTCATCATAAAAATAGTTCAAGTTAAATCTTTCTTTAAGTTTTGTTCATTGTTTTCATTAGAACTATATTCAGATTCTGATTCATATTCTAACATGAGTTCTTCTACTTCATCGTTAGATTCTATTTCATATTCTCATACTGGTTCATATTTTTCTCAAAAAATAATATTTGCTTAACATGTTGTTTTCTTGCTTGTTAGGACATTTGTTTGTTGTGGGGGCCGAGATTCGAGAGTCGTCGAGGTTCCGGATAGTCGAATCTGGTAAAGTCGAGGTTCGAAGCACTCGGCAATTGGCTCGAAAGCTCAAATCCAACCCTACTCAGCCAAATAACCGATTAATCGAGGGGCTGAGTAGGGATCGATCCATTATAAAATGTGCCGAATATGAGGTGGGGGATGGACCTAATCCTGAGGCCTAAAGAAGAAAAGATATAAATAGAAGAAACATCAGCCAGAATGAGGTATGTGAGAATTACTATACTTAACTTAGAACACTAGCATTCTTGAGGGTAGAGACTAACTTATCCGTCGGAGTGATAATTCCAGCACCCCCGACCGGAGTGTTTATCCCATTTCAGGTGACTACCAGCGAATCTCGAGCGCTTCCCAGGATCAGAAGAGTATTTCCAAACCACTTCTCCACAATTGGCGCCGTCTGTGGGAATACTCAAGTACATCCATGGCGAGCGTGATGGAAGATCCTCCGACAGTCACTGTCGACCCTATATCGCAAGATGAAACCACTCCAACAAACATGCTTAGAACAGAGGCTATCGCCGCAAGACGTGCCTTAAATTTTGCCTCACCCTCGACTTCGAAGCATGAAGCAATGCAAGCGCTCCTAGAACAAGCAAAGCAAAACGAACAAAGATTGGAGAGCATGATTGCAGAGAACGAACATCTCTATCAGGATTTGGCCTTGGAGGTGGCGAAGTCCAAACAAGCTGCATACCAAAGCCCGGAACGACCTGAGAGGGCAGCTGGTCGACGATCTCGAGCCCGACAACAAGATGCTAATAGCAACTCTAACTCATTATCCTCGGAGCCCAAGAAGGGGGGGATGATCTGAAATTTCTAATTCTTCTGAAGAGAGTCCCCGTACAAGGCTTAAGCGAAGGAGAAACAGCTCGGATGACGATCAACATGATCCTTTTGTATGACGGATCGCAAAGGCAGTCCTACCCAAGAAATTCAAAGCACTGTCATTCACCCTGTACGATGGTACATTGGTACAAGATGGCCGGCTACAACCGTTCGTCCGAAAAGGCAACCCAACCAAAGCAACAGCCTTGACACATGATTCACATTCGCTCCACGTGATCCGCATGATATACAGCCTGCCAATGTCATCGGCGGTGCACGTGATTCAGCTAAACGGCCCCATGAAGTCGAGGTTATCACTTTTGATGATTCGGATTTGGCCAGAGTAACACTGCCCCACAGTGATCCCTTGGTAATTGAGTTACGCGTAAACCGATTCATAGCTGAGCGCGTACTCATCGATCCAGGGAGTACATCGGAGATTATGTACTACAGGACATTCACCAAACTGGGCTTCTCCGAATCGGATCTCTCTTCGGCCCCTTATCCACTTTTCGGCTTCAATGCCAATCCAGAGTACCCGTTGGGGAAAATCAGACTTCCCGTTCAAGCAGGTTCCCAAACAGTGGATGTGGGATTCTTGGTCGTCAGACTGCTGTCGCCGTATAATCTCATCATGGGGCGATCATGGTTGCATGCTATGCGAGCCGTGCCCAGCACCTATCATCAGCTGCTCCGCTTCCTGACAGAACGCGGTTTTGAGCAAATCCGTGGCTCCCAGAAATCGGCACAAGCATGTTATCTTCTTGCTGAGAAAACGCCAAAGGAACTACAGGTGAATTCCATTAAGTTGCTGGATCGAGAAAGCCTCGACGATGTTGGGCGGCCCCCAAACGAAAAGGCAACAGAAGACTTAGCACTAGTTCAAATCGATGGAAGCCCAGACAAGTTCTTCATGGTCGGCGCCTCCTTGAATCAGGCCGATAGACAGCAGCTAATATCTTTCCTGCTCAGCAATCTCGATGTCTTTACATGGACTCCGTACGAGATGCCGGGTATAGATCCGTCAGTTTCACAGCACCATTTGAATATCGATCCTAAATGTAAGCCGATCATTCAGAAAAGCCGGCGGTCGGTCGCGGAGCACACTGCCGCCATTGTTGAGGAAGTTGACAGGCTGCTTGACGCCGGAGCAATTAGGGAGGTGACCTACCCTACATGGCTCTCTAATACAGTGGTGGTGAAGAAGAAAAATGGGACTTGGCGAGTGTGAGTCAACTTCACGGACCTAAACAAAGCCTGCCCAAAGGACTGTTTTCCTCTTCCTAGGATAGACCAGCTTGTAGATACTACGGCGCGCCATCAGCGTATGAGTTTCCTTGATGCCTATAGAGGTCATCAAATCGCCATGCACCCGGAGGACCAAGAGAAAACTGCATTCCTCACCTCAAGAGGAACCTATTGCTATAAGGTAATGCCTTTTGGGCTGAAGAATGCAGGGGCAACCTACCAGAGACTGGTCGCCACCATGTTCAAGGAGAAACTCGGTAAAACTATGGAAGTGTACATTGACGATATGGTGGTCAAATCCAAAGAAGAGCAGAATCATATAGCCGATCTGGAAAAGACATTCGGCATCCTACGCAAATACGGAATGAAGTTGAACGCTTCCAAATGTGTGTTTGATATCGGCTCTGGCAAATTATTTGGCTACATTGTCAACCACAGAGGCATCGAAGCCAACCCAAGGCAAATCACAGCAATCTTGGAGCTCGGCTCCCCCCGTTTAGTAAAGGAGGTTCAAAAGTTGATGGGGATGGCTGCCGCACTCAACAGGTTTATCAGCCAGTCCACAGATCGCTGCCGACAATTCTTTCATACACTACAGCAGGGTAAGGCCTTTGAATGGTCCGCCGAGTGCGAAGCCGCTTTCAACGGCCTGAAGACCTACTTCCGCTCAGTACCACTCCTGACAACACCCTCTGCTGGCGACCCGCTTATTTTGTACCTGGCAGTTTCTGATCGAGCTGTCAGCGCCGTATTTATAAAGGAAGAGTTGGGGAAGCAGCGGCCAGTGTATTATGTGAGCAAGGCAATGGTTGACACTGAAACACGCTACCTTCCGCTAGAAAAGCTCATCCTAGCCCTAGTTATGGCGGCAAGGAAGCTCATGCATTACTTCCAAGGGCATAGCATTGGGGTGCTAACAGATTATTCCCTTCGATCAGTACTACGCAGTGCGGAAGCATCTGGACGTGTTTCAAAGTGGGCCCTGGAACTTGGCCAGTACAATATTCAATTTCTACCCAGAACCTCAATCAAGGGACAGGTGCTTGCCGACTTTATCGCCGAATTCACTGGGAGCCTCGCCGACTTCAAGTCTAATGTCGCCGACTTCAAGACAGATGAAATTCGACCAAAACCGAACTGGAGGATTTATGTTGGGGACATCTGGCAGTTGTATTGTGATGGATCGTCCAATCAGCAGGGCAGTGGAGCTGGAGTTGTAATCATGACCCCCGACGGCGCAATAATTGAGCAAGCTGTCAAGCTCGACTTCGAAGCATCAAATAATGAAGCCGAATACGAAGCCCTTTTAGCCGGTTTGCGGAATGCGCATATTCTGGGTGCTCGGCGTCTGCTTGTGTTTTGCGACTCAAAACTGGAAATCAATCAGCTAAAGGGGGAGTACGTGGCAAGAAACGACCGTATGGCGGCCTACATGAAAACGGCCAACTCCCTGTTGGCAAAATTTGACCATCATGAGTTGAACCAGATAACACGTGATCAGAACACCCATGCAGATGCCTTGGCTTACCTAGCCTCCGTAATCAATTCAGAGATAAAACGGACCATCGAAGTAGGATTCATCCCAGAGCCAAGCATTGGCCCTTCGGAGGAAGTCCAAATCAACGTTATAGAATCTGCACCCAGTTGGATGGATCCTATTGCTGAATTCTTATCTTCTGAACAACTCCCAAAGGGCAAGAAAGAAGCACACAAGCTGCGAAACAAAGCCATGCAATACTACTTGGATCCGCAAGGAAGGCTTTATAAAAAGTCACTCTCTGGCCCATATTTGGAATGTGTGTACCCCGACAAAGTTGGGGAGCTTCTAACTGAGATACACGAAGGCAGTTGTGGTGCCCATTCTGGCGGACACTCTTTGGCCCATCGAGCTATAACGCAGGAGTATTATTGGCCGACAATGAGAGCGGACGCCGAGTGTTATGCAAAAAAGTGTGAACAGTGCCAGAAATTCTCCCCATTAAACCATCTGCCTGCTGAAAAGTTGAACTCTATCACTAGTCCTTGGCCGTTCGCCCAGTGGGGGCTTGATATCGTAGGACCGTTGCCGAGGGCCCCAGAGAACAAGCGATACCTGATCGTCGCAACAGATTACTTCACGAAATGGGTCGAAGCGGAGGCATTAACACACATTCGAGATGCTGACGTTAAACGCTTTGTGTGGAGGAACATCATAACACAATTTGGCATTCCCAGAGCTCTTATCTCAGACAACGGCACCCAGTTTGATTGTGGCGTATACCAAGAGCTGTGCAGCAAATATGGTATTCGGCCTTACTTTTCTACGCCGGCTTATCCCCAAAGCAATGGCCAAGCCGAAGCCTCTAATAAATCCATCTTGGACGGCATCAAGAAGAGGCTGCAGAAAGCCAAAGGCAAATGGGTCGAAGAATTGCCGAGTGTACTCTGGGCTCATCGAAGTACACCAATAAGATCGATTGGAGAAACGTCGTTTGCCCTATACTTTGGAACCCAGGCAATCCTACCCCTGGAGATCGGCCACCTGACACTCAAGTCGCAAGTTTTTGATATGGACCGAAACGACATGATGCTGGCTTTGGATTTGATTCTAATCGAAGAACGAAGAGACCGAGCCCTTGCATCCATGGCATGGTATCAGCAGCAGCTGGCAAAGTCGTATAATCAATGCGTTCAGCTGCGCCGCTACACACCATAAGAGTTTGTCCTGAAGAAGGTGCTCCTAGCTGACAGTAAACCGACCGATGGAAAATTGGGTCCTAACTGGGACGGTCCCTATCAGATCGATTCGATCGCTGGAGTAGAGGCATATCGGCTCAAAGACATGTCAGGAAGGAGTCTGCCACGACCTTGGAATTCCACGCACTTACGCAAATTTTATCATTAGCCCCACTTGTGGGACATGATGCTTGTTCCGACCTGTTCGCCATGTACATCTCTTTTTCTATAATACAAAGATTCCCCTTTACCTAGCACAGAATCTAGTTCAAAGACGTTCCGATTAAAGCCTCCGGATTCGGAGCGCCCTTCGTGGATATCATGATTGGCTAAACAAAGCCTCCGGATTCGGAGCCCCATCGGCGAATGACGCCTTTGGGCCGACTAAGCCTCCGGATTCGAAGCGCCCTTCGTGGATATCACAATTGGCCAACAAAAGCCTCCGGATTCGGAGCCCCATCGGCGAATGACGCCCTTGGGCCGACTAAGCCTCCGGATTCTGAACGCCCTTCATGGATATCATGATTGGCCGACAAAAGCCTCCGGATTCGGAGCCCCATCGACGAATGACGCCTTTGGGCCGACTAAGTCTCCGAATTCGGAGCGCCCTTCGTGGATATCACGATTGGCCGATTAAAGCCTCCGGATTCGGAGCGCCCTTCGTGGATATCACGATTGGCTAAACAAAGTCTCCGGATTCGGAGCCCCATCGGCAAATGACGCCTTTGGGCCGACTAAGCCTCCGGATTCGGAGCGCCCTTCGTGGATATCACGATTGGCCGACAAAAGCCTTCGGATTCGGAGCCCCATCGGCGAATGACGCCTTTGGGCCGACTAAGCCTCCGGATTCGGAGCGCCCTTTGTGGATATCACGATTGGCCGACAAAAGCCTCCGGATTCGGAGCCCCATCGGCGAATGACGCCTTTGGGCCGACTAAGTCTTCGGATTCGGAGCGCCCTTCATGGATATCACGATTGGCCAAACAAAGTCTTCGAATTCGGAGTCCCATCGGCGAATGACGCCTTTGGGCCGACTAAGCCTCCAGATTCGGAGCTCCATCAGCGAATGACATCTTTGGGCCGATTAAGCCTTCGGGCCGTGTGTAACACAATGATGTCGATTAAATCAGACTGATCAATATTCATTTACTCGTCTGAAATACGTTTATTCAAACATGTATATAATAAAACACATGCAAGCACATATGCACCGAACAAAAATTATAACAAAACATTGAAAATAAAGTTATGTTTTATTCAACCAACCAATAAATACATAATTCTAGATGCGATCCGCGTTTGAACATTACAGTAAATATTTTTATTCGGTGTCGCCCTCATCATCGCTCTTTTCAACTTCAAAGGCGGCAAATGGCAAATGATCACGATGATCCAGGTCATATAAGTTGGAATCGACACCCTTTGCTCGGAGAGCCTCCGCGACCTGAAGAGCCGCGATCCAACCATGCTTAAAACCCCGATTCTCGCATCAGCAGACCTCCTCAGCAAGTGTCTCTTTCGTTTTGTCGATCCCAACCTTCCGACCAACATGGAAGCCCTCCTTGTAACCTTTGGCCCTCGCATTTTGTACGGCAAACATGCCTGCCGTATCTCGGTTGGCGATGGCAAGACTCAATAGCCGTTGGGTAACCCTCTCGTCCACAATCGGGTTAGATTGACCCGCCGCATGCGGATAGGCGACTTTAACCTTCCTAAGCTCCTTAAGCTCGCCCTTGGCTTTCTTCGTACGAGCCTCCAAACTACGGACCCATTCGTCCATTTTCTCCATCTCCCGCCGCGCAGCGCGCAGACGCATGCCGACTTCGTAGGCAGTGTACAACCCCTTCACCGCCCCATGAATACCTTCTCGAAACACTTCCAAATCTCGTCGTCCAACCATCAATTGTTGGACTTCCGGTGGAAAGATCTGTCGAGCAAACTCGACCGCTACACCCAGATCATTGACGATGGAATCTGCCTCAGTCATCGGTCTATTCCCCACGAACATCGTAAAACTCAATGGTCGTGGCGTCGCATCTGACTCATTCCCCGGTCGTAGTTGCGGGGAGCTTTCCCGTTGATGCTTCTCTCTTCGGGGTGATCTGCTTCGACGGCTTGGAAGTTGATGTTTTTTGCTTTCCTTGGATGTCCTTCCTCCTATACGCACAAGCTTGCTGCTGCGATTCATCACAGCATCTAGCTCAGCCAGCGTTCGTCCCTCTTCTCTGCTGTTGAAGAACAGTCTGTTTGACATTCGCCCTCGCCCCAAGCTAGTTCAAATCGAATCTAAATAAGAATAAGTAGACCCACTGGCGCGAAATCACCCCATTTATTCGTAGGTATGCAGCGACCCCGAGGCAATTTCATTAACGCTTTTGGCAGTCTCCAAACGACGAAGGCCGATTGATACGTGCCACAGCCACTTCATGCACTAAGTTCTGACTTGTAAAAACGGCCTAATTATCTAAACGGCAACTATGGGAGACTTGAAGTCCATGCACTGGCTGGGGCAAGGGTAGATTTATTAATCTAACCGGCCGAGCATCTTGGCCCCATGCCGATTGATATGTGCCACAACCACTTCATGCACTGAGTTCTAGCTTGTTAAAACGGCCTAATTATCTAAACGGCAACTATGGGAGACTTGAAGTCCATGCACTGGCTGGGGCAAGGGTAGATTTATTAATCTAATCGGCCGAGCATCTTGGCCCCATGCCGATTGATATGTGCCACTACCACTTCATGCACTAAGTTCTAGCTTGTAAAAATGGCCTAATTATCTAAACGGCAACTATGGGAGACTTGAAGTTCATGCACTAGCTGGGGCAAGGGCAGATTTATTAATCTAACCGGCCGAGCATCTTGGTCCCATGCCGATTGATATGTGCCACAGCCACTTCATGCACTAAGTTCTAGCTTGTAAAAATGACCTAATTATCTAAACGACAACTATACAAAACGTTTTATCCAAAACAGCAACCAAACAATTCTGTTCATTAGTAACAGCAAATTACAAAATGAATTTTCATTAAGTAAATTGGGCACAAATTGTAACCATTTTACATATGAAAATTACTAGACAAAAAGCTGTAAAAAGCTGAAAATTACATGCAAATCCTAAAACAAAAAAAACAAGAGCCGCCCCAAATTATTTCTCGGAGTCAGACTCCAGCGGCTCAACATCCACTTGCTCGTATGGAATTGGCGTAGCCAATGTCGCATCAGCAGCAGCAAGGGCTTTGAGCTAGCCGTGTTTAAATCCCCAATTCTCAAATTTAGGGACTTCGTCTACATATTCCTCCAAAGCAGATTTTTTCCCAGCTTCGAATGCGCTGGAAGCCTTTAGGTCGGCTGTTTCCTTCACCACCTTCATCTTTTCCAACCCAACCTCCAATTTAGAGATCGCTTCCTGGGTCAATTTTAGCGCATCGTCACTCGCATCTGCCCTCTTCTCGGCGACTGATCTCAATTCTTCAGCATTGCGGGCTTTCTCCATCTCGGCCTCGGCACGGGCGCCCTCCGATTGCGCCCTACTCCTTTGGCCCTCAACCTCCGCTTGTAAACGGCCAATTAGCTCGACGGCATCATGATAGCGACGACCCATGTCGACTATCCTTCCAATGGCCTGCAAAACAGGAAGTTAAGAACAAAATAATATTTACGTAAAGAGAAAAGACAAAGTGCAGATATATACCAAAAGAGCCGATTGCGCGGCCAACCCAATTGCAACCAAATCTGGCTCTGCCCAAAAAGACGCCTTGTCAGCAGGCAGTGAAACGGACGTCGCCAAGCTGAGTGCAACCACTGGGTCTTTGATCACCGAAGCATCGGAGGAGATCGGCATATTCTTTATCTTGGGCTGAATAACAAAAGGTATGATCTCATCCGACTCCTCCAAATGAGGTCGTTTGTCGGCACGGTCTTCTTCTGAGCCGGCCTCGACATCGGCAGGGCGCTTCTCCACCCTTTGCTCAGCTGCAACACTTGCCTGCACAAAAGGTTCCGCCTCGGTACTTTCGTTCTTTGCCGTCTTTTCAATCACAGGGAAGGAGGAATGGGACTGAGACACGGCAGCCCGAATCTCCTCCGCCCTTTGCTACGTGGCCATCCTTTCCACGTTCGCCTTCTTGGCAAATTTAGTGAGGCTCAACCCAGCCATATCTTTTGGGAACGCGCTGGGAAGGTCCTCCAGACCGTGAAAAATATCGTCAAGCGGACGGTCCTCTTGACCCGAAGTGGACGGAGGATCAGCCGAATTGAGGCCGGCTTCTTCAAATGCTAACTTCAAAGCCTCGTCAACCTCAGTTTCGGATTGGTCTGACTTGACGGCCTCAGCAACTTCCGGTCGCTCCGAATCTGATCCCTCGCAACCGACTTGCCTGAAATTTCTGAAATCAGTCAAGATAAGGGCGACAAGAAACTCCTCACCCTTCGGAATTGGGATGTTTTCCGCCGCCGAAAAGGTCGTATGAGTCGGCTTGTAGCGGAGCAGAACGTGGGCCACCCTCCCCTGCTTCTGAAGACTCGATCGGCCAAAATACTTAAGCGCAGTCTTGATTTCCGAAAGGACAGCATCGTCAATCGAGGTCAAGACTTTCTTCAAATCGTTTCCTGCAAAAGCAAAACCATGAGGTCCCGAAAATAAGGTTTCATAAATATAACAAGTAAATAAATAAAAGAAGGTACTCGGCCACCTGCTTCGCCCCTCCGTCTAGGAATACGATCAAGGCGATCCTCGCCTTCACCGAATTCCCAGTTTTCTTGGACGACGACCATAACATCATCGACTCGCTTCTCAGAGCTGGAAAGCATAGTCACTAGTTGATGGTCGGTATCTTTAGCCCTAAGGAAATAACGCCCGTGCTGACCAGTAGACTTGGCCAAGGCGTAGCAATGCCGAATAGCAGGAATGCCAAGGTTAAGCCCAAGGCGGCGGTTTAGTGCGATAATTCCCATCACGACCCTAAAAAAGTTGACGTTGGGTTGGGAAGGGATTAACCCCCAATGGCAAAGCACGGCCCTAAGGAGTGGGTGAAGGGAGAAGCGGACCCCACCCTCTACGATTGATAGAAGAGGGAAGACGATTGTGGTTTCATCAACCCTCTCCATATCGAGGGTGCCGTCTGCCATAAATGACAGACGGACGTCATCAGGAATGGAAAAATGGCGTCGGAAACCAGAAATTCGATCTGGTGAGAGGAGATCTTTTAAATGTTTCGCCATTCCCCCCAGCCAATAGGATTATGCTAAGCCAAAAAACAAAACAGAGAATGAGAGAACTTACAAGAGGTGATGGAGATAGAGAAGAGTAGGAAGTTGCAGAGGTAGTTCGGGAGGCAGTCCAGTGACAGACGTCTAAAAGCGTGTATGTATTTGAAAAGACGTCGAAATTTTAAATCACAATAAATATAAGTGTACGAGGAGGCGAGAAGTTGAAATGATAACCGAGAAGCATGTGTACAGACATTTGCATTGGAATGCGGTTAGCCGCCGAATTTCGGCTCTGACTCTTCGAGTTCGAAGCCAAGCACTCCAGCCAACTGTCGTTAGTGGAATGCTTGGGGGGCAATTGTGGGGGCCGAGATTTGGGAGTCGTCGAGGTTCCGGATAGTCGAATCTGGTAGAGTCAAGGTTCGAAGCACTCGGCAATTGGCTCGAAAACTCAAATCCAACCCTACTCGGCCAAATAACCGATTAATCGAGGGGCCGAGTAAGGATCGGTCCATTATAAAATATGCTGAATATGAGGTGGGGGATGGACCTAATCCCGAGGCCCAAAGAAGAAAAGATATAAATAGAAGAAACATCAGCCAGAATGAGGTATGTGAGAATTACTATGCTTAACTTAGAACACTAACATTCTTGAGAGTAGAGACTAACTTATCCGTCGGAGTGATAATTCCGGCACCCCCGACCGGAGTGTTTATCCCATTTCATGTGACTATCAGCGGATCTCGAGCGCTCCCCAGGATCAGAAGAGTATTTCCAAACCACTTCTCCACATTTGCGAAATGTTCTTTTTCTCCACAAAGCCAACATTTGCATTCTTCAAAAGATTTTCCATTTGGACATGGAGGCTTTTTATCTTTTGTAAATTTATTAGATTTTTTTTTCTAATATATCTACCCCAAGGTTTTGGTTTTTCTTTATAAGGATTAAATTTTCTTTTTTGAAATTTTTTTCTATTATTTCACAAATTTTTTATTCTTAACCAATGGTTTGGATTTTTTGTCAAAACCAGAGCTTCCTACTATACCTTTGGTTTTTGAACAATAGTTATAATCCATATATGCCTTTTCCATATCTTTTATAGCTTGTCATTCTACACAATATTTCTTTATAGCTTCTCATACAGAAGATATTCGTCCACTTAAAGAATCATAGATTTATTCTTTTCCAGTAGCCTTTTAAACTCGTTTTGAGAGAGTTCATCTCATGGTTTAAGAAGTTTGACTATAAATTGTTTTTGCCAATGAATAGTATTATTTAGGTCGAATTTATAGAACCATTTTTTTTATATTCACAAGCATAATTTTCAAAATAGCACTTATCACATATTTGTATATTAGTTAGCTTTGTAAATGTTATTTTTTCTTGAATTCCCAATTAGCTAAGGGTTGTTTCACGAAATTCTCGTTTAAGGTTATCTACTATAAACATGATACTCTCTTCAGTAATAGTTAAAGCTAACCACTGAGCTCTTATGTTGTCATTATCTGATAGAATATCCAAAATTTTACAGCTTGACCTCTTAGAGTAGCTTTTACAAAAGTATTTAGGTCACTGGTGTCTATAGATTGTCCTGCTATAACAATTCTTACTGTTTGAACCCAATTATCTATAACATCTTCTATGTTAGTTACATAGTCGAAATTAAGATATATTCCATATTTAGAAATATGCTCATTTTTTGGAACTTTAGGAATAAAGTCATATTTTATATTAGTTTTTAATGGTCCTTTTTTTTCCTAACTTTATTTCCTTATTAGAAAATTTTTCTTCATTATCTCTAAAGATATTCATAAAATTGGGATTTCTCAAAAAATTAAAATTTCCAAATGCTTCATTTATTTCGGATATTTCAATTTTTCTTTCTTATTGATAGCATTGTTGTTCTTTTAACTCCGCTGGATCAATATAATCGCTTATTGATTTTTTTTAAGCAATTTTTCTCTTTCATAATTATTTATATATAGATTGAAATATTTTTGGAGATTTTTTAACGATATTCTTTCTATAGGATTTTTTTGGTGCAAATTACCACTACCATCTTGATCTTCTTCATCTTTTGCAGTTTTTACAATTTATTCAATAATCATAAACGAAGTTTCAAATCTTTTAATGAAAAGAAAATTGGTGATAAATCCAATCTAAGAAGAGTATAAGGCATTAGGTCCAGTGAATATTTTTTGTGGATGAGAGGTGCACACTTTGTGAAATAATTTGGTGAGAAGTATTGAAGGATATTTTGTTTCCAATTTTATCACTTGACTTTTTTTATCTGTTTGACTTTTTGTTGACTATTTATTCAAATTTTTTGTCTATCTGTTAAAATGTTTTGTCTATCTGTTCAAATATTTTGTCTACCTGTTCAATTTTTTCACCTAAATTCTATCTATTTGTTCAGTTATTTTCCTAAATTTTATTTATCTATTTAATTTTTTCCTAAATTCTACCTGTTCAATTTCTCTTATCTGCTAAATAATAATTTCTTGTATGTTACTCAAATTTGGAAGCCCATTTTTCCTATATGTTTGAAATTCACATACTATTTTTTCTATCCGTTGGAATTTCCACCACCAACACTCAAATATTACATAAAAATTCACAAACTATTATTATTTGTTCAAATTTTGAACAACTTTGTTTTATATCTATTCAAAATTTGAACCAGATCTCACTTATTTGTTCAAAATTTGTCCTTTATCTGTTTTATCACTATCACTACCATCAACATCATCATCAACAACAACTAAAAATATAATAACCAAACAATTTACTTGTTGCAATCATCAACGACAACAACAAAGACAACTTCACACACAACCATACAATTCCACACACACAAATACACTAGATTTGAACAGATAACCACATACAACCAAAAAAAATAAAATACACTAGATCTAGATCTGTACAGGCGAGAGAATCACCGACCATCGATGAATAAAAAAAATTAAATAGATTGTCAGTCAGATACAGAGAAAGAGAGAGAAGATCATCGTCATCTTCACAGATCATCATTTTCACGCTGAAGATCCAATTTCTTTGGTCATCGTCATTCACAAATCATCATCGTCACACAGGTGCTACCAGATTTGAATGAAGAGAGAAGAGAGCCGAAAGAGAGGGTTATGAAGATTCAAAAGTAACACTTACAGACTCCAAAATCTACTCAACGAAATCTAAATGCTCAGACAACTAAACAAATACGTAAAAATCTCGTTTGAACTTTGAAGTTCTTAAAAATGAGTGCCACAACAAGCATTTTTCACAAGTCCCAAATTTTTTTGGGAAAAAACTACAGAGCTATTTACAGTTAATATATATAAATATGGTTGTACATCTGTATGCATAATGCATAGACCTGCATACAACTCTCGAAATGAACAAATAATAATTTAGATGAATCGACATAGCCCATGAAGTTGAAGTGAGACTTCAAATGCAATCTTCTTTCACAAAAAAAGACAACCAAAATTGTATCATTTTCACAATGAAGAAAAAGATACAAGTAAACAAAACCCTCAAACTAACAATGGTAATGCAAGTGAGAGAACTCAAATTAGCCTTATTTTCCCAAGTCTCAATCTCAATCAATCACATATAATACACTTAATGCATGATTTACAGTTAAGCCTGGCATACTTCAACAGCCTTGAAAACAAGCAAAACATTAGATCTATAAATTAAAATTTTCTTTTCATTTCTTCTGTGGAATTTTCTTAGCAACCAAACAAACCAAGAAAATGAAGAAAAAAATGTAGAGATGAGGCTTACTGGTGGAGGAGGATTGGGTTTGAGCTAGACACTCCAACACCATGAGTTGGGGATCTTGTGACTTTGGCCTCGTTTGGGAACAAGTTCTTTTACTAACTTTTTAGCTTTTTACGAAAAGATGGGTAGAAAAGTAAAGAGAGTGATGTGACAACTTATAGTAACTTTTTGACTTTCTGGCTAAACCATGTAGTTGCCAAACGAGGCCTTTGTATTTTGCTCAGCCATGATTGAAAAGAAGAGAGAAGAGAATCAGAGTATTCACTGTTTAAAAGAGTGAGATATAGTTAGGGCTTCTTCAACCATGTAACGAGATTCTATGCTTCAACTCCCCCCCCAACCAAACTCTCTCTAACCGCATGCACTGTGAACTCTTTTTCTTTTTCTTCGAGCCTTTGTTCTTGCATTTTCACTGACTAAGCTTTGACAGATTTGAGAGCCTTTGTTCTATTTCACCACCACCACCCAAATTCGATAGGTCTGAGGTAAAAGGGCTTTGAAACCCTAACCCTAATGCTTTGATGGGGATGACGAAGAAGGAGGTGAGGTGGAAGAGGTCGGAGGAGGTAGAGAAAGCGATAAGGGAGATGGCAGTGATCGGCTGTGAGATTGCACGAAGTGATAACACTGATATTCACAATCCTTGCTTCGAATAATGGCTCAAATCCAAGCTCAAGAACCAAAGTGAGATCGACCAGGTTGGGTTTCGATACAAAGCGAGGGAGAGCACCAAACCTAGAAGAGATCGGAGAGAGAAAAGTCAACGTTTCATCACTATCTGTGGTGGTCGTGGGTTGAGATCGGAGAAAGAAGAGAGCAGATGAGAGCGGCGAATCGGCAGTGACAGCCGTCGATACTGGTTTGATTAGGCAGAGAGAGATGATGATATATATATATACCTGGGTAGTTTCGCCATTTTGCAACAGCTTGTCCTTATGGACAAAGTGTTTTAAAGTATGGACCTTTAGGCGAAGCAAAAACAAAATTAGATTCATGGATTGAATGCCCTTTAATAAAACTTTCTTTTTGATTTTTATGAGAAATTCTTTTATCGGTAAATTACACTGACAACCCCCGAGGTTTCTGTTTAATATAAATCCTCCCTCACATTTGAAAAATTACACTTGCCCCCTATGTCAGATAAAATGGCATATTTACCCCTTAGTCTTTATATATATAAATAAATAAAATAATACAGATATTTTATTCATGTCCTTTTAAGAATAATATCAATCATCTTCTTTAGTTTACTTTACCCAAAAAAAAAAAATGATTTAAAAAAAAAAAATCATCTTCGTTAGTTTACTATAAAATATAAAAATTCAATACATTATCTTATTTTGTTGTATTCAATGGATTTTTTTATAAAGAAATTTGTACAAATTTTTTACTTTTTAAATATATTTAGATTAAATTAATCTAATCTAGATATAGTGGTGGAAATAAAAATAAAACATTATATTCATATATAAAAATTTATACAAAAAATATCATAAAAAAAGGCAAGATGGTCATTTAGACAATTTGTAATCAGATTACAAACTTCAAGGAGGGAATGTAATTTTTCAAATGTAAAGGGGAATCTGTATTAAACAGAAACCTCATGGGGTGTCAGTGTAATTTACCTTCTTTTATTTCTCTTAACTCTTTAGATATTTCAGTAATCATGATATTTTGATTTCTGTAAATATTTGGAGTTTCTTTACTCACATACATTAGACAATTTAATAGTCTTGTGGTTTCAGTTTTACTGTTTCCGTGATCAAGATGTATAAATCTTTTTATATCTATTGTATCTTGCATTAAACATTGAATTTCTATATTTAAAATTCTTCATAGATTCAATTTCTAAGCTCTGATATCAAGATTGAGGGTCTCACAATATCTTTCAAGTAAAAATTAAATTTTACAAAATTATACTAAACTTAAAAACTTAACTATAAAATTCTACTAAAGTTTTGGGCCGCTTTATGATTTATGAAGCTTGAAATTACTAGAAAGATGAGTAGATTTGAGGTTGATGATGTGGATGTTGAGATGGAGTGCCATCTAATTAAGGGTTTCTTTAGAGTTTCAAAATTAGAACTCCCAATCTTTATTATTTTTTAGTAGTCTTGGAACCAGTTGATGCATCATAACCTGATTAAGAGTTGGGAACGATCAAACGGTTTGAATTGAAATAGTAATTTCGGTCGTATCTAAGTTTGAGTGTAGAGAATAAAAAAGGGTAAATTACATTTACCTCCCTTGAGGTTATTGACAATTACAAAGATTTTTTCTATAATTTCAATAATTAGAGAAATCTCCCTTACTTTTGAAACTAGTATTAAGATTTCTTCACTGTTAATCTTCTGTTAGTTTATTTAATAGAATATGCTGATTTCATGCTGATACCATGTATTATGAGTCAAAAATTCCAAGATTGCCCTTATATATTCAAATAATAAATTTCACTCATCTCCTCTAAAATTTTACAAAAAAATTTTTAAAAAAAATAATAATAATAATAAAGACCTATACATTATCTTAGTAATGTTGAACAAAATTATTAAATTATATACAATATTTTAAAAAAAAATTAAATTGTTAAGATATTATAAAATATTGAACCAAAAAACAAATTTTATTGATAAAATACTTAAAAAGAAACCATATCTCTAAAATTAATTATAGATAATACCTTAATAATTGCACATAAAATTTATTTCACACTACATAAACAACATAAAATTTATCATTTGAACTAACGTATTTATTGTTTGAGTTTTTTTTTTTTTTTTTAAAATAAGATAAAATAAATTAACTTCTTTATTTTTTATTTTTAAACAAAATCAATTCTTTAAATCCATAAATTTATAATTGGATCATGTTTTACTCTATAATTTGGATATATTTTCAATACTCTATGTTTTTCTCTATAACGTGAGAGAATCTTAAGCCTTTTGTATTCAGTTTATCAATATATATAAATCTATAATCATAAAAAAAATTTAGAGCTTAAACATATTATGTGTTATTAATAAATCCTAACTTAGAACAGTAAATGTGTTTAAACAATAAATAGAAATTCAATTTATTGTAAAAAGTGAATCATTGCTCATTTCTTTATATAGAACCAAAACTTTTATAATGACAAGCATATATAGTATCTAATTACAAAAAAGAAAAAAAGAAAAAAAAAGAAAAAGACAAGCATATATATAATAGAATAACCACACATTACCGTATTTAAAAAAAAAATTTGAAAAAGAAAAAAAGAGCCAACAAATTAATTACTATCAAACCTTATACTAAATTAATACAATCATTTATTTAAAAATTACAAAATAAAATATAAAATATCTCAATTTTTATTTTTTAAAAAGGCCACCAATTTTATGAATACCTATTTTGAGAAATTAGAGTTTGAATAAAAATTTAAAAATACATATAGGTATTTGATTTTTTTTTTTTTTTTGGGTATGAAAAATACCTATTTGGAGAAATTATCCCTCTCTTTCCATTTTTTTATTTTATTTCTTTCATTCTTCTTTCTATTTATTCTCTCATTCATTTTTTCATAGTCACCACAACCAATAGCAACACCACATAATTTATTTATTATTATTATTTGGTCTTTTCCCTCATGCTCTTTCCACCATTTTTTTTTCTGTTTCATCAATGCTAGTTAGTATCACCCAATACGACAACAACTTAGGAAACCTGAATTTTTATAAACATATTTGCGTATTAAATTTTTGTAATAAAAAATAAACATAATAACATTTCATATTTATAATAAAAAAAATTACTTATAAAAATTACCAAATGCTACCTCATAAATATATGAAAAAATTATCATTTTTATCTTTCCATAATCACATATTATTCTCACATTTTAATTTTTAGCTTTGAGTTTTTCAATTTCTAATTGATGTATATTAAAAGAAATGGGTCAATATTTGTCACTTTATTAACAAAATTTTTTAAAATGAATATAAAAGTGAAAAAAATATCTAATCACATTACAATAAATTAAAATTAGTTGATAGGGTAAGAAGATAAATAAATTATTTGAGAATAATAAATTGTTTAAACAATTTATCATTTCTTACATCTAATTAAAATAGGATTTTACTTGAAAAAAGAAATTATTTGAAAAAAATAAAATACTTAAATAATTTGTTAAATTAAATTATTTAAACAATTTATAAAATTATTTTTATTAAATTAAATCTTTGTTTAAATTATTTAAATCTTTGTTTCTCTCATTTAAATTATTTTTATTAAATTAAATCTTAAAATTATTTTTATTAAATTATTTTGTTTAAATTATTTTTATTAAATTAAATCTTTATTAAATTATTTAAATCTTTGTTTCTCTCATTTAAATTATTTTTATTAAATTAAATCTTAAAATTAATTCAAACAAGAAACGTGTATATTCTTTCTTATTTTCATTAATGGTTGATTTTTTTTTAACTTATAAAAGTTCAAAAACTTATAGCAGAAAAAAAATACAAAGTCAAGGAATTACAAAAAAATTGTGAGAAATAAAATGATAATTTAATATATGTAAATTACACTTAGGCGATATTTGTTTTGGTGGATATGAGCTTGGGATTTGACTAATAATCCAATAAAATTATTAATCTGATATTTGGTTAAACAATAGAAGTACGGACTGACAATCCATTTGGATATGGTATCCTACATATGATGGACTATTCAATCCCACAGAGGGGGGTGAGATATAAATTGGAGGACTAAGCCAAAGTCTGGACTATTAGTCCATCCTTATAATCTTAACTCAATCCAAACATAGGATAGGATACACAATCAAAAGGGATTCGTAGTCCTAAGACTATTAGTCATGGGAATTGTGGGTATTATTTTCTGACCACACTGCCAAACAGGTACTCAGCTGTAGAACACCGGTAGAATAGATTGCACCCGAACGACCTGTCACAGAAAAATAAAGACTCCGGCGGTGGTTTGTCCACCCAGGGGCACTCTGACGATCAAGTCAATACTCAGTTATCTCTCAAAGCGGTGCTTAACTCACTAGCCAGAATACAAAAAGTGTACCTTAAACCTACGAGGATGTCTTACTTTTATAGCCAACACTGACCTGATCCTTGTAGAAGCCTAACTTCAATGGACTCTGGCTCAATGCTTATCCTGGACTCTCAAATAGATAGAGATAAACTCCCTAAGAGCTTTATCTTTATTCAGACTGAGATCCTCCCCCATTCTAGGAGTCTTATAGCTTATCCATTCATCCCGGACTCCGGCATCTCTGCAGATAACCTCGGCCTACCCAAGATAATCTCGACGTCATGACCAGGACACGTGGCACCTCGGCTGGCACTTCGGTGCCACCTTGGCCACGTGTTCTCATTCACAAAAATATACCCCCACAACTGCCCCCTAGGTTCTATTACCTCAGCATCCTGAGGTAATAGAACCTATATCATTCAACCATACAGCACATCGGCTAAGTTTTATCTATCCTTCATTACCGAGGTCATCATCCATCGGCTTCATATGACCAAGACCTGTAGTCTGTTTTGTCAATGCCTTAGAACCAAAAACCAAGTTTTTTCAAGTTCTTTAGCCAAGACTGTTCCCCAAGCCGAGGTATTTACTTTTTTAAATCACGAACTCCAAGAGTCTTTACACGTGTGTAAGCTGTCACACATAGTAACTCAACTGTTTCTGCCACGCGTCTCTCCCCTATTAAACCATACCTGACACGCGCCATTAAGTCGCATCGCACTTGCGTGCGCCGCCTGACAGACACGTCGTCCTAGGCACACTAATTGCGATTTGCCGCCTTTTCATGTTTTGACAAAAACACTTCCCTCTCTCTTCGTCGTTTCACTTTTGTACCTGTGTTCTCGCTTGAGTTTTCAAGTTTCTCTCTCTAAAAATCCCTCACCTCCATTGTCGCCTTCTTCGAGCTTCCTGCATCCACTCCGTTCACCTCATCCAGTGAAGTATTTCGCTATTTTTCTCTACTCACTGCCACCGTCTAACTCCGGCGAACCACAACCTCGGACCCAACTTGTCATGACCTGGACCCACCCCTATGGATTAAGGTCATAACTGGCCAGTAATCAATGGATTACCTGCGGCCTCAAACCAATTAAAACGTATTCCATCAGAGTTAAGGGGCCAAACGGAAGCAAATTTAAAAATTTTGTCCATAGAGCCGTGCTTACATGGCACATCAAATAACACATATCTACATTCGTTAATGACTCACACCAAAAGGGAAATCAACTTAAAATGTTATACACCCACAAGATCATTCAAGTCTTAGTCAGCCTAACCAAAACCTATATACAAAGGTAATCCAATGATTTCGCCAACATAACAAGATTATAACAAAAGATCAAAAGAGGCGAAAGTAAGTCTCATGCGTGAGACGTTTGGGCTGACTCTCCAAAACTTGACCTTTCTCACAAACTTCACTGGAGTTGGGTTTGGACATCTCTTTGCTCACCTACATACACATGAATGAGTGTGAGCGACAGCCCAGTGAATAATATCAAATAAAGAAGATTCACAAATGAGATTCACATATATCCAACGGCCTTGGCCCATATAGAATTCTATTTAGTGTATTATTTTGGTACATTAGGCAATTCAAGCCTGAACGTATCAAACGGCCTTTGGCCCACTTCGTTCCTTAACAAACGACCTCGAGCCCGATTCATTCATGTATATCAAATAGCCTTTGGCTCAAGCAATTGTATCCAACGGCCTTTGGCCCATTCATTCATTCATTCATGTCAAACGGCCTTCGGCCCATTTATTCATTCATGTCAAACAGCCTTCGACCCAATCATTCATGTCAAGCGGCCTTTGGCCCAATTATTCATGTCAAATGGCCTTCGGCCCGATCATTCATGTCAAACGGCCTTCGGCCCGATCGTTCATGTCAAACGGCCTTCGGCTCGATCGTTCATGTCAAACGGCCTTCGACCCGATCATTCATATCAAACAGCCTTTGGCCCAATCGTTCATGTCAAATGGCCTTCGGCCCAATCAATGACATCCAACGGCCTTTGGCCCAACCATATGGCATAACAAATATTTGTCCACAATTCGATTTAACAAACTTATAAGACTTAGATGGAAGTAAGCAATTGGACAAATAACATACTTCAAATATCTTTATTAAGATATTACTCACAGTGATCTGCCGATGGATTTGCCCTCGTGCTTGACCCTACACATTTCATGAACATAATGGGTCATCAACGATTCAATCCGTTCTTAATTCATACATCCATCTTAGGCTTCTTTCTTATCCTTTTAACTCATTTATGATGCTCAATGCATGCCTAAGAGTGCTTAGAAATGAAAGAGAACAGAAAATGAAACACAAAACACCTTTACAAAATTTCTGAAACAGGGGTCCCTGCTCGAGCGTGGGTTCCGCCACTCGAGTGGACCCTCATGGTCTGCAAAAGTACTGGTTGCTTTGTTTTTACGCTCGAGCGCGAATTCGGACGCTCGAGCTGAAAGTCACACTACATGGCTCCCCGCTCGAACATGAATGTCCCCGCTCGAGCGGACATCAATGTCTACAAAAATTCTGGGAGCTCGCATTTCATGCTCGAGCGGCGATTCTCCCGCTCGAGCGGACATGCCAAATTCTGGGTTTTTCAGAACTGTTCTTGAGGCTCAAATTCAACATTCAAAGGCTTTAAACTCATGATTTGTAATACAAAAACATTGAGGGACATCACCTAACATAAGGACATGATTAATTTGAAGCCAATTGACTAAAGTCATGGTTCATTTCTCAAACCATTTCAAATTCTTCAAGATTCAAATAACCAAGCTCTTTACTTACATGAATTTTGCATGCATGTACAATACTAACTTGATTCCATTTCAAATGGTGCAAATGGTGTTCAAAATCATGAAGCTACACAAAATTACTCATGCATGTAAAGTTTGGTGCTCAATTCTTCATATTCAACATGCTTCATGCTTGAATGTGTATAACCATGGCAATTATGCACATGCATGCACATATAAGCTTCAAATTCAACAAATTCAATTCAAATTATGTTCTTGATCACAATCAAACTTTGAATTCATGAAATTACAAACTCAGGCTCATAAATCTTTGCTTAATTACTCACCTAGGAGCTTTAATTCTCACAATTGTAGTTAAATCTTGAGCCTAGCCTTCTAATTTCACAGACTTTGAGCCAAATACACAATTCTCCCTCTTTCTCTCTCTAGAGTGTGACTTCAATTTTGAGTTCAAACAAAAATGAATATAAGTGTATATTGGCCCCTTTTATATGAGCTCCCTTAACCACATTCATTAATACTAATTAATTGAGCACTATATCATTAATTTAAACTATTTAATTTGATCCGAATCAATTTTCAATTAAATTTCACCGTAGGCTCTAAAAATTACGCTAATCACAATGGCGCAATCAATTTCGGTTTCTGTGGCCGATAAGGCCTTCAATTCTTCAGTTTATAACAATAAATTGAACAGATTTTCCTACGGCAAACAGATAAAAATTCAAAACCACATATATTCATATAAATGGCACTCAAAATCATATCAAACACATAATCACATTCATAATAAAGATCAATTAGCAAATACGAAACAGGGTTATCACACAACTAGTGAGTTTCTTTGTTCTTTTCTTTCTTTTATGATTTTACGACTCTGTTCATTTTTCTGCTATTGAACCTGTGGGTAAAAACTTATTTGTTTGTAACTCTATGTTGCTCAATTCAACCTTCTGGACCCATATATGCATACATGAACTGTTCATATGATATCTGAGGAATTTTGCCACTGTTTTTTTAGTTTTTACATATCTGCACACGTTTTACACGGCGTTCTTATTTTGCTTTCTGGGTTCTGAACCAAATACATACTTGTTATTCTGCCACTATCCTTGGCCTTGTATATCTGTATATGTTTTGTAAAATGTTCTTGAATTCTTGTTTGTCTTCTTGAGTCTGAATCATGTTCTTGTTTCTGTTTTCTTTTTGCATTTTGCCAGATTCTTGCCTCTAATTCCTTGTTTCCACATAGATTTTAGGCTTGGGTTTTGATATAAGCCATTATCCTTAGGAAAATTGGAACAAATTTTCCTAGATCTTAAAAAGCCATTGCCCTTGCTTCTGTTTTGAGTTTAAGACGAGGTCCCTTAAACCTTAACAAACCACTTCCTTCTGAAATCCAACACCTTCCCCACTTAGCCGACGTTATGGGTATGTTCAAGTGAAGAGCAGACACCCCAACTAAGCTAGAATAATTTAGGCAGGAGTTTGCCATCCCTACCGGCGTTCATCTTAGGTTGGCTGGGGAGGAGGACTTCATCATGCCCAAAGACGACTCCATGACCTTCCCAGTAGTAGCCTTCATACAGTGTGGACTTAGGTTTCTTCTTGACATCCTCTTCTGAAAAGTCCTTCACCACTATAAACTTAACCCGATGCAACTAGCCATTAACTCTTATCGAGTCATAAACGGTATAATTGCCCTAGCTAGCTGAGAAAACGCTAGGGTAACTCTAGCCGACATCCAGTACTGCTACACCATGTGTGGCCTTAAGTCAGAAAAAGGATACATTTATTACCTTAAGCCGAGGTCGACCGAATACAAACTCATTGCTGACCTCCCTGATTCCAACAAAGGTGCCGAAGACGATTATTTCATCGTCTCGGGCAACTGGAAGTTCCCTCCAGAGGATGACCTTTACCTCTACCCTTTAAGCCGTACAGTGTTTAGAGAGGGAGATGGTAAGAGCCAAGTGTCACTTTCCTTGCTTTCAAGTCTTTATTACTGTTATTCCTCTTATATGTTCTAATGGTTTGTTGTTTACTTTGCAGCCCTTCCTCAGCCACCCAAGGACTTTCGCAAGACATTCTACCCCAGTAAGGATTTTAAGAAATTGTTGGGTTTGCCAGTTGACAAACTGAAAGCCCCTCTACTGCTCAACTACATCCCGACTTACAAATTCATTTTGCTCGACGTCCCAAAGAAGAGCAAGTCCCCTCCTTCCACTACAACTCCTCAAGCCGAGTCATCATTAAGGATAGACCAGGGATCAACCTCTGACCCAGGAGAACAACCATCAACCTCTGCTCCATAACTAATTCCACCTTCTCAACGCTAACGCCGACGTCGAGCTCCACTACTTTCACCAGCAGGCAGGACTCGTAGCCGAAGACGCTAAAGTGTAGAAGCGTCCTCTTACGATCTAGCCAATTCTCTCATTGCCCTGCCAACAATTCACTTCGGCACAAGAGTCAGAGTTGCCGCGACCTCCGACAAGATAGGACGCAAGAAGGCAGTTGCCGAAGACCTCTTGGCCGACATCCCCAAAGTTGTCACGGTCCAGTCCTCACCTTCCCAGTCTCAACCCAAACCAAAGCCAAAGAGGCTAAAGAAAGCCCAAGCCAAGACAACGGTGACTCAGATTGATTATGAGGATACATTGCCAATCTCAAAAATAGCTGAGGCAGAAAAAAGTGCCTCTGCCGCCGAAAAAAGGCCTGCAGAGACTGCTCCCTCCGAATCCACCCGATCAAAGAAGCCAAGGTCGGAGTCTGCTACAACCTCGGGGTCTCTGAAATTTGATGCCCCTTGGGCCCCTTCAATCACAATTGAGGACAAGCCAGTTAGAGTCGGCGACAGCGCAACTGACATTGAAGTCGGCATTGCCCTCTCTACTGCCTTGCTCGTTTCCCAAGACCTCGAATGCAATGTCGAGGTCAATGAATACGAGAATTTCACTCTGATGTTGCAGCACTTTGTAAAGGTAAGCCCCTAACACTTGGTACTCTTCACTCTCTGTTTTTCCATACTTAGATGGTTTTATTAACTTTTGTTTTTTTCATTTCTTCTAGGCGATCCAGCACGCCCACTCTTTCGCGATGCAGGCCTTCGACAACAAGAAGGAGTTGGCCCGCAAGACCAAGGAAGCTGCTGGCTTGCTCAAATCGCTGAACAACGCCAAGGCCAAGATGAGAGGGCTAATAGACTAGGCCAAGGCAGCCAAGCAAGCTCAAGACGAGGCCGAAGAAAAGGCCAGGGCTACAAAGGCTGTTACTGAGGTCCTCAAGGCCGAGAGGAAAGAGGCCGACACAAAAACTGCTAAAGCCCAAGCTGAGCTCTTTGCTACCTTGGCCACAAAGGACGTCGAGATAAAAGCGGCGGACGAAAAGGCCTATGTCGAGGGGGCAGCCGACGTCCGTGAGGACTACAAAAGGCAAGTCAAACAGGCATGCAACAAGGGTTACACCCTTAGCTGGATGACTGTCTTGAAGGAGTTGGCTGTCCCCGATGATTCAACTCTCTGAGAAGATAGCTGCTTTGTCCTGCCATTCCTTCCTACTCCAAGTCAATCTGACGATGAAGCTAAGTCCGAGGAAGAGGCCGAGGACATTGAGACCGAGGCCGAGGACATTGAGACCGAGAAGGTTGAGGCTGTTGGGGCTAAGTCCCCAACTCTGAATGAGCAAGTCTTAGACTTGATTCAGGATAATGGGGACGAGGTCTCAAAAAGTGCCTCCCCTGGAAAGACAACATCTGAGGTGCCTATCGCCGAGAAGAGCCCCGACCAGACTCTTGAAGAGATCGATGTCGAGCTTGCGGCTGAAAAGGCTATCGAGAAGAGTTCCTAGATGTCTTCTGAGCCCCAAACCCATACAGCCGATGACGCCAAATAGTCAAGTTTTGAAGCTTTTCCTTATTTCTTATACCTTGTGTTTTTTTATTTTGAACAATGTTTAGCTTTTATTTGGCCGATGTGCCTTTTTGTACTCTAAACAAGTAATCTTCAATGTCAAGCCGAAGTGCTTTTTTGTATTTGAACTTCCTTATTGGAATGCATTCCATAATTTCTTCTGTCATGTGTTTTGTATGCTTATAAGCTCTACTACTTCCATACTTACAATATTTTGCATGCCTTCAGTTTATGCCTTTAGCTGTATAATCTCTCGGATTAACATACCTCGGACATAACTTCCAATCTTGTTTATCTCAGCCTTGGCTTAACACTTGAAAACATTGCAAAAAATATTTTCACAAGTGTTATTTAAAACTTGCCACTTTACTTTTATTTATCAAGACTTCTGTCTTCCATTATCTTCCAAGTCTTGGCAACATGGTAATCTCGCAAGTACGTAGATACTTCTTTCAACTTAACCTTGGCTTAACTTCAACTTGTAAATTTTTCTTAAAAAATTTCAACAAGTGTTAAACCAACCTTAGCTTGTAAATTCCAACTCCTAAGCATTATTCTCCAGCTTTATGCCCCCTAATGTGAACTTAAGTTTCACTTAGGTTCTCATTAAGCATGTGGCTATTACCTTGTTGACGAAGTTATATTCAAACAGAGACTAGCCGAGGTTCTCAACCTTGGTTCTTCTATTAATCTTACTCAAGTGTACTTAGTTTTAATATGTGCTTGAATCTGCTGATATGGCAAATCTAGGCTAATCTAACTTAGTTCAACTCTATTATATGAAAGTATAATTCACCTCTGCCGTATAATAAGTCTAACTTATTCGTCATGTTTCAATCAGAAATATCGCCAACTTAGTTCAACGCTATTATATGCAAGTGTAATTCAACTCTGCCATATAATAAGTCTAAGTTATTCGTCATGTTTCAATCAGAAACATCGCCAACTTAGTTCAACTCTATTATATGCAAGTATAATTCAACTTTGCCATATAATAAGTCTAAGTTATTCGTCATGTTTTAATCAAAAACATCGCCAAGGGACTGGTCAATTGTTTTTCACAAGTTTGAAAAAATCGAGTTAAAATTTAATTATAACTTCGGCTAATAACAAAAGACTTAAAAAAACAAAAGGAAATCTAATGATAGAAAAACTTTAAGTTGCAAGTATTCCAGGGTCTTGGCAACTCTTTGCCTTCAATGTTTTCAAGCCGATATGCCCCATTGCCTAGGACCGAGATGATTCTATAAGGTCCCTTCCAGTTTGGGCCAAGCTTGCCCTCTCTGGGATCCTTCTTGTTGTCGACGACCTTTCTGAGGATGAAATCCCCAACTTGAAACTCTCATGGGTTGACCTTCTTGTTGTAAGCCCTAACAAGCTGCTGCTGGTATGCCCCCAGCTGAATTACTGCTTTCTCCCTTCTTTCTTCCAATAGATCCAGATCTCGGGCTAAAAATGCATCATTAGTCCCATTCTCTACTCCCTGGGTTCTGATTCCTGGGATGCCGACCTTTAATGGGATTACTGCCTCTGTGTCATAAGCCATAGCAAATGGAATTTTTTCAATTGATCTTCTTGGCGTAGTCCGATATGCCCAAAGTACATTGGGTAACTCATCCACCCACTTTCCCTTTGCTGATTCCAGCATTTTCTTAATCCCATCCAATATAGTTTTGTTGGATGCTTCTGCCTGTCCATTGCTTTGAGGGAAGCTTGGAGTGGAATAGTAGTTCTTGATTTTGTACTTTGCACAGAAGCTTTTGATCAGCTTGCTGTCAAACTGTGTTCCATTGTTTGCTATTATTGCCCTTGGGATCCCAAACTTGATGATGATGTTCTTATATATGAAGCTCTTCACATCAACATCTCGAATCTTTGCAAGGGGTTCAGCTTTCACCCACTTGATGAAGTAATCTATTTCCACTAGCAGGAACTTCCTTTGTCTAGTCGTTTGAGGCAGTTGTCTAACAAGATCCATGCCCCATTGGGCAAATGGCCAAGGGCTGGACACTGGGTTCAAATCCGCTGCTGATTGGTGTATCAAAGGTGCAAACCTCTGACACTTCTCACACTTTCTGACATAAGCTTCAGCATCTTTCTGTATGTAAGGCCACTAGTACCTCTGAGTAATGGCCCTATAAGCAAGTGACCTGCCCCCAGTGTGGCTTCCACATACTCCTTCATGTATTTCATACAATAAGTCTTCAATTTGTGAATGATGCACACACTTTAAAAAAGGACCAGTAAAAGATCTTCTGTAGAGATGCCCTTTTGCTGTTAGACTGAATCTTGCCGACTTCAGTTTGATCTTGTGTGCTTCTTTATGATCATCTGGCAGTTTACCATGTCTAAGGAATACTATTATTGCATCCATCCAGCTTGGTCCCATCTCCACACACATTGTCTCATGCTCTGTGTTCAGTGGTTCTACACTTGGACCTGATAAGTAGTCAACCATTATTGTCCTTGCCTCTCCTGGTTTTATTGCACTAGCCAGGTTGGCCAAGGCATCAGCATAGCTGTTGTCATCTCCGCTAACTGGCTGTTGTCATCTTCGCTAACTTGCTGTAGTCGGCAATTTTGAAATAATGCTATCAGTCTGCCCACCTCCTTTAAGGCCACCATCCTTTCATCTAGGGCTGCGTATTCGCTTGTTGCCTGATTGACGATAAGCTGGGAGTCACAGAAGACCATTACCTCGTCGGCTTCCATTGCTACTGCTAACTTTAATCCTGCGATCAGTGCTTCATACTCTGTCTTGTTGTTTGAGGCCTTAAACCCAAAATGAATGGATTGTTCCAGCATCTGCCCATTCGGTGATACTAGCACTATTCCTGCCCCCGCTCCTTATCGGTTTGAACTTCCATTAACAAATAGGTGAAAGGAGTTACCGACGTAAATACTGTAGGGCTTGAGTTTCTCTTCTTTCCTCTGTTTTGCTATCCCCAGCTTGGTTTCTCCTTGTTCACCTAGACATCGTATACCCCGGCTCAACAGAGCCCGATGTATGATGGCGCCTGGTGTGAACTCGGCTATGAAGTCGGCCAAAACTTGGCCTTTGATTGCTGCTCTGGGTCTGAATTCCAAGTCATATTGACCTAACACCACTGCCCATCTTGCTATCCTACCTGTCAAATCTCCTTGTTGTAGCAGGGGCTTCAAAGGATGCTCAGTTAACACCACAATCTTGTGGGCTTGAAAGTAATGATTCAATTTCTTGGAGGCTATTACTAAAGGCAGTGTCAGCTTCTCCAAGGGTAGGTATCTGGTCTCTGCATCTACTAGGGTTTTACTCACGTAGTAAACTACCCTTTGTTCTCCATTTTCTTCTCTGATTACCACTGCACTTACTGCATGCTCTGAAATCGCCAAGTATAAGAACAGCTCCTCTCCAGGTACTGGATTTGAGAAAACTGGAGCGGTGGTCAAGTATTTCTTCAAGTCGGCCAAGGCGACTTCATACTCTTCTGTTCATAAGAAGTCTGTGGCTTTCTTCACTAAACTGAAGAAAGGTTTGCATTTGTCAAAACTTCTGTCTATGAATCTGTTTAGGGCTGCAGCCCTTCCAGTCAACATTTGTACTTGTTTTGTTGACGTTGGGCTTTTCAATTCCAAGATGGCCTTGATTTGATCCGGGCTTGCCTTAATGCCCTTTCTAGTGACCAAGTATCCCAGGAACTTCCCTGACCCAACTCCAAATGCGCACTTCGACACATTGAGTCGGAGTTGAAATGTCCTTAGGATATCAAAGATTGTCTTCAGGTTGGCCAGATG
The DNA here is from genome assembly GCA_036172215.1 of Camellia granthamiana. Lineage (NCBI taxonomy): Eukaryota > Viridiplantae > Streptophyta > Magnoliopsida > Ericales > Theaceae > Camellia > Camellia granthamiana. Next base: position 130,336,187 of record CM069910.1, read on the forward strand.
ATCTTCAGGTTACTTGGTCTTAACGACCATGTCATCGATGTATACCTCCACTGCTTTGTCTATTAGATGTCTGAACATCTTAGTCACCAATCTCTGGTAAGTTGCTCCTGCATTTTTCAACCTAAAAGGCATCACTCTATAGCAATATAGCCATTTTAGGGTGATAAATGCAGTCTTCTGCTTATCTGGGGGGTATATGACTATCTGATGGTACCCCCTGTAAGCGTCCAAGAAGCTCATCCTTCCATGTCCTGAGGTGGCATCCACCAATTGATTAATTTTGGGGAGTGGGAAACTGTCTTTGGGACAAGCCTTATTTAGGCTGGTGAAGTCCATACAGACCCTCCACTTCCCATTCTTTTTCTTCACAGCAACCGTGTTTGATAACCATGTTGGGTAGTTTACCTCTCGAATGGCTCTGGCCTCTAGAAGTTTGTCCACTTCCTTTTCTATTGCCTCAACATGCATCAACGTTGGCCTCCTTGCTTGCTGGATGACAGGTTTGGCCGACTTGTCAGCATTCAGTTTGTGGCAAGTGACCCCGGGGTCAATGCCAGGCATCTCGTATGGTGTCCAGGCAAACACCTCAAGGGTTGCTCTCAAGAACACCTCTAATTCCTTTTCTTCCTCCTCGGCCAAGCTTGAGTCGAGAAGGAAGAAGCGCTTTTCATCCCCTTGCTGGACCAAGATCTTCTTCAGGGCTTCCTCACTTTTCTCGGCTGGTTCTTTGCCGACGTTCTTAAGGACCTCCATGTCCTCATCTTTAATCTCTGCTGCTTCTGCTTCTCGTATGTTGCAGGAGGATTTCATTGCTACTATGGAGCAATTCTTTGCCTGCATCTGATCCCCTCTGACCTCTTCAATTCCATGTTCTATTCGGAACCGCAATAGCTGGTGCAAAGTTGAGGGAACAGCCCCATTGCATGCAGTCATGGCCTTCCCATGATAGCATTGTAGGGGGGGTGTCAATTATGGTGAACTCAGTTTTTACCTTCTTGGTGCCAGCCTGCACCTCCAAACTTACTGCTCTTAGGGGCCACGTCGGTATTCCGTTGAACCCAACCATTGGACCATTGGATTGTTCCAGATCATCTTGGTGAAGGCCAAGCTCATTGTAACACCTGACATACATGTTGTCATAAGAGCTACCTTGGTCAATCAGAATTCGCTTTACCTGGCACTCTCCAATCTGGAGGGATATTACCAAGGTATCGTTGTGTGGATGCTGCACTATCTCTAGGCCATCTTCAGTAAAGGACACCATTGGTCCCTGGCACTCGTCTGCCCTAGGTCTTTTCTGCCGGACCTGATACACATGCTGTAAGTGTTTTACCTTCTGAGTTTCCCCACCTATCTCGTTCTCATTGACCTTCGAGTGGATCACATTGATCACTCGAGGTCCGCCTGCTTGCGGCTGTGGTACTGGAGGAGGTGGTGCTGCCGGTGCCTGAGGCAGTCTCGCTTGCTCTTCCCCTGTCCTGGTCTCATCTACCAGGTCCCTTAGATAACCTTGTTTTATTAGGTCTTCCAGATGTGCCTTTAGGGTTCTGCACCCTTGAGTTAGATGTCTATCCTCATTGTGGTAGGCACAGTGTTTTCCCAGACTTCTTCCTATAAATTCACCAGGATTCTTCTCTGGTGCTCTATAATAGGGCTGATTCCAGATTCTTCCCAAGACTTTGTAAACCGGAATTCGGAATACGGTTGTGACTGCCTGGGTAGCCCTTAGTCCTCTCTCCTGCTTATTGTATCCACTATTACCTTGGCCTCGCTTCGGCAAGCCATTTCTCTTCTCTTATTTTGATGCCTTTTTCCTTTGCGTATCCTCCTCGGCTCTGGCATACTTCTTTATTCTGGCCATTAATTCTTCCATACTTTTTGGTAGTGTCTTTACCAGTGATTTTCGAAGCAGACAATCATCGTTCAGGCCGTTCTTAAAAGACACAACCGCCACTTCTTGGTTGCATCTTGGTATTCGGTTTAATACCTCATAATACCTCTTGGATAAGCTCTGAGGCTTTCATCCTCGCCTATTCTCATAGCCATCAGGGAGTCCACCCTCAACGGTTGTAGTTTGTTTGTCACAAACCTGGCCACGAACATCTCGGCCAGGCTTTCCCAGCCTTTCACAGTTCCTTTCGGCAACTTGTGAAACCAGTCTGATGCGATTTCCCCAAAGGATGAGGGAAATACTTTGCAGAGCAACGACTCGTTCCTGGTATACAGTGCCATTGAGTTTAGGTACAAGCCGACGTGAAAGTTAGGGTCAGACTTATCGTCATATATCTGGAATCTCGGCATGTGGAACCTTTTCAGGGCCTCAAATTTGTCCAACTCTATCAAGAACGGCGTTGTTGGCTTGACCGGAGAGGTAACCTCGGCATCTTGTCACTTCCTCTAGAGGTAATCCCTCAGATCCTCCTTGGTCCGTCTAGGAGCTCGGCGATCAATGGATTTCATCCTTTTTGGTGCGCTACTCCCGGTGTCGTTATGAGTCCTCTTGGACCTTTCTCCGTTAGTTTCGTCGAAACAAAGTTCCTTCCCTTGAACATGTCGATGTTCTTTGGTACAGTGCGTCCTCCGTGAATCTCCCTTCATTGACTCTCCTCGCCCGACCTCCCTTGAAGGCCGGTGAGAGTGTTCCTTGGTCCTGGTGTGCTGGGGAACTGTAGGGACTGTTTTCTGCTCCTCCCTTCTGGGCATTGTTCTTGGCCGCTGGAATCGGCGTGTCTTGTAACGAAAACGATGGCTGCATGACGTTGTTCTGCATCATGAAATTGACGACCGATTGCAGGTCCACCAATTTGTTCACCATTCCCTTTATCTTTTCGTCCCTCCGCAGGCATTTATCTTTCCATACCCGGAGGTCGTTCTCGTTATAATACCCGCCTTGACCTGTCTTCTTTGGTACGTTTCCCTCCTAGCCGACATCCTTCTCTCTGGGGTTCTGATCCCGAGTTTCTTCGTTGCAATTATCCTCCTCCATGTTAGGGTCAATGTGTTTACCACTCCCAGTAGGGATGTCGTCCCCAACCTTTTCTTTCTGTCCGTCTTTGGCCATCTATTCTCCTTTTTTTCCCATAGACGGTGCCAAATTGTGGGTGTTGTTTTCTGACCACACTGCTAAACAAGTACTCAGCTAGACAACACCGGCAGAATAGATTGCACCCGAACGACCTGTCACAGAAAGATAAAGACTCCGGCGGTGGTTTGTCCACCCAGGGGCACTCCGACGATCAAGTTAATACTGAGTTAGCTCTCAAAGATAATAATTAGTGCTTAACTCACTAGCCAAAATACAAAAAGCGTACCTTAGACCCACGATGGTGCCTTACTTTTATAGCCAATACTGACCTGATCCCTGTAGAAGCCTAACTTCAATGGACTTTGACTCAATGCTTATCATGGACTTTCAAATAGATAGAGATAAACTCCCTAAGAGCTTTATCTTTATCCAGACTGAGGTCCTCCCCCATTCTAGGACTCTTATAGCTTATCCGTTTATCCTGGATTCCGGCATCTCCGCAGATAACCTCGGCCTAGCCGAGATAATCTCAGCGTCATGGTTAGGACACTTGGTACCTCGGCTAGCACTTCGGTGGCACCTTGGCCACGTGTTGTCATTCACAAAAATATGCCCCCACAGGAATGTTAATCCAACATGATCCAGTTCGCCCAAACAAACATGGCCTTATTTCCCTTAGGCCATGTTTGATTCACAAGACTAATAGTGAAAGTATTAATAATCCTGTTAAATTAGTGTGGTATTCACTATTCGATTGGATTAGTAGGATAAATTATCCCCTTATCCATTGTTTGATTTGCATTAGATTAGTAAGTAAAAAAGTCTTTTTATTTTATTTTCTATCTCGGGATATATAATCCCACCCCTACCCATTCCTAATAATCCTACAAATTTGTTGGATTAATTATCTATTAGATTAATAATCCTGAAACAAAATTTCAAAACAAACATGGGATTATTGGGCTCACGAATTAATAATTTCAATCTCATACTGTAATCTTATTAATCAAACATGTCCTTAGGGTTTTGAATAGCATTTAAAGGGTATTATGATCATTTACGTAACTAAATTAACATTGTTTGAATTAACTTAAGGTAATAAAAAATTCTAATAATGTCAGAAAAAATAAAAAAAAAGTCAATATAATTTTAATAATTATAGAAAAAATTTCGTAATTGTCAGAAATTTTTAACCGTAATTTAGCCCTTAATTTATCTTGAGTTGGGTGGGGTGGTGGTTAGAATTTAGAAAATGGAAGATTTTATCAAATAATTGTGATAGAGACCACACATATACATGATTTCACAATTCCCACTCTCATCCTAATCACAAATAATATAGAGTTTATACATACATGAGTGAATCTCATATACACATCAAGGGCCCAGATTAAAATGGGGGTCATGAAATCCCAAAAAAGGAGTCTCAAACATTTCTGTTTATCAAATTATCTATACGGATGTAGGTTGCACAAAAATATAAAATTTACATTTATGTAAGATATTTATTAAAATTTTTAGTAGAAAATTTAAGAGCTCAAATATTTTTCAAAAGCTAAAATATGCAAGATGGCAGATCAGATCAGACCACATCATAATATCAAAATTCAGTCTTATAAATCTAAAATTTATTAATTAATGATACAAATTAATTTTATTTATAACTTTCATATCAAAATTCAGCCTTATAAATCTAAAATTTATTAATTAATGATACAAATTAATTTTATTTACAACTTTCATATTTCATTAATTAATATTTATGAGTTAATAAAAAATTTAATATCCATCACATAAATATATTTATTTATGAGTTAATAAAAAATTTAATATCCATCACATAAATATATTTCAAATAAATTATAAATTGATAAAAGTGGATTGATAGATTTTTTCAAACCACACACAGCTCATGACCTGTTTGTTTTCATGTTTTTTTAGTCTATGGTTATTTTAGAAAGATGGCTAAAATTCATCTTTTAATTTTTAAAAATCACAGCATCTCTCATTTTTTTTTTTAAAAAAAAAAAATAAAAAATTAACTTTTAATCATTTTTTTCAAAATAACGGGCCTTGTTTGGGAAAGGCTATTAATTAGGTCTTTAGGTTAAAATTCATAAAAAGACAAAATAAGCTAATAGTTAATAAGACAAAATATCACATAAAACTCATAATTGTTTTATATTTTTCCTTACAAACATTATATCCAACTATAAAAAATTTTAACCATCTCCCTAAACATAAAATTTTTAACTTACTAAAATAGTTAAGGAAAATGATTTGGAGCCCTAAAAACACTCCCCCTAATCCCCCTAATTTCCAATTTGGGCAACTGTTTCCTTTTTTTTTTTTTTTTTTTACTTGATATGAAAATTAGGGAGATTAGGGGATATTTTTAGGGGATGGAGCAAGGTCCAATAGTTAAATATTAAAATAATCCACTAAAATAATGAATTTCCCAATATGGGCTCAAAATATCTGAGACTCATCCAATCAGACAAAGGCCTTGTTTGTTTGGAAAAGGCTATTAATTAGCTTTTTAGGTTAAAATTCATTTTAAAAAAAAATATATTAAAATAATTAATAAGACAAAATATCATATCAAATTTATAATCATTTCATTTTTTCTCTTATAAATATCACATTCAACTATAAAAAAAATTAACTATCTTCTAAAACATAAAAATTTTAAGAGCAAATTACAGATATCCCCCTGAGGTTTGAGAAATTACAGATACCTCCCTATAGGTTATATTTGCATAACAAATTAGGGACAAATTGTTATGAAAATATAAACCTCAAATGACAATTTATTATGAAAATATAAATCTCAAAAAATATTTATAATTTTTAAAACCTCAAAAATATCTATAATTTAGTTAAACCTCAAAAAAAAGTATATGTAATTTACCCAAATTTTAACTTACTAAAATAGTTACGTACAAAAACCCAAAGTGAGATACAGCTTCGATTTGTATTCAGGCTGAAAATATCCAAGCGAAATAGATTGGGCCACCCCTATTCACACCGCACTTCTACGCTACGATTCATCTTTTTTATACTCCGATCCGAAATTTCCACGCCTTTTCCTCCCAATCTCTCTCTACAACTTTCTCTCTCTAAGGCTCCCATCCCATGGACTCTCTCACTCTAATCTGCACGGCCGCCCTCTTAGGCGGCGGACTCCTCTTCTGGTTCGTCTGCATTCTCGGCCCCGCCGAACAGAAAGGCAAACGCGCCGTGGATCTCTCCGGCGGATCAATCTCCGCCGAAAACGTCCAAGCAAACTACGACAAGTACTCGTCCTTCTTTCGCCGCCCCAAAGAGATCGAAAAGTCCGAGAAGGTTCCAGATTTCGTCGACACTTTCTACAACCTTGTCACCGATATCTACGAATGGGGATGGGGCCAGTCCTTCCACTTCTCCCCCGCCGTCGCCGGAAAATCTCACCGCGACGCCACGCGCCTCCACGAACAGATGGCCGTCGATCTCATCAAGGTGAAGCCCGGCGATCGAATCGTGGACGTCGGTTGCGGAGTCGGTGGGCCCATGCGAGCGATTGCGTCCCACTCACGAGCCAAGGTCGTGGGAATCACGATCAACGAGTATCAAGTCAACCGAGCGAGACTCCACAATAAGAAAGCTGGACTCGACGATCTATGCGACGTCGTTTGTGGTAACTTCCTTGAAATGCCGTTTGATAATGATAGCTTTGATGGCGCCTACTCGATCGAAGCGACTTGTCACGCGCCGAAGCTCGAAGAGGTGTACGCCGAGGTGTTTAGGGTTTTGAAACCTGGGGCCTTATACGTGTCGTACGAGTGGGTTACTACTGAAAAATTCAACGGTGATGATCAGGAACACGTGGATGTCATTCAGGGGATCGAGAGGGGTGATGCTTTGCCTGGGCTAAGAAGCTACGCTGATATTGCGGCGACTGCTGAGAAAGTGGGGTTTGAGGTTGTGGAAGAGAAGGATCTGGCTAAGCCGCCGGCGCTGCCGTGGTGGACGCGGCTGAAGATGGGTAGGATCGCCTACTGGCGGAACCACATTGTGATCATTGTACTCTCGACTTTGGGAATCGCGCCCAAAGGAACGGTTGATGTTCACGAGATGCTTTTCAAGACCGCTGATTTTCTCACGAGAGGTGGAGAGAGTGGGATATTTAGTCCGATGCACATGATCCTCTGCAGGAAACCACACGCTGCTTCGCATGAGACCTCATCCTAGTAACATCGTCGTTTCGTAATTTAGGAGGTATCCTAGTGTCTGTTTTGTTTTTTATTTACTGTTTTTTTTATTATTTGAATATTTTTTTTGAATTTGGTGGGTATGTGTTAAAAATAAAAAATCAAAAAATAGAAAATCAAAAGGATAGCTCCTATTAATATGTATATGTTGGTCGAAATCTCTATCTCGGATTTCTCGCTTTCTGTTTTGGGATGTTTACCTAAAATATATAATAAATTTTCCAATCTGATACTAATGAGATAAATATTAATTACTTTTTGTTTAATAATGGATTTGAAATTGGAACTAGATTTGTGAGGGTTGTGAACGGTTGGTGGATCCAAATAATCAATCGGTCAAGATTGTTTTGAAAGTTTAATGAGGTTATTGAATTTGATTTGTATATTTTTTTAAAACCAGTTTTAATAGTGCCTGAGTTTAAATAATTTGGTTACTATGATATATATAAATTTGTCAAGCTGAATCCATTTATTTGCTTGTTAAAATGTCGTTTTATCATTTTTTTAACAATATTATTTCAAGGATGCTAAAGGTGTTTTTGACACAATTATCTTTCACTATTTTGAACCTTTAGATAATCTCATTATAATCGAGCGTAAATTACAAATCCATGATTTGAAATTTACTTAAAATACAGATTACTTTGATTATAAAAATTACATCTTGCCTTTCAAGTTTCTAATTGCATATGGAATGATTATTTTTATTAATAAATTATCAATTTAATTAATAATTTAAGTAATTTTATTGTTGTATATTGTTATGTATTAGAGTAATTAGAAATTTTATTTTTGTTAATTTTCTTAAATAAAAAAATCTAATAAAAGAATATTTATAATTTTTTAAATTATATAGATAATTTGTATTTTAAATAAATTTTTAGAGATGTTATTGTAATTTGCCCTATAATCAAGGTCATTGATCATTATCTAAAGTCAGGGGTGCAAATTGAATAGTCTCAATCTTAGCAATCCGAATCCAACTCGAATTTTTTTAGGACTTGGACAAAATATTTTAAGGCTTATTTTGGGAAGTGTGTTATAATCCACTTCCCAGATTATAACCCACTTCCTTTCTCACAAAAAAGCTACTTATAAGCAGCCTTTTACCAAAAAGCTGATTATAATCATCTTCTCAAAATAGTCTTAAAATTCAGTACCGGCTTGGGTAAAAATGCAAAAGCTCAAATTAAATTTGGACGGACTTAGACAAAGACGTCAAATAACCCGAGCAATCTGAAGCTTGATTTATACATATAAATTATTAGTCATTACATGATATTAAAGTAATTTGAATTATTAAATCATATTGAATATATATTATATATACAAATAAAATAAAATTTTATTTTTTTTAAAATTTTTTATTTTCACTCATAAATTGTAAAGACTACTATAGCGGTATCTGTTTTGCATTATATAAACTATATGTTTTGATGGTATTAATGATTTTTTACAAAAAAAAAAAATAAATATATATATATAAATAAAGTTAAATTTTAATAATTTAATAATGTGGCAGGAAAAAAAATAAAAAACTAAAACTCATTTACAATCGAACAATTTAGATTTAACTCAAATCGGACTTGGGCAAGCAAACTTGAATTATAATTCGGGATTGGACAGTTCTCAATACAACTTAAGTTGAGCTGGGATAACCTCTCAATTCGACCGAACCCATCCGAATTGCACCTCCATCTCAAATTAATGCGATGGATTTAACTTAACTTTATAGTATTAGATTTGATGAAAATCATTATTTAGTAATAAATTTGGTCAGACCTTGTGTCAAAATTTAGATTTGGCTAACAATAGTTTGATTATAATTTTAATAATAGATATTAATTTTTTATAATAATAAAAATGTGATTCAAATATATAATTATTGATATTGGATTATTTTAATTTTTTTTAGAGTAAATTATCAATATGTCTTAATAATTAGACTTAATTTTCATCAAGTCATATTAAAAATAAGTTCTAGTAAAATCATCATTAAAATTAATTTTCTGTGATGATCTTTTTGCTCATTAAAAATTAATAATTAATAATTAATGATTTTTTTTTGGCACAGTTTATATAAATCGTGATTAAAACTTGTAATTAGTGATTTTTTTTATGATGAATTTTTAACAATTTTACTGAAAGTTAAAAATTAGTAACCTTTTGTGTGACGATCTTTTAAAATAATTGTTAAAATTTATAATTAGTGATATTTTTGTGACAAGATTTTCAAACTGTCATTGAAAATAAAAATTAGTGACATTTTTCATCAAAAAATGTCACTAATTATTATAGAACTTATTGAACAATAAGTTTACCTATTAGGATCTACACGTAAATCTTTCTATTTTTTGTATAAATATTATACTCTACGAATCTTAAAAAATGAACGGTTTAAATTATCAAATTAAATTCTAAAATTGAATTACCAAATCCAAATTGTTCTTTTAAATTGAATGACTGACTTAAAGAGATTTTTTTTTTTGGTTGATACATCGGAAATACTTAAAGAGAATTCAAACCTAATGAAAATGAACCGAATCCTTTAAATGAGAGTTTGATGGATGAATTAGTAAAATTAATATTAATAATATGGGCATTTTTTCAGAGTGGACGTAAAATTTGAATACAAAAGATTAAAAAAAAAAAAGTAAAAGATTTATTGATAAATAGTACATTAGGAACCTTCATCAATTTTCATCGAAGATCCATCAAATATTAGTTTAGTAAATATCCAAATTTGGAATAGTTTTATGGCCAAAAAAAAAAAAAATTAAAATCTCTCCTTTTTTTCTCCCAACATTTTAATGGAGCTGTTGTTTCATGTGTGCTCAGTTACTTTTGTTTTTATTTTTCTTTTTTTTGGCCGTCGTTGTCGCCGTCTTTTGTCTGTCTTGGAACCAGTGGATGCATCATAATCTGATTAAAGTCAGAGTTGGGAACAATTTAAATTCAATTAGTAATTTCAGTAATATGGAAGTTCTTTCTTCTCCTTCTTTTGTTTTGGAGGAGAAATTACAAATAGATGAGAGAGTAATCAATACATATAAAATAAAAAAAATTGTGTAACTATGATAAACAGAAAGAGTTATACTAAGTACATGAATGGTAGAATTACACTATTATGAAAAAAAATATTTTTTTTGTCACTGTTCTATTAAAATTTATTTATTTATTATTTATTTTCATTTATTTATTTTTTTAAATAGAGTAGAGTTTAGAGAATAATAATGTTACGTACCTCGAATTTGACCTTAGCTTGAATGGCTAGAATTTATGTTCACCGATCGTTCGACCAGTCGTCCGGTAAAATAATTGAAAACTGTAGCTGACAAAGTGACAACCGCAACTATTCAGCTTACTTGTTTTTATTTTTCAAAAAACATTTTTCAGAAAATTCTACTTTCTTATTTGCCTTGTTTTTTTGTTTTTACTGAATTTTTTTAATATTTTAAGTAATTTTTTTATTTTTTAGACACATCTAACATAAATATACCTAAAAAGTAAAAAAATTGTAAAAAAAATCTTAAAAAAATTCACTAAATACCAAAAATATAAAAAAAAAATACAAGAATTCAGTATATTTTTTGTAGTTTTATGTATTTATTAATTTTTTAAAATATTTTTTCACAAATTTTTTACTTTTTAGATACATCTAAGTAAGGTACATCTAAAAAAGTACAAAAAAATGTTTAAAATTTTAAAAATATTCACTAAAAATAAAAAAATATGAAAATCAAAAAATTAAATTTTCAAAAAATTTAATTCAAAAAATTCAAAACAAAGAAATTGATTAATTTTTTTACCAAACAACCAGCCGAACGACTGGTGAATAAAAATTTAAGGAAAATGATTGGTGGCCCTAAAACTGCGGCTCAAATTGGCTCAAATTGCCAGTTTTGGTAACTTTATTTTTTTTTTTTTTTTTTTAACCTGATAGGAAAATTTGAGCCATTAGGGACACCCAAATTCGGGCCCCTACCATTGCCCAAAATTTAAATCATTCGAGACCAGATGAATTTGAGGCACCTCAAGTTGTCTAGTCAGCACTTTGTGTGAGTTCAATACTCCCCCGCTGTGCGAGTCCTGACTTAAGCGGAGCTTGTCTTGGGAGGTCGGGGCAAGTTCCCAGGTTATAGTCTCCTCGCTCGGAACGGCTAACAGGATACCTTGGTGATCTCTGCAAGGGACGCTGCCTGGGACCTGCGGGAGGGTGGGGAGGATTTTCCTGTAAAAAAAAAAAAAAAAAAAAAAAAAATTGAGGCATCAAGAATTACACCAATAATAAATTGTCATGAGTTGGGTGTTGTGGTGGGGACAATTGAGTCACATGGATGGTGGATAGAATTTAGGAAAAAGGACAAAAGCTGAAGTATGCAAGGTGGCAGACCAGACTGACCACACACACACAGAGCTCATGACCTGTTTGTTTGTATGTTTTTAGTCTATGTTTGTGTGTTTCTGAGAGGGTATGGGGGAGCTATGTGATAATTTTTCGTGTCTGAGACTCATCCAGTCAGACACTGAGTTACAGCTTTCGTCCGTTTGTTTGTCGTATAATGCCTACTGTTATAACGTTTGGATCTCTCCTGCATTCTTCATCATCTGATTCCGTTTGAGATTTCAAATCGGCTGTTCAAATAAGGTTTTTTTTTTAATTTATTTATTTTTATTACATTTTGGATAAATTATACTTAAATTTTTGAAATAATTTAAACCTAGTGGAGAGGCATTCGTGACTATCCTCAAATAAGGTTTTTTTTAATTAAAAAGAGAGAGAAAAGAAGAATTGTATTTAATTAAAGAAACTTTTCTCTGAGATTGATTTTTAATTACAGATTCCATATTTTGTTATTTTATTGTAAAAAAAAAAAACAAAATATATTGACATTATTAAGGTGCCGTTTGGTAACATTTATGTTTTCAATTTTCTGTTTATATTTACAAAAATTTAAAAAAACTCAATTAAAAACTTATTTGGTAAAATTTTTGATTTATAAATCAGTTGTCTCAGTTTATAAATTTGGCCAAAAAATAAAAACACAAAAAATGTGTTTCCGTTTTGAGTTTTGAGTTTTTTTTTTTTTTTTCCCACCCAACACTAACCACCACCCGCCATCATTTTCCACCACCGTCTTCCGCCACCACCACCCCCCACCCACCCCTCTCCCTCCACCACCAACCACCACTACTCACCACCCACCTGCCACTACCACCTACCAGCCACCTGCCACCCACTCGCCACCACTACCCACCCCTCGCCGCCACCACTACCACCACCACCACCACCACGACCGACCACCCACCTGCCATCCATCCGCCACCACCGGCCACCTACCACTCGCCACCCACCACTACCATCCACCGCCCCGCCACCTACTTGCCACTACCACTCACCACCCACCTGCCACCACCATCCACCACCTACTACCACTAGCCACCTGCCACCCACCCACCACTACCACCACCACCACCACCACCACCATCGCCGCCATCACCATCACCCACCACCCACCCGCCACCCACTTACTACCACCACCACCACCACCACCACCACCCACTCGCTACCACCCGCCACCGTCACCCACCCACCCAGCACCACCACCACCTACCCGCCACCACCCACCACCACCCGCCATCCACCACCCACCACCCGCACACCACCACCACCACCACCACCACCACTGCCCACTCGCTACTACCCACCACCCACCACCGTCACCCACCCACCATCACCACCCACCACCCACCCGCCACCACCCACCATCCGCCACCCATCTACCACCACCACCCGCCACCACCACCACCACCACCACCACCACCACCACCCACTCGCTACCACCCGCCACCGTCATCCACCCACCTACCACCACCACCACCACCCGCTACCTACCCGCCACCACCCACCACTACTCTCTATTCGCCATCCACCTTCCACCACCACCCACCACCCGCCATCACCACCACCGCCACCACCTACTCGCTACAATCCACTACTCACCACCGTCACCCACCCACTCACTCACCACCACCACCCGCCACCTACCTGCTACTACCACCCACCCGCCACCACCCGCCATTCGCCACCCACCTGCCGCCGCCGCCACCACCACCACCACCACCACTACCACCCGCCACCGTCACCCACCAACCCGCCACCACCCACCACCACCAGCTACCCACCACCCACCGTCACCACTTTCCACCACCATCTTCCGCCGCCACTTGCTATTTCTCACTCTTTTTTATACTTTTTATATTTTTTAAACATGTTGTCAATTACCAAACGCGTTTGTAGTTTATGTTTTTCTAAAAATAAACAAAAATCAGTTTATAAAATTTTTGTAAATATAAACTGAAAACGTAAACGTTACCAAACACACCCTAAATAATTTGATTACATTTTTAATTTTCTTTTAATATTGTGTACAATTACAAAAGAAAAATAAAAATAAAAATAAAATTACGATTCCTATTGAGATTTTGGATAAAAGAGACATACAAAATTAATAGCAACGGCAGGCATTAAAAAAAAAAAAAAAAAAAAAAAAAAGAATTGTATTTAACTTTTTTGTCTTTTTGTTTTTGTGATTGGACAGAATTTTGAAAGGTAAAATTAAAAATGTAAGTAAATTATTTAATGATATCAATATTTTTTTTCATTAGCTCTTTTTTTTTTTTTTTTTTTTTTTTTTAATCAAGGGTTTTGGATAAAGAAGGCACACAAAAACTATAGTAATTGTAGGCATAATAAAGAGATAAAATAAAAATTGTACTGTTTTTCCTTTTAGTAATTGGACATAGTTTTAAAGGGTAAATTAAAAATGAAATTAAATTATTCGATACGATAAAGTAACAGAAGAGGAAATTTGTAATAAAAAAATAAATATCAAGGGAAATTTATGTCATTTTAGAAATCTTAAGATAGGTTTCAATAATTTCATTAAACTTCATAAGAAGTTAGTGTAATTAAAAACTAAAATTCAAAAGAAATCTCTGTCATTTTAATAATCTCTAGAAATGTCTATTATTTACGTCCTTTCTTTTTTTCAATAACACTCAATACATGAGTATTTATATATAAAACAAGGGTCAAATTGTTAGGATTGGGGTGGTTGTTGTGTTATAAGGTTTATGGGGTCTATTATGGACTCATTTTGATAATTTGAATCGTTTATTTTTTAAAGTGTATCAATAAAATATATTTATAAAAAATCAAATTGATAAAATATCGATAGTCTTTTCATTGAATTGCATTTGTATCTAGAACAAGTTAATAAATTTTATTTGAAAAATAAAACTTAATAAAAAGTCTAATTAACTTAAATTTTACAAAAATATTCTATTATAAGACCTAAAGTACTTCAATATTCAAGTCAGTAACAATTTACAAATAACTTGAATGCAGATGTCCTACCTCCTCCTAAAAGTTCACTAAAAAGAGTTCTAACTATCCCCGACTTCTGAGTCGTATATCTAATATATTATCGCCTTAATATCTTGGCTAAGGTGTGATTCACACCAATACCTCGGCCAATAACAATCTGTTAGTAGATATTTTAATATTATAATGTGTTATAGATTATATTATATGATTGCGCTCCAAATAACTTGTTCTCCTAATCAATCATTTCTTTTCCTCCGAGAAAATTTGCCCACCAAGTCTTCAAGTCAAGTCTTCATTCTTATCCACCAAGCTTTCAAGGAAATTTCCCACCAATTTCCTCTCCTATACTTTTCCTCCAAATTAACCCCTTTCATGGTGACCAAGCTTTCCTCTCCTATAAATTGAGCATTTCACCTCTCTTATTGTAGCTCAAGTTTCTTATTTGTGAGATTATCAGGCAAATAAAAAATAGTGTATGTGATAAAATTTTAGGTTTAACCAATCGTGCAGTATTGGTTAACCATACGACTTAGTTGGGTTGTTATATCCTGGGTGGACAAGTCAAGGTTTTTTCTGCCTCACCGATGTGAGGTTTTGCCTAACCGCAGAGGGGTTGAATCTCCGTAAAGAGAGCGAATTTTCCGCGCCTCAACCCTTTTAATAATTATTGTAATTTTTTTTATTTGTATTTTCTAATATTTTGTTTGTAATTATCAGCAACACAATCAACTACCTTATATCTCAATCTGAGGCCGTTCCATGTGATCTAACTTAAAATTACATCCCACACCAATTACTTTCTCTATAATATCATTAGAAAAGCTAGGAATAATGAAAAAATGTCAATCATTTTACTCCGAAAAATGATGCATAATCTACATTCATTTATCGTACAATAAAATCCACATTTAAAACAAATCATAACCACACATTATTTTTTATTACTATTCCTCGAGTATACATTTTATTCTCAAAATAAAAAATTGTGTCTAACTCGTCTTCTCTATGTGGATGTTTGTTGTGGTGTTTTAAAGGGCAACTCTCAATGATCTAATGTTCCGTTTGTTTGAGGTTATAGGAAGGGGATTGAGACCACTAATACCTTGTTTGTTTTGAGAGATGGCCTTGGGACTACTAATAACTTGGTATTACTAATACCCTTGGAAGGGGGATTCATAGTGAGGAGGTAAAGATGATATTAGAAAAATAGTGAGGGGATTAGAATTTTTTTTATTTTTTTTATTTTTTATATATTGGGAATTTTTTTTAAAAATATTAATGTTTAATTTTTTATTTTTTTATTTGTTTTATTATTTTATATAAAAATAATTTAACAATTTCTCACTATTAATCCCCTCACTATCAATCCCCTCCATTCTATCTCTAAAAACAAACGGGGCCTAAGGATATAATGGAAAAAATTAGTGGAACTATCATGATTTCTTGGAGCTTGGAGGGGTCATTGCCCCTATCATCCACCAAATATTCTCATTATTAAAAAAAGAAAAGAAAAGAAAAAAAAGAAAAGCAATCGTGCTATACATTTTCAATAATGTACTTATTCTTTTGATTATTATTTATTGGATTTATTATATTTTTAGTCAGTAAAATGTGAATTTTATATCATTTTAATTATCAATATTTTAGTTTCTACCGTATTAATTTTGTTATTAAATGATTCTTGCATCGATTTTTGTCTACAATTTATAACATAATTAATTGTATTTGAGTAATACTAGAAATCTCAAAAATTCTACAAAAGTTTTTACTAAATATCTTACATGGGTATGAGACCCACACAATGTGGGTCCTATGTGTGTCCCACACTTATACATGTGTGTCCCACACTTATACTTATGTGAGATATTTGATAAAATTTTTGGTAAAATTTTTAAGATCTCTAACATTTTTTATTGTATTTTTATTAAATCACATTTAAAAATTAGCAAAACGAGGAAAAATATAGTCCAAAAGTATGTGATTTATTTCATTTTGATTTTCAATATGTTCAATTGTGTCAAGGTAATTCCCATCTTATTTTAGTGTCATAGGTGGTTTAATGAAATTATCCTTACTTTCGTTATCAATTGTAGACATAAAGGGATGTAGTGATCATTTTACTAACAAAATTAATAAATTAAAAATCAAATTGATACATTTGAAACATTGAAAAATCAAATGCATACTTTAAAAATTGTTTTATTTATTTTAACTGACCACAATTACTTTTGACAATGCGTGGATCATATTTGCAGAGTTGTTAGACACTTGACAGAGAAACTTGAAAGGCTGTTCTATTTTATTTATTTATTTATTTAATTTTTTTTTTTTTTTTTTTGAGACCCTTCAAATATAATTTTTTCCCCAAAGATACAGATAATTCTCTCCACCACATCCTTAAGATAAATTTAAGGAATCTTTGACATTTCTTCTTTGAGAAAAAAACGCAAAATCTGATCTGTAAACTTTTTGGATTTTGAGCGAGATGTGCGGATAGTTGGACTCTTGACGCAACAAATTTTTAAACCCATTTTCAAATTGTGAGTTACGTTCAATATATATATATATATTTTGATAAATTATACTATGCACTTTTGTATTTTATATTTAATTTTACTTTGATTCGTATATATGAAATTATAACAATCAACCTCTATGCTTCTGGTCAAGTGTTAATAGTTTCTTTTTGTTACTCCATCGTATAAGTCTTTAACAGAAGTTAGTGACATAACAAACATGTAACTATGAAATGAGGACAAAAAAGAAAAAGCACCCTCATTTTCCATCTATACATATTTCGTCCCAAAATTTATATTAAAATATGACTATATTCGGTTAAAACAAAAACAAATTGTAAACAATTAAAAAGATGAATTATGATTTTGCAAAAATTAGAATCACGAAACTCTGGATGCGTTTGGTTTAGTTTTGAAATCTGTTTTGAAAGATAATTTTGTGAAAAGAGCTTTAAAATTTTAAAACTTGTTTAGTTATGAATTGTCAAACTAGTTTTAAGTGGTATATTTTGAAAATAATTTTTAAAAAATTGAAAATTGAAAATTTAAAACTTATTTGGTTTTGAGTTTTCAAAACTTATTTTTTGAATTTTTTTGGGTTTTATGCTTTTTTGTCTTGTAGTTAAAACTTTTTTATAATATTATAGGCAAATTTGTGTACTTCTTTCATATACCTAATCTAAATTCATTTTGGAAAATGTTTGAGAGCTCGAAACATTGCCCCCCCGAATCCCCCTAATGCCCAAAACGACGTCGTTTTGGGCATTAGGCTTTTTTTTCTTTTTTTTCTTCCATTTTCGACCATTTTTGATCTGAAACGCAGGGGGAAGAGGGAGAGGGAGAGAGAGAGAGAGAGAGCGGAGAGGAGAAGAGCGGAGAGGACAGAGGGAAAGAGAGGGAGAGAAGAGAGAAGAGAGAAGAGAGAATGGAGACACACAAACACACACAGAGGCCTCTGCATTCCGGCCGATCCGCCGATCGTCACAGCTCCGCCGATCGTTGGTCCGCCGTTTGCCTCCGCCGCCGCCGTCTGCCTCTGCTTCTTCTTCTTTCCTTCTTCTTCCCTTCTTCTTCTCGATCTTCTTCCCTTCGTCTGTTTCTTCTTCTCTAATTGAGCCAAAAACGGCGTCATTTTTGGTTTCGGGGGATTAGGGGGGGCAATGTTTCGAGCTACGTAGCATGTCCCATGCATCTAATGTAATCTATAGGGCAAAGATTCAATCCATATTTTTTTTATGAACATTTTAAAAATTTTAACACTTCTTTTCTGATTTTATATCCACTCAATCTATATAAATTTAAAACATTTCACATTTAAATATAACTTTTTATAAGATTACTAAATAATGAGAAGAAAATTTTTTGGTCCAGTTTAAAAATTAATACAATTTTAATGTGTAATGTTTTTATTAAATTTATTTTTGCGTTCTTCACATTTTGTTTACTATTTAAGTCTATCTATGTCATATACATCTAAAACATAAAAAATTATTTGGCCAATACTTAAAAACCAAACAAAATCGATTTTGTGAAAACCCTAAACCAAATAGGTTTTAGGTTTTGGGTTTTGGATTTTGAGTTTTCAAAAATCCTAAATCAAACAAGTTTTGAATTTTGGATTTTGAAAAATTGATTCAAAAATTGAACCAAATGCACTCTCTATTTTTCACAATAATAGTCTTCCATCTATTCTTCTTTCTTTCTCAGTTGCCTTTTCTTTTGTTTTTCAAAAGTTCTATTTTTTCACATTTTTGTCCCTATTTACAGCCTATGAATATATATATATATATATTGGCGGTGCTTGGCAACAATTTTTTTGGGGTTTTTTTTGATTTTTTCCACTAAAGGACAAAGTTTTTGCAAAAACCAAAAAAAAAAAAAAAAAACAAATCCAAACAAAATATCACATCAAACCCCATAATCATTTCATTTTTTCTCTCACAAACATCATATCTAACCAGAAAAAAACCCAACTATCTTTCCAAATACGAAAAAAATTTTCTCCAATAATATCCTACAACTAAAAAAACTTACATAAAAACCCACTTTCCAAACACTCAAATTGTATTATATATTGGTGGGAAATTGGGATAATTTTCTCCTCCTACTCTCATTTCGTAGTCATATACTTGTTATATGACTGGATTTTATTAAAGATTTAAACAATAGAGCAATAGAAGGGAGACAATGAAACTTGATCAAAAGTGCAGGGAGCTGATTATCATGATTTTATTTGTAGGGACTAAATTGGGATTTGATGCAAAGTGTAATGTACCCCATCTTTTTTTTTTCAAATTCAAATGATTTATTATATTTTGGGTAAATTAAATTGATCTCTCTTGAGATTTGGAGAAAATATAATATACCTTACAAGTTTGGCATAATTACATTAAACTCTTTTAAGATTTTAATTCATATAACACTTGATTCCATTTTTTATTTGAAATTTGATAGTCATATAAAAAATTAAAAAAAAATGATGTTATCTATTTTACATTGAAATGTATATTTTAAGTTGTGTATCGTGGTGGTTTCATACCATATGCATTAGTTTTGATCACTAAAAGAGAGGTCTGTGTAATTACATTAAAACTATGAGACTTGTTTTATTTTTTGTCAAACTTTAAAAGAGTTGAGTACAATTTACCCTATTTTTGTGACCGCAATAGAATATAATTATACCTTTGCTGTCTAAAATATGTCCATTTTCCTATTTTGATCTAACTCAATATATATATATATATATTCTCACAATTACAACTGACCACATGATCCACTAAAATGTTGTCTCGCAATACAGAAACCTTCACTATCCCTTCAGGTTGCCTTACTCTCCCATCTGTTTCCCTTCTGGATGCACCTTGCTACTCGCATCCCTTTCCTCAACACACCATTACAATTCACCACATTTCCCCTCCCAATCCACCACCTGATCTGTTCCATTAACATTTATACTTCAATTTGCGGCCTCTGTACTCCTTGAATAACGCATACCCATCGTAGTTTTTTCTTTTGTCCATCCGATATAAAGTTGATTTTTCAAATTGGGTGGATTAGTTTTGAAATTACATTGGGTTTTGGATTAATAGACCAAAGTAAGAAAACTTACGCTGTGTTTGGTTGAGGAATTTGGAAAGGGATTTGAAAAAAGAAAGGGAAAAGGTTTGTGAAATTAGGTGAAATATAAGTATATTTTATTCACATTTTACCTACTTTTTCATTTCCCTTTCCAAATCCCTTTTCAAATCTCTCAACCAAACACAACATTAGTGTTTTTTAGAGGTCAAACCGAAAATACATAAAGCTAAAAAAGCAAGTCATTCATACTAATCTGTATGTTTTTTCATAAAACCAAAAAAAAAAAAAAGAAGAAAAAGTTTACAATGTGCATTTTCTAAAAGAACATATGATATGCACTTATTGTGTCACGTTATAAAAAGTAACTTGCTAGACAGGTCATTTAACGAGTTACATGAAAGAATCATAACTTTTTTTAAATATCATAATAATTACTACAGTGAATCATAACAATGTCATAATATGCACTACAATGTCATAACGAAGACACTATCAATCATAACAATATGACAACGACTCATAACAAATGTAGTTATTTCTAACAAATTATCGTAACATTTGAATCATAACATTTTTTATAATGATTCACCATAACAAATCATAACTTTTAGTAGTATAAATTATAACTTTTACTAATGAATCATAATCATAACGCATTGATTGTATTTTTTTTTTTCCCCACAATCATAACGATATTAACAAAATATCATAACTTTTACCATTGAATCATAGTATAGTACGTTAATTGTAATTTTGTTCCAAAAATCATAACAATATTGACAAAACATCATAACTTTTAAAATTGCAAACAAAATTAATTGTGTAATCAATTGGTATAGCATATAAGAGTGAATGAAAAATCATAATTGATTGCAAAATCGATTGGATTCAAAGACCACAATTGATTATGCAATCAATTAGTAGCTAGGGTTTTGAACAATCACAATTGATTGTGCGATCCATTAGAATATAAAGGAGATTCAAATATCACAATCGATTGTGCAATTGATTGTAGGGATCCTTGATATAATAAACATAATTGATTCAATAATCAATTACTTTTCATAAGCCACACTAAACCAATTAATTCCCAGCTTATTCATAGTTCCCAATCAATTAGTAAAAGCCTAATCATTACTATCAATTTAGTCAAGATTCGAATAATAATTGATCGATTGATCTGTCGCCATTTTTATTTAATTATGTTGTTGTGTTGTTATTACCTCAAACATTATCACTAACAAAAATGCATGACACTCCAACTACATTTCTCACTCTACAATTATCTCTCTCTCTCTCTCTCATTATCTTCAATGTTAATGTTACTTGAAATATTGTTGCTATGACTATTTCATCGACACTCGCTCTTTCTTTCCTTGTCATTATTAGTGCATTAGACAATAATGTTATTGTTACCAATTTCAATTAATCACGCCTTTTGATCCATTGAAACACAACCATCATCATCGACTTAGACCACTATAATAGCATTGTTGCCGCTACTAGTGTCATGTTGTCGTTATGTCCAAATGATGACATCGGCTATAAATCACTTTGACACATTTATAACTCTAGCACATACTAGTATTAGTCCTTACCTATTATTTCATAATCGGTCACTACCTTTTCACTGTCACTTTTTTTTAAAAATAATAAATTCTATTATCATTCTTAGATATATATTGTTTTTCATTGTACCCACCTTAGTTCCTATATTATTTGTCTTTTCTTCCAATTTAATAACTTCTGAGGATAACTTTAGAATTTTAAAAATTAACTTTCCTACTTTGATCACTTAGAAAACTTCGTTTTCCCACTTCAAAATAGTAAGTCATGACAAGCAGTAAATGGAAGTGTTCTACGATGGAGGATTGCATGTTGAGGTGGTCTATAGCGGAGGTTTTCGTACAAATGAAGGTGAACTTGACCTATGCCGCATTTTCTGTCACAAAAGTATAACATTTGTTACAATTTGGACCAAAGTGAAAAGAATAATAGTTTTTAGACCAAAGTGAGAAAGTATTTATTGGTAAGCGGGGTGAAGGTGTAATTTACCATTTTACAAAATGTAAACCATGCCCTAATCTATGAAGAAATAGTTGATGTAATTAATATCATATAATAATTAATATTTATTATTAGAAAATATGCTAACATAATTTAATATGAAGATTTAATAATTTTAATAAAGGTAAAGGAGGAAATATTATTTTGCTTATCGTACTATCATTGAAAAATTAATTTAATCTCTATTATTTTAATAATATTAATTTTACACTTAGTTTATTTGATTTTGAATTAATTTTACCCCTGCTGTTAGATTTTGTTTATAATCCAACGAAAGTTGCTGACATGGCAATGAAATTTGAAATTTCATTTTACCTTCCAAACTATCTATAAAATATCAATCAGACCTCCAAATTTCATTTTATTCAGAGAACTAATTGATATTTTGGATGCCACATGAGCAACTTTTATTTGATTATAGATCATAATTTATGATGGAGTAAAATTGATGCAAAATAAAATAGTTTAGGTATAAACTGGATGTTATTAAGAGAACAGTGGTTGGATTATTTTTTGAGTTATAGTTTGAGGGGAAAATGATATTTTCTCAAGTGAAATTTCAATAATTTTTTATAAAAAAAAAAAAAAATAGTTTGAGGAAAATAATAAATAAAAAGATATTAATAAATTTGCATAATTATTTGACCTCACCCAATTTAAAAAGGTGGATTATACCTCAAGCCTCCATAAATTGGATTTGGGGGCACTATTTGGGCTTATGAGCCCCATCATGGATTCTATTTCGAATCCAAACCATTAATTTTGTTGGGTATTTTGTGTATTTCATTTACACAAAATGAGAGAACAGTCTGATAATTGTAACATATTCAATTTATGGTGTTTGTTACCAAAAAATGAACAAAATTGGTGTTTTTAAAATTTAATCGTCAATTTTTGTAATGAAGGCATTCAAGGAAAACTAAAAAATGTAGATATATATTGTTTCCATTCTTCCAGTCATTAAGAAAAATAAAGGCAAAAAGGTAAGATTGGAGGAGATCCATCTCAAAGGAAAAAAACAAATGTAACAGGAGACAAAACTAGTAGATTATATTTCTTCTCAAGTAACAAGTACAAAAATCTCCAATGAGTATAATCTCAATAAATAATATATTTTCCTCAACAAGTGTTGTTGCATTTTATATTTGCTACTAACAAGGTTTATTCATTTCTCCAGAATTATGTGCAACAGGTAAATCCTTTTGGAACGCTTCTGACGCTTTAACAGTATTTTCAGATGATTTAGGTCGTATTAATGGTCTTCTTAAGAACTTGAGTGGCCACCTCTTAGGTTTGATCTATCCTAACAATTTCATTTGCTCCTTCCTAAACTTCCTATCCACATACCATTTTCCACATCGCCAACCATTTTCCACCTTTTAGGTTTGAACTTCCTACCTACAATTCAACAAGAAGCAAAAGAAGAAGCTATAACGCAAATTATAATGTAGAAAGCATAATTTTGCAAGTGAAGAATCGACAATTGAATGAAAAAATGACCCCCAATCTTTAAACCAACATACCATGATATAGAAAGCAGATAGTCAAGCCAGGTATGTCATTTGCATGAAATCTACAAGGATGAAGCCAGACTAAGCTTAAATAAAAACTGTCAATTAACAACTCTGAGGAACATATCGCTAATAACTAAGTGAGCTAGGTAAAATATAAAGGTCTCTTTCCTCTTCATGTTCAAGTTCAAAACCTCAGCTTAATTAAAATAACAATTTCTATCAGGATACAACATTGGAGGCTTCCATTCACTCATATAAGCATGTCATACGAAACAAAATTTTCAGTCAAATAGACATTGTCATCTTTTTGTCACTTGCTTAAATAAATAAGCATACCATTGGCGAACATAGCTATGACAAAATATCAACAAACAAAAGGAAGAGAACAAAAGAAACTTAGGAAACCACAACAATATAATTGATTTAGCACTCTGTACGTGAAATTAATTCCAATCTTTCTGAATTATTGTCGGTGCAATACCAATTACACTCCCATCAATCAATCAATACACCACTAAACGTACAATGTGGGGGCATATGATAGAATATATACATCATAATTTGAAAGCATTTGATGCAGCATGGTCTCTCAAGACACTTCCATTGAAGATATGGTGGGCAGAATAAACTTGTTGATGTAATCCTTTCGATATATGAATAAAAAGAAATATAGAGAAGAAATAAGATAATAAAGAAGAGGGAGGGGGGGAATAGAAAAAATAATATGAAAAACACAATGAACCTCAAATCTTCTCCATCCAATACCAAAATCTTGGGCTTAAAACATTCACCTTAAATCTAAAAAATAAGCAGAAAACCAAAAATAAATGCATCAATTTACTACTCAACATCTCTAGTGGAGGTCACTGGTGGCTACCTAATTCCTTGTTGATGGCTATCGAAGCTCTAATAGCCTCTATGTCTCTCTTTCGCATGCGCACACACATTCACACACACACATGCATTTGTCTCATGTATTTCCATGAGAATGAAAGGGCTTTCAAGCAATTAGGCCAATAATTTGCCCTTTTTAGTTTTATCCCCACACTTTCTAGTTTTTCATTTTTGCCACTTAATTTGCTTCTCAGAATTGCAACCAAGACCCCAATCTTGTAAAGGTCATGTTAGATTAAGGGACATGTGTCCCCATGCCCCAAACGTCTCAAGACCAAAACAAAAAGAAAAAGAAAAAGATTGTTAAAAAAAGAAAGATACATGGAAAGAGTAGAAGAATAGAGAAGGTCATTAGGAAAATCAATAATTGAACAGAAGGGAGGAGAATCACAAAAGTAGCAACAAAAGACATATAAAAGAAGAAGGGGTGAGAGAACTCAAGATCTATCAACCAAATATGAATTTTATTCCTATCAAGGAGGCTAATTCCGTTTAACAGCAATGGAGCCTATTTATAAGCTTAAGGAAAATCTAATAAACTTATAGAAACCTCTAAAACTCATTCAACTCATTTTACACAACAGAGAGGGTGATTAGCAAAACTTATTTGCAACTAAATAAATAAAGCTAGCTAAAAAAAGAGTCTCAAACCCAGCTTCAAAAAGTTGATTTTTTAAATATTTTTTTAGCATTTGAGCTGAAAATGTTTTAAAAATTTTAAAATAAAATTGACAAAATTTCACCCGACACCCTAACTTTTACAACTACTTAAGTTTGAAATTTCATATTTAAGCTTAAGCTGCAAATAAGTTTTTCCCAAACAAGTACCTAATAGAACTTAGACTCCATCTTTCAGACCACGAGAAGTCCTAATAAAATAAAAATAAAGTATCCAAAAGACATATAATATCAAATCTAAAGTAAAGTCTAAATCTTCATTGCGAACATGTTAGGAGATCTATCTATCAATCTAAATTTTAATTCATATCTGGGAGGCTAATTTCATTTTACTGCAATAGTGCCTATTTATAAGCTTAAAGAAAACTTGAATAAACCTATAGAAACCTTCTAGCTTATGAAACTCTTCATAGCCAATACCCAACAGAAAATAGAATCTGTTTTTATTTTTTTATTTTTTTTGATAGCATACTTTGTATTTAAAACCACTAGAAAACCTAAAAAAATAACAACGGAGTATCTAAAAGGCTCCTGATAGCTATGGAAGTATCATCTTCGTAGCAGTCCCATATAGGTATGCTTGATCACCACTCCACACTCTGTAAAGTATTGAAGACTATAAAACCAAGAAGCATGTACACGACATGGGTATAGACCCAGATCGAATACTGCAAAAAAAAAAAAAAACACTTGTATATATATTTTCTTTGTTATGTACATAAACACAACATGCACAAACTACCAAAAATAATAGTCATTCAACATGAAAAAAAGCATTCAACTAATAATTTAAATTGTTATTATGTTTTGTTTAAGGATGCACGGTGTAATGTCTTGTGTAATGTCTTGTGTAATGTGTTTTATTTAAGGATGCACTGTGTTTTTAGCAATTATGTTTTGTTCAAGGATGCACTGTGTAATGCTTGCTATGTTGTGTAATGTACAAATATTTTATTACTAGTTGTATCTTCTTCTTCTTCTTCTTCTTCTTCTTCTTTTTTTTTTTTTGGGAAGGGAGAGGGTGAGGGGGTTGATTTTTGTGAGAAAAAAAAATGTGATTAAAAATTTTATTGAATTAGTGATAGAATAGTGTACATCCCTCTCCATATATGAATTCGAATTTGATTTTTTGAGTTACAGATGTGAATTTGAATTTTGAGCTTGTTTGAGCTCGAGCTTATTCAAGCTCGTTTATATTATCAAGTCAAGACGAGACGAGCTCAAGCTTTTAAATCAGCCAATAAGTCGAGCTCAAACATAATTTCTGAAGCTCGAGTTTCCCTCATTTTGACCGAGCCGAGCCTGAACATCTAAAAGCTCAGCTTGGCTCGGCTCGTCTTGTTTGCAGTTCTAACTATAACATCAACAAATAGTGACAGTGTCCACACTAAAGGTACTACAAAAACAGAATTAATATGACTTGAGATAGTAACGAAAGATGTCTTAACTTGTGATTTAACAGATATTATGGCCCTTGACCGAGTAGAATGCCAAACAAGATTCATGTAGCAAGCCCAAACAGTTGGGACAGATAAGGCTTTATTGAGTTGAGTTGTGTAGAAAAAGGAAAGAAATAGAGCATTTCTACAGTCCAAATATAATATATACTTGTTATGTAAATCATTTTCTATTCAAATTGTTATAACAAATGCAACTTCTTCTATAAAATTACAAAAATCCTAGGTCCTAATATACAATATAAGATAAAACCATTGTAGACACCCCATTTTTGACCGACCTTAAGACTCAGACATCACCGATTGAGCGCTCGGTGATGTTGCATATTGTGCTCGTTCAGAAGTCTCAGAGTCGCGGCCGTGAGCCCTGCCTCCGGACTTCCGAACCCTCTTCTCTGCCTTGTCTCGGTTTGCGAACCAGACTCGGTTTCCTCTGTTTTCTTTCCTGAGGGGAGGGAGAGGTCCCGTAGACTATCTCCCAATGGCCGTGGGCTACGTTTTATGGCCGTAGGCCGTTTTACCATTTTCGGAGCCCGGTTACCGGTTTTCGGAACCGTCAGGCCGTGTGCCTCGGTTCGGGACCACCCAACCATCTCCGATACCTCCGGTTTTTGGCATGCATCTCATTTACTTCATAACGAGGGACACTGGGGTCTCAGATACCCACTTCGTGGCCAAACACCCCTTTCGGTGCTTAACGGCCGGTTTTCGGGATCCCGAACTGCGTGTTTTGGCCCCCGAGCATTCGTTTTGCATCGGTTTTTGTTCATTTTTGGCAGGTACCTCTGTTTTATCACCAGGAAGACCACTGGAGGGTGGGATCACAGTAATTGTCTCAAACAACCAGTTATGCTCCTCCGGCGCCCCCGGCGCCCGTTTTTCTCACTTCCGGGCTAATGTTGAACACCCTAGGGCCTTTTTCTTTGAGCCAAAACCACATATTTGTGTTGTACACACATGGGAGGACCCTAAAAAAATGGTGCTCGGCCAGTAATTATTCTTTTCATTTTTGAGCCTCTCTTAGGGTTGGATTGTTGTTCCTACTTGTTCAGAGTTGCCAAATTCCAACCACATGGCCTTGAAGAGGGGACATGGGAGGACACCAATGTATAGAGCTCGGCCAGCAATTCTCACTTTCCTTTTTTGCCCCTAGCCGGCCGGCTAGGGGGGGTGGCCGGCCGGCCACCTCCAATAAAAATGCCTGGCCGGCCTGCATCCTCTCAGTGCATACTTTACAGCTGTATAGCTGTTTCCCTCAGATAAGACCTGTATCCGGGGGATATTTTGGAGGGGAACACTTGGGTGCATTTCCCTCCACCTTTACACCCCTCCTTTTGTCCATATAAGGCAGCCAAGAACTTGTCCCAAGGGTTAGAAATTTTGCTCTCAAGCATACATACACTCCTCTATCTCCATTTCTCTAAAATCTTCAAGTTTTGGTGCCTTTTGTTCATCATCATCAAGCACTACCATCACCACTCCATTTCCAGCAACAAGAAGAGGTTCTTAGAGGCTTAGAAGCAACATTTCTCAAGTCAAGAAGCAAGGAAAGAAAGGTCTTCAAGGGTAAGTCTCAATCCCTCTCTTTTACACCATTTTCTTGTCTCTTTTCTTAACCCTACTTGCTCACTGTTTTGAGCTCCGACCAATACTGAAAGTGGTCCTCTTTTGAGTTATTCTTGATGTTTGTTTAAGGGCTCAACCCTGTTTGAGCCCTCTATCTTACACTTGTTTCAATATCCTCTTATATGCCATTATTTTGCATTGAATATTTGGCCTATGTGTGATCTGATTTGGAGTATCTCATGAACTTATATTGTGTCTATTTTGAGCCCCTCTTCAACATTGAAGAAGGGCTCAACCTTGTTTTCATGCTCCATATGCCACTTGCTTTGAATCCATGTTTAGCCCTTGTTTTTGCATGCTTCATCTAGCTTATGAGTGATCTATTTCTGAGCCTGATATAAACTGTGAGTGGGCCTATTTTGAGCCTCTCTTTAATATTGAAGAAGGGCTCAACCCTGTTTGGCCTCTCTATCATGCACTTGCTTCATAATTTCTCACATTTACCGTAAGTTTGCATGATTTATTTGGCCTACATGAAATTTGTTTTGGAGCATGTCATGAACTGTGGGTAAGCTTATTTTGTGTCCCTCTACAACATTATAGAAGGGATCAACCTAGTTGGGGGTCTCCATGTTGTACTTGCCATTATATCTCTCTTTGACCCCATTTCTTGCATGCTTTGTTAAGCCTATCTAGATTCTGTTTTCAGCCATCATCAGGTCTGAAAAGAGTCATATTTTGTCCTTCTTGACATATTTCATTAAGGGACTTAGGCTGTTTGGTGAATTCTTGGTATATCTCTCTTTATAGCCCTCTTTTGGCTCATATTTTGCATGCTATGTTGAGCATATCAACACACTGTTTTGGGGGTTTTCATAAGCTGTAAATGTTCATATTTTTGGTCCCTCTTCAATGTTGTAGAACTGTATTTTTAAGTTTGAGCATTGTATGCACCACTTACTTCATTATTTCCCCTTTTTCCCCCATTTTTGCATGCTGTTTTTGCCCCATCTATGATTGTTGTTTGGCCATGCTTTGTACTGGAAAAATTCTAGTTTAGGGACTGCCTAGCATCTGTCTTTACACTTCATGTCCATATTGTGCATATTTGATATAGCTGTAGGCCATTCCATTGCATTTCGGGACTTATTTCGGGCATCGGGTGTAATTTTGCTATGATTCGGGGGCTGTTTTACATCATTTTGGCTGCTGAAATTTGCATGCTCCATATTCCATATGCCATGTCTCATTTTGCATGTCATTTCATGCCTTCGGGCCATTTCTCGGTTTGCGTGCCCACGGGCACGCACTTCGAGACATCTTGTTTTTCATCTTCCGGCATCCTATGTGAGTGCGGCTGAGGCCCTCTCATGTTGGTGTAAGCCCTCATTTCATTTCGTAGGTCATTTCATGACTTTATGTCATTACCACGGGCACGCACTTCGAGGCATCTCATTTTCATCTCACGGCCTCTTATGTGAGTGTGGCTGAGGCTCTCTCATGTTAGTGTAGGCCCACATTGCATTGCGTATCTCGTTTTAGTCTTGTTGCATTCCGTATGCCATCTCCTCGGTTTGCGTGCCCGTGGGCACGCATTTCGAGACATCTCATTTTAGTCTCATTGTATATCATATTTCAGGCCATTTCATGCCTTTATGTCATTGCCTCGGTTTGCGCGCCCGCGTGCACGCATTTCGAGGCACTTCATTTTCATTCATCGGCCTCTTATGTGAGTGTGGCTGAGGTCCACTCGTGTTAGTGTAAGTCCAATTTGCATTGCGTATGTCATTTCATGCCTTAGGATCATTGCCTCGGTTTGCGTGCCCGTGTGCACGCATTTCGAGGCATCTCATTTTCATAGCATTGTGTATGCTAGGTCATATGTTAGCTGTATTTCATGCATATCATGCATATTGCATCGTGTTCGGGATAGGAGTTAGCCCGGGCACGGGAAACGAGGTACGTTCCGTACTCCGAGTGACGGAACGGATCTCAATTCCCAAGTCACCGACACTCCGGATTATCCATGATGGAGTTAGGTTTTGTTGTAGCATTCACATGCATTCATCCTATATTGAGTTGTGCAATTCGGCTCCTCGGCCATCATGCATCGATATGCGTGATTGGTGGCACGAGGATCGAGGCATGCATATATTTGTGAAATACATTGCTATGCCCTTTTCCTGCTCTCTGTTGCAGCAAAATAAAGAATCAGCAACTTTTCAGAGTCTGGCACGCATTTCGAGAAACATTGCAAACAGAGGCTAATTGGGGCATCGCCGTGGATTTCCGCGCAAAACAGCCCAAACATACATCATTCATCAGAATCAAGGCAGTCCCTAGCTTACAGTTTTCTTAGTTAATCTGTTAATTAATTAGGAATTTGTATATTATTTCGGACTGTAATATTTTGGATTGTAATATTCCTTTTTCATTTGGACTGTATATTTATTTGGACCCTCTGCGCGAGGGCATAATTGTAATAAGTGTGGGTGAGTGTGATGTATGTCTTCCAACCCCACGTCTTTCTCCCTTTTATTTACCTGCTTACAGTGGTTAGATATAGGGCATATTTCAATTAGCATACAGCATGACAGCATGTTTGCATCATTCATCTGTTTTGCACGCACCGGGCTCGGCGCATCATACAAACTACATTTGTATTTCAATTCCAAATTGAAAACGTGTTAGTTGTAGCATTCCATATGCCATGTTTAGAATAGCCGAGCCTGCTATAGTTTGCATCTTTGCATGTGTTGCATTAGGCATTTCTGCATACTTAGGATCATGCATGATTTCTAATCAGCTTTTGTTTTGGCTTGGAGTACTCGGTAAGTTTTATGTTTTAGCATCCTTGCATGCGTGTGAGTGTTGCCATGAATAGCATGCTTACTATGAGGCTAATTGCTTATGTGATATAACTGCCTGAATGCCTGTGGGTGGAGGTTGTGTTGTTTGGATTGGGACAATTCATCAAATGTTTGTTTTAAGCCCACTAGATAGTGGCAACACCATGTTTTCTAAGCCCACCTGAGGGTGGCAAAATCTGCTTTTTTAAGCCTACCTGCGGGTAGCAAACCATCTTTCAAAAACAAACATGAAATGTTTTGTTCCAATTCAGACGACTCAGTCTATACTTGTATGCTGTGCGCATCACATAGTAACCTAGGCCAATAACCGGAATAAGAACTCACAATGTTTTCAAAATAAGATATCATGGTTAGTAGAGGCCGGTCTTTGACCGGGCGAGCGGGGGTGCTCACGAAGTGACCTTCCCCAATCGTACCCAAGTTTCCGAGCCGAGGTAACTTTGGTGATGACGGACACGTGGCCTTTGGCACCGAGTCAGGGTTTCCTAAATTTCCCCATTAAAAATATTTAGGTGGCGACTCTGTATCTGGCAAAGCAGTCCATGTTTGGCACTTCTTTCAAAAAAAATCTGTTTTCAAAACGATTTGCCGGATTTGGACTCTTTGGTTCAAGATTTAGAACCGTGGCACAAATCGAGTCCGAACTGTAGCGAGGTCCCTCGCGGACTTGTTACAGTTTCTGGCGACTCTGCTGGGGATTTAGAGAACTTGACTCGAACTCGTGATATCTGGTTTTGACTACACTTGTGTGTTTCTTTGCATTGCATTTGCATTGGTGCGCCTAGGACACCGTGTTTGCCATCTGCTATTCCTGAGCGGTTTGCCGGAGGCTTGTCTTGTCAAGGCATGTCCATAAGGCTGATCGGTTACGGGCTCTGCCAGTATGGGAACACAAACCCCGATTTTACCGGGGCTCCCTTTTTGACCATTCGACCTAGTGCATATTCGGATCCATAGTGACCATTCCAAACTAGGACAGGTTGCTTACCCGTTTATAGGTTGTTTGAAACCGCTGCGTGCATAGTGAAACCCTAGTTCCTGACAAAATAGGACAGGGAAACCCTCCCCCAACATAGGGGTGTTTGGCTCTCATTTATCTGTTATGTGCTTGTTAGAGTGCGTCTCTACAGGGAATGCATGTATCAGTTTATGGGTTTGAGCATCAGGCCTGCGAGCATCAGTTTTTGAGATTGGGCATCAGGCCTGCGGGAATCAGCTAGTCATTTGAGAATCAGTTGTCTGCGGATATCAGATTCGGTTTTGGGAACCAGTGATACAGGGACAGTAACCAGTGATTGGGGACAGTGTATACCCAGCTTATCGACCGTGTGTTGTATGCCCGACTGTGTGTTGTGTATTTAATTTAAGCTGTTATGCTGTCCGTTTTTCTGGTTATTTATTTCCTTTTCGCTTTATTTATCTTTCTGCTAGGGCAGGTTTGTAGCACAATTGCTTCCGAACCAGTAGATATACCCCAAGCACTTTGGACACGAGGTCGCCGACTTATTCGATCCGAGGATCTGATTGACGGACATCCAGTGTTCCACTCATTACCCCCAGTTGTTAGGAGAAGGCCGAGAAGGCGCAGTCCGTCTGAGCAGAGATCATCAGGGCAGAGGCCTACCCTAGCAGTGAACAATTCGACTGAGGTTGCTATTTCTGCTATAGAGATACACTTACCAGTTATTCAGATGGATCCGCCGAATACATCAGGGATGGAGGCGATGATGCGCCAAATGCAAGAGAGCATGAGACAGATGCAAGAGGATTCCATCCGCCAAACGGAATTCTCCAAGCAACAGGCCGCAGTTATGACCCAACAGGCTGAGCTCATTACCAGGCTCCAGCAGCAGACCGGAACATCAACCTCACACCCGGCTCCTCCTTCACCCGGAGCTCCATTACCCGAGCAGGCATCCACTGGTCAAAATGCCCTGCCAAATCCCCAGAATACCCCCATGAATACCCAGAACACCCTACCCAATGTCCAGAATATTCAAGAGGACACAGGCTATCCAACGGGGTTGGCTCCGCCCCCGCTTCTGCCTCAACTGTCCAAGACTCATACACCTGCCAACCATCCGGACTCTCCATTCGAGTTCGAGGTAGACCACACAGCTCTGAAATTGAGCAAATTGGAGAAGCTTTTTAAGAAGTCTCAGGGGGTGAAGGCCATCCCAGACATCGAAGATGGGTACACCGACGTGGCCGTAACATTGCCAGACAGATTTAAGATGCCACAAATTGACCGTTTCGACGGATCCGGAGACCCCATGGTCCATCTTCGGCTATTCTCAGACATCCTGCGGCCAATGGGCCTAACCCGACCACAAAAGCTTTCCCTGTTTGGCCGAACTTTGTCGGGTGTGGCAGCCATTTGGTACGCGAAGCTAGAAGATGACGTGAAGAGAAACTGGGATGAGATGGCTGAGGCCTTCGTTGCACAGTACTCATACAATACACAGATCGAGATTACAACTCGTGATCTCGAAACGACGAGGCAAGAGGCCAAGGAAACTTTCTCAGACTTCGTAACTCGATGGAGGGCAAAGGCATCGATGATGACCTTGAGGCCTACAGACAAAGATCAAATTAGGATGATTGTGCGCAATCTCCAACCAAAACTCATGCAGAAGATGATCGTACTCCCCTTTCCCACCTTCTCAGACTTACACGAGATGGGGGTACAGATCGAGGATGCGATGAAGCAAGGTCTGATTGACCAGGACCGGGAGCAACCCCGGAGGACATTCAACCGCAATAACAACGCAGGCCCGAGTGGCGCTGCAAACACAAGGACTTCGGAGGTCAGTATGGTCACCACCAATCCCCCTCCCCAGCCAAGGCCCATGGCGGCCACTCCCTTTTCTAGTACATCCGGGAGCAGTACCCAAGCCCCGAGATTCCAGCCTAGAGGCCAAAGAACCTTTACTCCACTATACATGCCTTTGTCCAAGGTTCTGGGGGTCTTGATTAGAAAGGGACATCTAAAACCCCTGGAGCCGAGGCCGCCACCAAATCCACTCCCCCCCTCTCACAACCCAGCCAAATATTGTGCCTACCACCAGCAGCATGGTCATGATACCGACCATTGTTTCAGGCTGCGGCACGAGGTTCAGGACCTCATCGACAAAAATATTATTCTACCTCCCGAAAGACCCAACGTCACAACCAACCCACTCCCTACCCATAACCAAGATCCACCACCCAAAAGAGTCAATCTCATCCAAACTGGGGACGTGTCCTACGATCCCAGTATCTATATTACTCCCTCTCACCTACCCAAGCCGGAGGTGATCCTTCCTGATTGCACCGATTCCTTGTGCATGATGGACACCTTCACAACCCAATCCGAGTCAAAGGTGGTGACCACTGAAGATGGAACAGGGCAGGTTTCAGAGGAGAACAAAGTTGTTGAATCTGGGGTCAAGCAGTCTGGGAATTATGCTGGGGGAGCCTATGATCCAAGCGAATACATTTTATCAGTGGGCCGGTCTGAGCTGAGTGTGGGGTTGCCAGAAAAAGCTGAGCTGTGCATGATTCAGGGGGACAGACTTGAACAGGGGGCAGATGATCTAGCAACAGTGGAGGAGGACTTCGCCAACCTCCAGTTCTTCAACGACCAAGAATCAGGAGATGCAACAATCAACTGGTTTGAATATGAGGAGTCGGCGGAGGCCACCGGGTGGTTAGATGATCAGCCTGATATTGTGGAGTTTCAGCCAGAGTAGAGCCCGGCAGGGGCGAGGGTATCAACTGTGGCCGGAAGGGCCGAAAGTCAGAATGGATTGCCGGAGAGCGCCGGTACAAAGAATTCCGCTCGGGACTTAAGCGTTATGGATGCAAAGACGATGGAGCAATAAACCGCAGCAACGCAAACAGAACAGGAGAAGTTTTGGGATTCCGAGAGAATCAGAAAGGCAAAAGCCCATGAAGGGGCTGAGAGTGTTGTGGGCACAAGAACGGACAACGCTGTCAGCATATGGGATGAAGGTATTGAGAGTACACATCTCCCGGAACCAGACAGGTGTCTTTTGGATGCTAACGGGATGTGGTGGGAAGATGACGACTTATGTCTTGCCCACACAGACGAAGATTGGGGAGTAAATCAACCAGACAGCACCTGGTACCTCGATGAGGTGGACCACATGACCAGGAGTGGGCGGTACTTCAAGCCTCCACACCTAGACCAACCAGAAGCATCTGGTAAAGACAAGGAAGCTGAAAAACAGAGAGAGAGACAAATTGAAGAAGAAGCTGTGCTGAGGCAATTAAAGAAGATACAAGCAGACATCTCCATCTGGGGACTGCTTATGGCTTCACGGGTACACAGACAGGCTATCCTATCTGCCATGGACAAGGCCAAACTCTCAATCGATACTACACCAGAGCAACTGGTCGGGCTGGTTTTTCCGGGAGGAGGTTCCCCGGCTTTAACCTTTTCAGACAAGGAACTGCTGCCTGAGGGCGTGAATCATAACAAACCTCTCTACATCTCCGTGGAATGTAGAGACAAATGGATACCGGTGGTACTTGTTGATACCGGGTCTGCTATCAATGTCTGCCCAGCCAGAACAGCGTATGCAATCGGGTTGAAGCCCGCGGACTTCATCCCGACAACTCAGGTGATCAAAGCATACGATAATACAAGTCGAGAGGTGATGGGGACTGTCAAAATCCAAACCAAAGTTGGGCCTGGACAGCACGAGATCAATTTCCATGTCTTGGAGGTTCCCGCAACTTTCAACCTACTTTTGGGGCGACCGTGGTTGCATCAGGTGAAGGCCGTCTCGTCTACTCTGCATCAAATGGTGAAATACCCCTGTGGAAAAGGAGTAGCCATTATGTTCGGGAATTCATCGATCCATCCCCCTCCGGAGGTGTCTACACCAGTCCTAGAAATCGAACACGGCATGGAGGACATGTTTATATCAGGATTTACTCTGGCCGAGGCCCGGGTTGTGCAAAACATTATGGCTGTGAATGAAGGTATGTACGTCAGTGCTCAATCCGTCTACCTCATGAACAAGCTACACCACATCCCCGGGATGGGATTAGGAAGGAGCGGCAGGAAAGGCATCGCAACATTGGCCGAAGTGCCACACAACCCGCATACCTTTGGACTGGGTTATCTGCCCACCAAAGAGGACTGGGTGAGGAAAGGGAAAGAAATGGCCGGAAGGGCCAGAGCAAAGCAGGCTGGGAAGCCATTCGACTTGATGCATAGGCCCATCCAGGGCACCCTGAACGGACGCTTCGTCCGGGAGGGGGGAGATTTTCCATTTTGCGGCTTCCCAGAGCCGTGGATAAACGCGGAGAAGAGGCGCGTGCCCGGTTTTGAGATCTTTTTCGACCTGCAACTACCCGGGGATGATGTTGCCACAGAGCAGACAGACCCATCAGCTAAGGTTGAGCGGAATAAGGCAGTGGTTCCTGAGGGCACAGAATTTGAAATGGGGGTAGCGCTGGCATGTCTACTCTCTGATCCTCCGATCGACCATAAGTGCTTGGGGGATAACTCCGAGGTTTCCATGATTAGGGATGAAACGACCGCGAGCCAACCAGCAGCTATCTTGGATGCATCTATCGCACCCTCTCTCACTTGGCAGTACGAGGAGGGATTTTTGTCCAGCAGCACCGGGTCAGGTAGTGAGCCGGAATCTGATTCCACCGAGTCTTGTGAGTCGGAATCAGGTTCCAGCTCGACTGAGTCTGAGTCTGGTACTCCTGGGGATGTTAACCCGGATGCCACAGTCCTGTCTAGGTCATCTTTTTCCTTTTCATTTGAGTCCGTTGTAACCGATGAATTGGATGATCTGGCAATGCCTAATGAGAATGAACTATCTGTGGTTTCCGAGTACTTTTCTGTGCCCCTAATTTATTGCATTAATTCAGACTTTCAAAATTTTGATGAAAACGAAGAGGACGAAGTCCCTCCGGTTTTACAACGTCTAATTGAGCAAGAGCAAGAGAGATTTGTTAAACCATTAATGGATGAAATCATTACCGTGAACATTGGTACTGAGGAGGACCCGCGGCTGGTCCAGATCGGGTCCACGTTGTCTTCGGAGGAACGCGAGCGACTAGTCGCTTTATTAAAAGATTTCAAAGATGTTTTCGCGTGGTCCTACGAAGACATGCCTGGAATCGATCCTGAGATTGTACAGCATCGGATCCCCCTTGACCCCGAGGCTCGACCTGTCAAACAGAAACTCAGAAGGATCCGCCCGGACTGGGCTCTCAAGATTAAGGAAGAGGTCACCAAGCAAATCGACGCAGGCTTCCTGCTGGTATCTGAATATCCGACTTGGTTGGCCAACATTGTTCCGGTGCCGAAGAAGGACGGCAGGATCCGGGTGTGTGTGGACTTCAGGGATTTGAACAGAGCTAGTCCGAAGGACGACTTCCCTTTACCGCACATCGATGAGTTGGTAGATTTCACAGCAGGGCATGCATTGCTCTCATTTATTGATGGCTTCTCAGGATATAACCAGATAGTAATGGCACCAGAAGACAGGGAAAAGACTGCATTCACCACCCCGTGGGGGACATACTGCTACAGGGTAATGCCGTTTGGGTTGAAGAACGCTGGAGCTACTTATCAACGGGCCGCGACCACAATATTACATGATATGATCCACAAAGAGGTTGAGGTGTATGTGGACGACATGATTGTTAAGTCCAAAGATAGAGAGGGCCACTACACCGCCTTGCATAAGTTTTTCCAAAGGATCAGGGAATTCCGGTTGCGGCTGAACCCTAAAAAATGTAAGTTTGGTGTTACAGCGGGAAAAATGCTGGGGTTTCTGATCACACAAAGAGGCATCGAGGTCGATCCTTCCAAAATCAAGGCCATCTTAGAAATGCCCCCACCAAGGACTGAAAAGGAGGTGAGAGGCTTTCTGGGTAAAGTGCAATTCATAAGACGGTTTATCTCAAAATTAACCTTGACTTGTGAACCACTTTTTGGTCTCCTGAAGAAAGGCAAGAAGTTTCAATGGGACGGCCGATGTCAAGCAGCGTTTGAGCAAATCAAAGAATATTTACAGAACCCGCCCGTGTTGTCACCACCAGAACCAGGGAAACCGTTGATTTTGTACCTATCAGTGACTGAGACCACAATGGGCTGTATGCTCGCACAAGAGTCTGAAGACAGGATGGAGAGAGCCATCTACTATCTGAGCAAGAAGATGCTGGAGTATGAGACCCGATATACACCGCTGGAAAAGGCTTGCCTAGCTTTGGTATGGGCTACCAGGAAGCTGCGGCACTACCTGTTAGCTCACTCTGTAATGTTGGTTTCACGACTTGATCCCATCAAATATCTTTTCGAGAAACCGGCGCTTACGGGTAGGCTAGCTCGTTGGTTGCTGTTACTCTCCGAATTTGATCTCACGTACGTGACACGCAAGTCAGTGAAAGGAAGAGCAGTAACGGAGTTCCTTGCCGACCATCCGGTTGAGGGGGATGAAACAGTTGAATACTTGTTCCCAGATGAAGCCATTTTGCATATCGACGACGAAGCTTGGACGATGTACTTTGACGGAGCATCAAATCAATATGGGTATGGGATAGGAGTGTTGCTGATAGCACCCGACAATTCCCGTATCCCTCTAGCCTTCAAACTCCGGTTCAAAGTCTCGAACAATGAAGCAGAATATGAGGCGTGCATCGCTGGCTTAGAAGCAGCCCTGGAACTAGGGGCAAGACGGCTGGACATCATTGGGGACTCGAACCTCGTTGTGTCTCAAGCTAAAGGAGACTGGAAAGTAAAAGAGGAAAAGATGATGATGTATCACCAGACCTTGGATTTGCTGATTCCTCGGTTTGAGAAGCTGAGTTTTACTCATCTACTAAGAGAGAACAACAGGTTCGCAGATTCTTTGGCAACTCTATCATCCATGATAGACATCCCGTGTGGAGTCCGGATGCGTCCAGTCATCATTGACCAGAAATTTGCACCAGCTTATGAGTCGATTGCAGCCATAGATGAAGTTCAGGACGAACACCCTTGGTATTACGACATCTGGAATTTCTTGGAGAAAGAAGCATACCCGTCAGGGGAAATGCCAAGGACAAAAGGGCAATAAGAAGATTGGCCGTTCAGTTCATCATCTGTGGGGGTAAGCTGTATAGAAGAGGTCATCTGGGAATGCATAAACTGTGTGTTGATGCCGAAGAGTCAAAGAGTCTCATGGAAGCCATCCATGGAGGGGAATGCGGAGCACATATAAATGGGGTAATGCTAGCACGGAAGATTCTCAGACAAGGTTACTACTGGTCCACCATGGAGGAGGATTGTATTGGTTTTGTTCGGCGATGCCATAAATGTCAGATCCATGCAAATCGCATGAACATCCCGCCATCAAAGCTGTACAACATGACTTCGCCATGGCCATTTTTAGTCTGGGGAATTGATGTGATCGGAGCTGTCACGCCAAAGGGGTCGAATGGGCATGAGTTCATCTTGGTAGCGATAGATTATTTCACAAAGTGGGTTGAGGCCCAATCTTATGTGGTGTTGAAGGCTTCGCACGTTGCAAAGTTTATCAGAAACAACATCATCTGTCGCTACGGAGTCCCAAACGAAATAATTTCAGATAACGGTTCCCACTTCAAGAAGGAAGTGATAGACTTGTTGGAAAAACACAATGTGGCTTTTCATAAGTCATCTACATACCGGCCGCAGACCAATGGAGCGGTTGAGGCTGCCAACAAGAATATCAAGCGCATACTACAGAAGATGGTGGAAACCTACCGGGACTGGCCAGATAAGCTGCCGTTTGCTCTGTGGGGCTACCGGACTTCAATCAGAACTTCAACTGGGGCGACTCCGTATTCATTGGTTTATGGGATGGAGGCCATTCTACCTATTGAGATTGAGGTTCCATCATTACGAGTGTTGGCTGAATGCCAGATAGCCAAAGCGGATTGGCAGCAAAACAGATTTGAGGAACTCATGCTTTTTGATGAGAGAAGACTGAAAGCACTGTACCACATTCAA
This sequence comes from Camellia granthamiana, assembly GCA_036172215.1. NCBI lineage: Eukaryota > Viridiplantae > Streptophyta > Magnoliopsida > Ericales > Theaceae > Camellia > Camellia granthamiana. The sequence continues at coordinate 130,376,496 of CM069910.1, forward strand.
GGTTATCAACGCAGAATTGCCCGGGCTTTTAACAAGAAGGTTAAGTCCAGGAATTTAAAGGAAGGAGATTTGGTACTCAAGGACAACCGAGCTCCCATCCACGACCCTAGGGGCAAGTTCAGACCTAATTGGACTGGTCCCTACATCATTAAGTCTATCTGGTCGGGTGGAGCTGTGGTTCTAATGGATCTGGATGGCTTAGAGTTTTCACAACCGATCAACATGGACAAGTTGAAGAAATACTACCCTTGAGAGGCTCGCTAGGCCGAAAACCCGAAAGGGCGACCTAGGCAAAACTCAGAGCACAAAAAATTTGAAAAATATAAAAACTGAGCTCGCAAGGTTGAAAACCCGCAAAGGGCGGCCTTGGCAAAAGTTAGAGCGCAAAAGGAGAGTAAAAATACCCGAGTGAACCTAAGCCTGAACTACGTAAGGCTTGATTCCCATCTTTGGGATACGTAGGTAGCTTCATCCTAAAGTTCAGCCATAAACATTTTCCCCGATCAACTTTGTCCATTTTGATCATCTCAGTCATCCTTGTCCATCAGCATTCATCGTAATCTCTGATGCAGTGCTATTCAGACTAGGGGCAACTTTCCGTTGCCAGGAAGTGTTGTGGTTCCATTCAGACTAGGGGCAACTTTCCAGTTGCTAGGATCCGGGGTTGTGCATCTCAGTGACAGATCTCAGGCGTGTCCAGTTCTGATCCTTATCGAAAATAGTTTTGAAAAGTTTTAATAAAAGTTGACTTTGTTCAAATTAATCTTTTCACAACTAAGACCATTTTTGGACCAAAGCGGAAAATTTTCAGTACCACAACCTTCAATTTCATTGATTTCAAAACAGAGTTCTCTTGCTCTTGCATACAATTGAAGTTGCTTTTTATTACACTCATAATGAAAACTTGAAAGTACTAATAAAGCAATAAATCTGGGGCATAGTCAGGTCAGATGTCCCTGCGCCCCCTCCCGGAGCTAGTCGAAGCCTCCGATGCCGACCTAGGCCCAATCTGTGCCTCCTCATTGAGCCAATCCCAGCACTCATCAGACAAAGTGCAACTGAAAATAGGGGCGGGGGGCATGAGCTCTCTAGTCCTCCAAGCCGTAGTATGTCGGGCGAGGTGTGCACCTCGGATCGGGAAGGCGACCGGATACTCTATCCCCTCCGGAGGGCAAGTCTGATCATGGCCGAACTGGCACAGAATGCGGAATGGGAAATAGAATACACAATGGGTCAGGCTAATCAACCGGATCCCAGTATCCTGGAACATGCTATAGCTCATCGCCGGGAGATTGAGCCAGGACAGCGCCACGCAATGCGATCTGCTGACAAGTTGCACATCCATTCAACCCACCATCCCTCATCAAGGGCGTCAACCAGGCGTTGTCGAAAGAAGTAGCCGCGGGCTGAGTAAGCAAGGCAAGAGTCCACAACTTGCAATTTATCCATCAACCATATCTGGGGAGGGATGAAAAATGAGAGAATAAAGAATAGAGAGATGTGCGATGAGAGAAAAGTGAGATGAGGGTTTTGTGAGAAAAACCGAGCCTGAGGGCCGAGGGATGTGAGCAACTACATATGTGAGCTTGGGTGGGAAACATTACCTGCAACAGTAGTGGGCTCCCCGCAAACCTGGTTGTCTCTTGGCGGTGGAAGGCATCCAAACCCAGCAGTGTCTCAGCCAATGTCATGGCGATACAGCTCTTCCCTTCCCTCAAGCCTTGAGCAACTTCAATCAAACGGATGTTAGCTCCCCCGGAGCCCGAGACAAACAGAAAATGAGATAACATGCACAAGCAGAGGGCATGTTGTCGAAAACTGTAGACACCCCATTTTTGACCGACCTTAAGACTCAGACGTCACCAGTTGAGCGCTCGGTGATGTTGCATGCTGTGCTCGTTCAGAAGTCTCAGAGTCGCGGCCGTGCGCCCTGCCTCCGGACTTCCGAATTCTCTCCTGTGCTTTGTCTCGGTTTGCGAACCAGACCCGGTTTTCTCTGTTTTCTTTCCTGAGGGAAGGGAGTGGTCCCGCAGATTATCTCCCGGTGGCCGTGAGCTACTTTTCGTGGCCGTAGGCCATTTTGCCCATTTCGGAGCCCGGTTCCCGGTTTTCGGGGCCGTTAGGCCGTGTGCCTCGGCTCGGGACCGCCTAACCATCTCCGCTTTCTCCGATTTTTGGCGGAGACCTCTTTTTTAATATTCCGAGGATCACTGGGGCCCCTGATGCCCACTTCGTGGCCGTATGCCACTTCTGGTGCCTGTAGCCGGTTTTCGGGACCCCAAACTGCGCGGTTTTGGTCCCGAGCATTCATTTCGCATCCGTTTTCTCCGGTTTTTGGCAGGTACCTCTGTTTTGTCATTCCGAGGGACACTGGGGTTGCAGATACCCACTTCGCTGCTGAACACCACTTCCGGCACCTGCAGCTCATTTTCGGGATCCCGAATTGCTCGGTTTTGGCCCTGAGCGTTCATTTCTCATTAGTTTTTGTTCAAACTTGGCAGGTACCTCTGTTTCAACATCAGGAAGATCACTGGGGGGTGAGAAGCCAGCAATTATCCCAGATAACCAGTTTCGCTCCTCCGGAGCCCGTTTTTCTCACTTCCGGGCCAATGTTGAACACCCTAGGGGTATTTTCTTCCAACCAAAGCTACATATCTGTGATCAGGGGACATGGGAGGACCCTAAAAGTTGGTGGTCGGCCAGAAAATTTGAGTTTCATTTTTGAGCCTCTCCTTCAAGCTCTATGTTGTGGCTCCTGCTTCAGTGTTGCCAATTTCCAACCCTAGAACCTTGTTCTACACATCTTGGAGGACCCTAAAAGTTGGTGGTCGGCCAGAAAATTTGAGTTTCATTTTTGAGCCTCTCCTTCAAGCTCTATGTTGTGGCTCCTGCTTCAGTGTTGCCAAATTCCAACCTTGGATCCTTGTTCTACACACCTAGGAGGACACCTTTGCATGGTGGTCGGCCACTAATTCAAAACTTCATTTTTTCACCTGGCTGGCCGGCCATGTAGGGTGGCTGGCCGGCCATGGGGGGTGGCTGGCCGGCCACCTTGCAAAAAAATACCTGGCCGGCCAGATTCTTGCTTTCCAGCCTGTCCCAGCTGTCCGGATATTTTCCAGCATATCCCGGGGCATCCGGGGGATATTTCGGGAGGGAAAGATTGGGTGCTTTCCCTCCCCTTTTACACCCTATTTCTTGTCTATTTGAAGGGCCCTCCCTCTCCTTCTTCAAGGTTGGAAAATTTTCCTTGAAGAACACATCTCCAAATTCCTCCATTTCCTTAGCTCAAAACTCCAAAAAAGCTTCAAGTGTCAAGGTCTCCTCTTCATCAACACATAGCCTCACCATCCCTACTACCACTCCAGCAGCTAGGAAGTGAATTTCAGAGGTTGAGAAGCTACAAATCAAAGCCAAGAATCAAAGAAAGACAAGTCTTCAAGGGTAAGTCTTCAAAACCAACTTTTAGGGCTTTTTCTTGGTTCTTTTTTATACTCTAATTGGTTGAGAATTGGGGCTCCGACCCCTACTGCTTTTGTGCTTGTTTTGAGCCCCTCTACAACTTTGTAGAAGGGCTCAACTCCATTTGATGCTCCTATGATACACTTGTTTCAATACCTAGCTTTTATGCCATTTTCTTGCATGCTAGTTTTGGTCTATTTGTGTTGGTTTTTAGGGGTCCAACCCCTACTGATTTTTTGTTTTTTTTGAGCCCCTCTACAACATTGTAGAGAGGCTCAACCCCATTTGGTGCTTGTATATACCATCTCCTTCAAATTCCATCAAGTGTGCCACTTTTTGCATGCAATTTTGACCTATCTCTATTTGTTTTTGGGGCTTCGACCCCTACTGACTTTAGTCTTATTTTGACCCCCTTTACATGTTTCATGAAGAAAAGTTTGCTGTTTGATGTATAGTTTGGCATGTCTCTTGTTATAGCATATTTGGAGCCTATTTTGCATGGATCTTTTAGCATGTTTGTGTTATGATTTTGAGAATGTCATCTTCTGCAATTGTGCTTATTTTTAGCTCATCTTCAATGTTGTAGAAGAAAGTTTGTCCATTTGGGGTTTGCATATATCACTTGTCTCAATACCCCTCTTTTGGCCACTAACTTTGCATGCTTTGTTTGATCTATCTATGCTTGCATTTAGGCCATGTTTACTACTGAAAAAATGCCATATTTGGGACTGCCTTGCTACTGTTCTTTCTGCCATGATCATATTTTGCATGTATAGCATGGCTATAGGCCATTTCGGGGCTTAATTTCGCATTTTCGGGATGAATGCATGCTTCGAGTGTCATTTCGAATTGTTTCGGGGCTGTTTTCCCCTTTATTTAAGTGCTGAAATTCCATTGCCATGCTTGCATATCATTCCCTATGCCATTTGCATCTTTTTTTGCATTGCCTCGGTTTGCGTGCCAATGGGCACGCACTTCGAGGCACCTCATTCTTATCATTCCGGCAGCCTATGTGAGTGTGGTTGAGGCCCTCTCACGTTGGCGTAAGCCCAATTTGCATTTTCATGCTTGTATGCCATTGCCTCGGTTTGTGTGTCCGCGGGCACGCACTTCGAGGTACTTTGTTTTTATCCGACGGCCTCCTATGTGAGTGAGCTGAGGCTCTCCCATGTTGGTGTAAGCCCATCGTTGCATTCTGTATGCCATTTCGTCTCATTTTATCATCGCCTCGGTTTGTGTGCCTGTGGGCGTGCATTTCGAGGCACTTCGGTTTTATCCGATTTTTCATCGCATATCATCGCCTCGGTTTGTGTGCCTGTGGGCGCGCATTTCGAGGCACTTCGGTTTTATCCGATTTTGCATCGCATATCATCGCCTCGGTTTGTGTGCCTGTGGGCGCGCATTTCGAGGCACTTCGGTTTTATCCGATTTTGCATCGCATATCATCGCCTCGATTTGCGTGTCCGTGTGCACGCACTTCGAGGCACTTCGGTTTTATCCGATTTCTATTTTTAGCATCGCCTCGGTTTGCGTGCCCGTGTGCACGCATTTCGAGGCACTCTGTTTTATCCGCTTGGCATTGCGTATGCCTTCGCCTCGGTTTGCGTGCCCGTGTGCACGCATTTCGAGACATTCTGTTTTATCCGCTTGGCATTGCGTATGCCTCTGCCACGGTTTGCGTGCCCGCGTGCACGCATTTTGAGGCATTCTATTTTATCCGATTTGCATTTCATCACCGCCTCGATTTGCGTGCCAGTGGGCACGCATTTCGAGGCACCTCATTCTTATCATTCCGGCATCCCGTGTGAGTGTGGCTGAGGCCCTCTCATATTGGTGTAAGCCCATCATTGCATTTCGCATGTCATTCCGCATCGCCTCGGTTCGCGTGCCCGTGGACACGCATTTCGAGGCATCTCATTTTCATAGCGTCATACATGCTAGGATTGAATGTTAGTTGCATTTCATGCATATCATGCATATCGCACGGGAAACGAGGCACGTTTCGTACTCCGAGTGACGGAACGGGTCTCCATTCCCAAGTCACCGACACTCCGGATTACCCCTGACGGAGTTAGGTTTTCATTGTAGCATTCATGTGCATTCATCCTATATTGAGTTGTGCAATTCGGCTCCTCGGCCATCATGCATCGAGATGCGTGATTGGTGGCACGAGGATCGAGGCATGCATATATTTGTGAAATACATTGCTATGCCCCTCTCCTGCTCTCTGTTGCAGCAAAACGAAGAATCAGCAGCTTTCCGGGACTTGGCACGCATTTCGAGAAAAATTGCAAACAGAGGCGAATTGGGGCATCTCAGTGGATTTCCGCGCCAGGCAGCCCAGCATACATCATCCATCAGAAGCAAGGCAGTCCCTGGCTTGCATGCCAGTTTTACTTCTTTTGTAATTAATTCGTTAATTAATTAGAAATTTGTAATATGCGGACTGTATATTCGGACTGTACTATTCTTTCATTTTCGGACTGTATTATTATTTATTCGGACCCTCTGCGCGAGGGCAATGTTGTAATAAGGGTGTGTGAGTGTGATGTATGTCTTCCAACCCCCATTTCTTTCTCCCTTTTATTTACCCGCTTTGGATGGTTAGATATAGGGCATATTTCAATTAGCATACAGTATGACAGCATGTTTGCATCATTCATCTGTTTTGCACGCACCGGGCTCGGCGCATCATACAAACTGCATCGTATTTCAATTCCAAGTTGAATACTTGATAGCTGTAGCATTCCATATGCCATGTTTAGAATAGCCGAGCCTGCTATAGTTGCATTTTGCATGTGTTGCATTAGGCATTTTTGTATACTTAGGATCATGCACGATTTCTAATGTAGTTTCTGTTTTGGCTTGGAGTACTCGGTGAGTTTTATGCTTTAGCATCCTTGCATGCGTGTGAGTGTTGCCATGATAGCATGCTTGCCATGAGGCTATGTGCTTATGTGATATAACTGCCTTGAATGCCTGTGGGTGGAGGTTGAGTTATCTGAACTGGGACAAATCACTGATTGTTTGTTTTAAGCCCACTAGATAGTGGCAAAATCACTGTTTTCTAAGCCCACCTGAGGGTGGCAAATCCGCATTTTAGCCTACCTGCGGGTAGCACCATCACACCATTTTCAAACAAACAAACATGAAGTGTCTAGTTCCAATTCAGACGACTCAGTCTATACTTGTTTGCTGTGAGCATCACATAGTAACCTAGGCTTAATAACCGGAATAAGAGCATACAATGTTTTCAAAATCAGATATCATGATTAGTAGAGGCCGGTCTTTGACCGGGCGAGCGGGGGTGCTCACGATGTGACCTTCCCCAATCGTACCCAAGTTCCCGAGCCAACTTTGGTGATGACGGACACGTGGCCTTTTGGCACCGAGTCAGGGTTTCCTAAATTTCCCATTTTAAAATATTTAGGTGGCGACTCTGTTATCTGGCAAAGCAGTCCATGTTTGGCACTTCTTTCAAAAAATCTGTTTTTCTCAAAACGATTTGCCGGATTTGGACTCTTTGGTTCAAGATTGAGAACCGCAACAAAAATCGAGTCCGAACTGTAGCGAGGTCCCCCGCGGGCGTTGTTACAGTTTCTGGCGACTCTGCTGGGGATTTAGAGAACTTGACTCGAACTCATGATATCTGTTTTTGACTACACTTGTGTGTTTCTTTGCATTGCATTTGCATTGGTGCGCCTAGGACACCGTGTTTGCCATATGCCATTCCCGAACGATTTGCCGGAGGCTTGTCTTGTCAAGTCATGTCCGTAAGGCTGATCGGCTCTGGGCTCTGACAGCATGGGAACACAAACCCCGGTTTTACCGGGGCACCCTTTTTGACCATTCGACCTAGTGCATATTCGGATCCATAGTGACCATTCCAAACTAGGACAGGTTGCTTACCCGTTTATAGGTTGTTTGAAGCCGCTGCGTGCGTAGTGAAACCCTAGCTCCTGACAAAATAGGACAGGGAAACCCTACCCCAACATAGGGGTGTTTTGGCTCTCACTTATCTGCTATGTGCTTGCTAGAGTGTGTCTCTACAGGGAATGCATGTATCAGTTGAGTTTGGGCATCAGGCCTGCGGGCACCAGTTCAGTATTTTGGGAGTCAGTTTTACCCGAGGGTATCAGATTTGAGGCAGAATTTTGGGCAGAATTCAGTAGAGGGCACACTCATTCAACTATGCTTGTATCTGTTCAGGTAAAATTGGGCTGAGATGCTGTCCATTTTCTCTTTTGCTAGGTAGTCTTGGAACCATAGCTTCAGGAGGCTCCAATATCCCCCAGGTACACCGAACTTGTGTTGATAGACTTTGTCAGGTCAGAGATTCAGTTCAAGGGCAATCAGTATTCCTTTGCCAGAGGCAGGGTAAAAAGGCCAGTCAGGGACAGTTATACCGGTTGTTCAGTTAGACCAGGGCAATATGGCAGGGATGGAGGAAATGATGCGTCAACTCCAAGAAAGTATGAAACTCATGCAGCAGGACGCTGCCCGTCAAGCGGAATTTGCCAAAAGCCAGGCTGAGATTATAGCCCAACAGGCAGAGACAATTGCCAGGCTAGAGCAGCAAACTGGAGTATCTACTTCACACCAAGCTCCTCTCCCACCCAGAGTTCCAACGCTCGGGGAGACAGCTAATGTCCAGGAAGATACGGACATTCCGACAAGGCCACCTCTGCCCTCGGTTCTACCCCAGCTATCCAAAGCACCGACCAACCTACCAGACTCCGCCTTTGAGCTCGAGACGGACCCCACAGCATTGAAAGTGAGCAAGCTTGAGAAGTTGTTCAAAAAGTCTCAGGGGGCCCATTCCATTCCTGACATAGAGGATGGTTTTACCAACTCAGTGGTGACATTACCGGATCGGTTCAAGATGCCGCATATCGATCGATTTGATGGCTCTGAAGACCCAATGGTGCACCTCCAACTGTTTTCTGATATCCTGAGACCAATGGGTTTGACCACAGCCCAGAAACTATCACTATTCGGCCGAACCCTGTCCGGGATAGCCGCAACCTGGTATGCAAAATTGGAGAACTCTGTGAAACAGAACTGGGAAGAGCTGGCTGAGGCCTTTATTGATCAATACTCCTATAACACACAGATCGAGATCACAACTCGTGATCTCGAAGTCACCCGCCAAGAACCAAAGGAAGGTTTCTCAGAGTTCATGACGAGATGGAGAGCAAAAGCCTCAATGATGACCACTAGGCCCACTGACAAAGATCAGATTCGGATGATTGTGCGCAATCTCCAGCCCAAACTTATGCAGAAAATGATTGTTCTCCCCTTCCCTACCTTTTCAGATCTGCATGAGATGGGAGTTCAAATCGAGGATGCCATCAGACAAGGGATCTTTGCAGAAGATAATGAGCCGTTGAAGAGGAATGTTGCTCGCAGTTCCAATGCTACTACTGATGGTAGCACAGCCACGAGATGCTCAGAAGTAGACACTATCACCACTTCCCTCAATGGCCAAAAACCAACCACTTCAGCTCGGCCTCAAGCCCGAAAGTTCAACCCTCTTTACATAAGTCTCTCCCAAGCTTTGAAAAAGCTGCAAGGAGAAGGGCACCTAGAACTCCTAGAACCCCAACCCCTTCCAAACCCTCTTCCGCCAAGATATGACCCAGCTAAATACTGTGCCTACCATCAACAGCACGGTCATGATACGAACCGTTGCATTCGCCTCCGTCATAAGATTCAGGATCTTATCGATGAAGGGACCCTAGCTCCACCAAAAGGACCTCAGGATAGTACTGACCCATCACCTCTACATCTCAACCTCATCCATATACTGCCGTCCACCTACGACCCCAGCATATACATTACCCCAGCCCATCTACCCAAGCCTGAGGTGTTTATCCCGGAAAGCATGGACATATGCATGATGGGTGCATCTGGACCCCAATCATCCCAAACCCATGAACCCACTACTTCTGAGCTGATGAGGATGATCAAAGATCTTCAAAGAACTGTGACAGATTTGGCCTCCGGGACATTGGCTCCGTCATCAACCACATCACATACCAGGGAGTTCATGTCAAAAGGCTCCCCAGTCTTGGAATGGGCTACATATGAGGAAGGCCAATCCCTTGGCAAAGCAGAAGCGAGTGGAAAGAACAAGGTAGGGGTGGGCATGGATCCCCATGAACATCTTCTGTTGGCTGTTGAGGCTTTGAAAGCCGAAGGACTGAACAAAGAGCAAGTCCTCGCAGTTGTTGCAAAAACTGTAGATGACACTTTCGCCGCTCAAGTCGGGGGCAGTTTGAATCAAGGGGTAAACCGGGAGAAGGGCCGTTATACCAGAGGCAATCCTGTTAGCTCTAACCCTCCACTCAGAAGAGATCAACAAACTAGGCCAGCACCTTCCAATCCCTTTGCTGGTGCGCCCAGCAGAAATCCACAAGCCCAGAAGTATCAACCCCGAGGTCAGAGGGTCTTCCATGCCCTGCACATGCCTTTGTCCAAAGCTTTTCGAATCCTGGTTGGACAAGGCCATCTCAAACCCCTTGAGCCTCGGCCTCTCCCGAACCCTCTGCCGGCTACGCATGATGCTACCCAGTACTGTGCATACCATCAGCAAACTGGCCATGCTACCAACAACTGCTTCCGCCTTCGCCATGAAGTGCAAGATTTGATTGACAACGGGGTCATTGTCACGCCAAGTTCTGCAAAGTCTATCGGCACTGGGTCAGTGAATTTGGGGGATAATGTGATTATGTGATCAAGGGATGAACCACCTGCGGATGGCACTCAGATTACTCCAGACGTGGGAATGGCACGCACTGTTCTGAGCAATGTGCAAATACCAGTTTTTGTGCTTTCTGACTTGGGTATTGGGTCAGTTTTGTTGTTTTGTCTTGAGTCTGTCTTTTTTGTTTTAAGTCAGTCTCTTTTGTTTTGGGTCTGTCTTGTTGTATCGAGTCAATCCTGTTGTATAGGAGTCGGGTGATTCCAGTGGGTGTTACCTCGGGCATCCCCATTTTGTTTTGCGTTTGTCTTTTTGTTTTGTTTTGAGTCTGTTTCTGCCAGGGAGCCAGTTGTGCCAACAGATTTTGAATGAAACAGCAGTAATTTTCACGCTCTCACATTTGCTTCTGCCGTGTGCTAGTTGTGCCAGAAGTTTGAATGAAATGGCAGTGCATTCCACCTGCTCTCTTGTGCCTTGAAGTCATTGTATTGACCTAAGTTTTTCAAAACCTTTTTGAACACTACGGTGAAAACAAAGAGGGAGGAATTCCTCGGGATTTGCAAAACTTTGATCAAATGAGAGAAAGAGAGGCATGCTAAGCCCTTAATGAATGAAATCATGCTTGTTAGTGTGAGTACTGAGAAGGACCCTGGCCTTGATCCAGACTGGTTTCACACTATCTTCAGCGCGAGCGATTTGTCGCTTTCTTAAAAATTTTCAAAAAACAAAATGTTTTGCGCGGTCCTGCGAAGACCTGTGTGGAATCACTCTTGAGATTGTGCAGCTTAGGATCGCTCTCAGCCTCGAGACTCAACCCCTATGCTTTCAACACCTTGAACTCAGATTCAGAATGTTCAACGGTCAACTACAATGTGAGGCCTGTGTGGCCAGATTTGAAGCAACCCTTGAACAAGAGGCACCAAAGTCAGATCAAGAAGGCCAGGCCTCATCAGAAGAAGCTTGCAAAGCTAGATCAGAAGCACCCCTCGAACTAGGGGCAAAAAATATCCGATGTGCTCGAAGAGCCAAAAAGAGGATCTTTCTGCGAATCAATACAACAACCACTCTCCTGAATACAGAGGGCTTCAATCTCAAAACCATTTGGCATGGACCAAGCTACGCTTTTACCCTTTGAGAGGCTCGCTGGGCCGAAAACCCGGAAGGGCGACCCAGGCAAAAGTTAGAGCGAAGAAAAGAACAAAAACAAAAAAAGAAGAAAGATTCAAAAGAAAAGAAAAGAAAAATGCAAAAAAGAAGAAAAAGAAGATGAAAAGAATAAAAAAAAAGAGAAAAGAAAGAAAAACATAGCTCGCAAGGTTGAAAACCTGCAATAGGCGCCTTGGCAAAAGTTAGAGCATAAAAAGGAGAGGTTAAATACCCGAGTGTACCTTAACCCCGAACTACGTAAGGCTTGATTCCCATCTTTGGGATACGTAGGCAACTTCATTCCGAAGTCCAGCCGTAAAACAATTCAAATTCAATTGTGTCCATGTGATGGTTTTGACCATCTTTGCCTCCTCTGTATCCGAGAGTCTGGTTGTGTTCGTCGCTCTGAGGACTGACTACAAGTACACTGCGACGCTATCCAAACAAGGGGCAACTTTTCGTTGCCATTCAGTGTGCTGCGGCGCCAGTCAATCAAGGGGCAACTTTCCGTTGCCATTCAACGCGCCGCGGCGCCATTCGAACAAGGGGCAACTTTCCGTTGCCATGCAGCTCTCTTCAAATACGGGGCAGTTTCCCTTTGGATCCGAGGTTGTGCATCTCAGGAGTAGGTTTCATGCTCGTTGAGCAAGTGGCCGTTTGCAAAAATAGTTTTTGAGAATTTTTACTGAGGTTGGCTAATTTTCTCGAAAATTGTTCCATCTTCCCCAAAAACTGAACCATTTCTTGGACCCGAAAAAGGAAAATTTTCAGTGCTCATAGCCTGACTTGCATGATTTCAAATCAAAAATTGAACAAGCATGTTAATTTAACTCTCATTTTGGTCAAATTTTTTTTAGGAGAAAACTAAAACAAAAAATGGTCAAAATGATGAACTAGGGGCACAGTCGAGTCAGGTGTTCTGTCTTTTCCCCATAGCCAATACATTTGCCAGAAAGGGCACCATACTTGCCAAGAAGGGCGCTCTACCTGCCAGAAGAGGGCACAACCGAAGCCGTCAGTAAAGGGCTGAAAGCTCTCTTATATCCTCCAAGCAACGAGGTATCAAGCCAAGTGCGAAGCACAAAATAGAATGGGGCAAGATAGTCCACTCCTTCATCTGGACAGATCTGATCACGTCCAAACTCCTCAGCAAAGCATCATCAATCGATGTCAGCTGCAAATTTGCTACACACCCAGTTGTAACACAACCTCTCTGTGGGAGAAATTCACTAGCTGTGAGCAGAAGAAGAACAATCTAGCAGAATACCGGGGGCAAGAGCCCACAACTTTATGCTTATCCATCAACCACCCAGGGGAGGGATTGAAAAATGAGAGATTGAATAATAGAGAGACGTGAGTTGAGAGAAAAAGTGAGAAAAGGGCTTTTTCGTGAAAAACAGAGCTTGAGGGCCGAGTGATGTGAGAATCACAAATGAGAAAGGGTGGGAAACACTACCCGGTGAAACAGGCTCCCTGTGCACGTCTGAGCGTCGTGTCTTTTTGTTTTATCTCGATTCTTGTTTTGAGTCGTTTCGAGTGTTACTTAATGTGTCTAGGTTGTGTGCCTTTTATTTCCTTGTTAAGTCGTTTTGCTGTGTCCAGTTGTAGGCTCAATACCTGATCAAAAACTCATCTCTCAATTTCAAAAATAAAATCGTTTTGCGCTCTGAGTGCCGTGTCGTTCTCCACATTTGTGCAAAACAGAATTTGTTCTTTCGCAAAACCACAGGGTTCAACCCAGGTCATATGAGAACAGTAAAACAAGGACCTATCTGAAGCTATTTAGTTCCGGGCTACCAAGCAAAAGAAAATAGGGAAAATGTTGGGCATCTGAGATTGTTTCAACTTCTGCAAGTTTTGTTATTGCATCCTGTATGTTCAAAATGAGCTGTGCGCCAGAAAAACGAGCTGTGTGCCCGGAAGAGCTGTGTGCCCCAAAAGAGTTGTGTGCCCAGATTGAACAGAATTTTGTATTGCGAGTTGCGCGCCTAACGAACAGGGTGTCGTGTTGTGAGCTGTGTGCCAAATGAATGGAATGCTATGTCGTAAGCTGTGTGCCAAGTCTTGCATTGTTATGCACATCTATCTAGCATTGTTATGCTCATTCGTTGCATTGTTATGCACATCTGTCTAGCATTGTCATGCTCATTCGTTGCATTGTTATGCACATCTGTCTAGCATTGTTATGCTCATTACTTGCATTGTTATGCCCACTTCACCTATATTATTATGCACCTTTTCACTTGCAATTATCGTCTTTTCTCCTCTCGCATGCGGCGCGTTAGAACATCTTCGGTTTTGAATATTTGGACGAGTTCCAGTCTTCGTTCACCTTTCCTCTCTCGCATGTGTTATGCTACCCGGTTAAAACCTTCCCTCTCTCCGTATGACATACGTTGAGATATGCCTGTTGGTTACACCATTGTTATTCTACCCGGTTACAACCTTCTCAGGTTGCGTTGTGTACGCACCTGGGCGGTCGTTCGGATCTCTTCTCACGATTTCAGCGTGGTTAGAGTATCCCGTTCCTTACGCGATTTCAGCGTGTTTGGAATTTATCTCAGGTTGCGTTGCGTACGCACCTGGGCGGTTGTTCGGATCTCTTCTCACGATTTCAGCGTGGTTAGAGTATCCCGTTCCTTACGCGATTTCAGCGTGTTTGGAATTTATCTCAGGTTGCGTTGTGTACGCACCTGGGCGGTTGTTCGGATCTCTTCTCACGATTTCAGCGTGGTTAGAGTATCCCGTTCCTTACGCGATTTCAGCGTGTTTGGAATTTATCTCAGGTTGCGTTGTGTACGCACTTGGGCGGTTGTTGTTGGACCTCCTCTCACGATTTCAGCGTGGTTTGAGTGTCCCGTTCCTTACGCGATTTCAGCGTGTTTGGAATTTATCTCAGGTTGCGTTGTGTACGCACTTGGGCGGTTGTTGTTGGACCTCCTCTCACGATTTCAGCGTGGCTTGAGTGTCCCGTTCCTTACGCGATTTCAGCGTGTTTGGAATTTATCTCAGGTTGCGTTGTGTACACACCTGGGCGGTTGTTGTTTGGACCTCTTCTCACGATTTCAGCGTGGTTAGAGTGTCCCGTTCCTTACGCGATTTCAGCGTGTTTGGAATTTATCTCAGGTTGCGTTGTGTACGCACCTGGGCGGTTGTTCGGATCTCTTCTCACGATTTCAGCGTGGTTAGAGTGTCCCGTTCCTTACGCGATTTCAGCGTGTTTGGAATTTATCTCAGGTTGCGTTGTGTACGCACCTGGGCGGTTGTTCGGATCTCTTCTCACGATTTCAGCGTGGTTAGAGTATCCCGTTCCTTACGCGATTTCAGCGTGTTTGGAATTTATCTCAGGTTGCGTTGCGTACGCACCTGGGCAGTTGTTCGGATCTCTTCTCACGATTTCAGCGTGGTTAGAGTATCCCGTTCCTTACGCGATTTCAGCGTGTTTGGAATTTATCTCAGGTTGCGTTGTGTACGCACCTGGGCGATTGTTCGGATCTCTTCTCACGATTTCAGCGTGGTTAGAGTATCCCGTTCCTTACGCGATTTCAGCGTGTTTGGAATTTATCTCAGGTTGCGTTGTGTACGCACCTGGGCGGTCGTTCGGATCTCTTCTCACGATTTCAACGTGGTTAGAGTATCCCGTTCCTTACGCGATTTCAGCGTGTTTGGAATTTATCTCAGGTTGCGTTGTGTACGCACCTGGGCGGTTGTTCGGATCTCTTCTCACGATTTCAGCGTGGTTAGAGTATCCCGTTCCTTACGCGATTTCAGCGTGTTTGGAATTTATTCCAGGTTGCGTTGTTGACGCGCTGGGCGGGTTGTTTTTGTTTATCTCTTCTCACGATTTCAGCGTGGTTAGAGTGTTCGTTTCCTCACACGTTTTCAGCGTGTTTGGAATTTATCCCCTGTTGCGTTGTGGACGCGCTGGGCGGGTTGCTTTTGGTTACCTCTTCTCACGATTTCAGCGTGGTTAGAGTGTTCTTTTCCTCACACGATTTCAGCGTGTTTGGAATTTATCTCAGGCTGCGTTGTGTACGCACTTGGGCAGTTGTTTTCGGACCTCCTCTCACGAATATCAGCGTGTTGTGAGTGTCCCCTTCCTCACACGATTTTCAGCGTGTCTGGAATTTATCTTAGGTTGTGTGGAACGCACCTGATTGGTTTTCTTTGTTCTCTCCCCTCTCACGAGTCCAGTGCGATTGGAGTATGTGACCTTTTTGCATCTATTATACTCTCTGTTGCATCGCGCTATCTTGCGCACCTTACTTGTATCACATTGCGATGCATTCACTTGCCGGCACTGCGTGTGTCAAACTTTCGGAATCACAGGAATCACACTGAATATATGTTGTTAGCATATTGTTCTTGTTGAATTTCTCTATTTTGCAGGCACGATATTGTATGTACGGTTCATTTGAGGCTGGTGCGACCAGACGAATCGCGCAGGTATCGTATCTTCTCCGTGTGAGACGCGACGAGAATTGAATAATTCTCCGCATTCCTAACTGCATGAAATGTAGTTGTTGCTTTGCATTCTTGCTTAGAACTGTTGCATCTATTTGTCAATACTTGCTTCATTACAGCTTGCTGCACTTGCACGATCACCTGGCTCCGTGCCTATCATTTGCATTTTGCCCCTTTTTTTGCCTAAGGGCACGCCTGCGGGCCCGCACATCTCTGTTTACCTTGTATGATTGTCTAAGTCTTCGGCCTTGTCAAAAATGGGTCGTCTTTGGGCTTTGACATTCACTCCCGTCATTGTTATGACTTCCGAGTTCTGTCAAAGAGGGGCAACTGTAGACACCCCATTTTTGACCGACCTTAAGACTCAGACGTCACCAGTTGAGCGCTCGGTGATGTTGCATGCTGTGCTCGTTCAGAAGTCTCAGAGTCGCGGCCGTGCGCCCTGCCTCCGGACTTCCGAATTCTCTCCTGTGCTTTGTCTCGGTTTGCGAACCAGACCCGGTTTTCTCTGTTTTCTTTCCTGAGGGAAGGGAGTGGTCCCGCAGATTATCTCCCGGTGGCCGTGAGCTACTTTTCGTGGCCGTAGGCCATTTTGCCCATTTCGGAGCCCGGTTCCCGGTTTTCGGGGCCGTTAGGCCGTGTGCCTCGGCTCGGGACCGCCTAACCATCTCCGCTTTCTCCGATTTTTGGCGGAGACCTCTTTTTTAATATTCCGAGGATCACTGGGGCCCCTGATGCCCACTTCGTGGCCGTATGCCACTTCTGGTGCCTGTAGCCGGTTTTCGGGACCCCAAACTGCGCGGTTTTGGTCCCGAGCATTCATTTCGCATCCGTTTTCTCCGGTTTTTGGCAGGTACCTCTGTTTTGTCATTCCGAGGGACACTGGGGTTGCAGATACCCACTTCGCTGCTGAACACCACTTCCGGCACCTGCAGCTCATTTTCGGGATCCCGAATTGCTCGGTTTTGGCCCTGAGCGTTCATTTCTCATTAGTTTTTGTTCAAACTTGGCAGGTACCTCTGTTTCAACATCAGGAAGATCACTGGGGGGTGAGAAGCCAGCAATTATCCCAGATAACCAGTTTCGCTCCTCCGGAGCCCGTTTTTCTCACTTCCGGGCCAATGTTGAACACCCTAGGGGTATTTTCTTCCAACCAAAGCTACATATCTGTGATCAGGGGACATGGGAGGACCCTAAAAGTTGGTGGTCGGCCAGAAAATTTGAGTTTCATTTTTGAGCCTCTCCTTCAAGCTCTATGTTGTGGCTCCTGCTTCAGTGTTGCCAATTTCCAACCCTAGAACCTTGTTCTACACATCTTGGAGGACCCTAAAAGTTGGTGGTCGGCCAGAAAATTTGAGTTTCATTTTTGAGCCTCTCCTTCAAGCTCTATGTTGTGGCTCCTGCTTCAGTGTTGCCAAATTCCAACCTTGGATCCTTGTTCTACACACCTAGGAGGACACCTTTGCATGGTGGTCGGCCACTAATTCAAAACTTCATTTTTTCACCTGGCTGGCCGGCCATGTAGGGTGGCTGGCCGGCCATGGGGGGTGGCTGGCCGGCCACCTTGCAAAAAAATACCTGGCCGGCCAGATTCTTGCTTTCCAGCCTGTCCCAGCTGTCCGGATATTTTCCAGCATATCCCGGGGCATCCGGGGGATATTTCGGGAGGGAAAGATTGGGTGCTTTCCCTCCCCTTTTACACCCTATTTCTTGTCTATTTGAAGGGCCCTCCCTCTCCTTCTTCAAGGTTGGAAAATTTTCCTTGAAGAACACATCTCCAAATTCCTCCATTTCCTTAGCTCAAAACTCCAAAAAAGCTTCAAGTGTCAAGGTCTCCTCTTCATCAACACATAGCCTCACCATCCCTACTACCACTCCAGCAGCTAGGAAGTGAACTTCAGAGGTTGAGAAGCTACAAATCAAAGCCAAGAATCAAAGAAAGACAAGTCTTCAAGGGTAAGTCTTCAAAACCAACTTTTAGGGCTTTTTCTTGGTTCTTTTTTATACTCTAATTGGTTGAGAATTGGGGCTCCGACCCCTACTGCTTTTGTGCTTGTTTTGAGCCCCTCTACAACTTTGTAGAAGGGCTCAACTCCATTTGATGCTCCTATGATACACTTGTTTCAATACCTAGCTTTTATGCCATTTTCTTGCATGCTAGTTTTGGTCTATTTGTGTTGGTTTTTAGGGGTCCAACCCCTACTGATTTTTTGTTTTTTTTGAGCCCCTCTACAACATTGTAGAGAGGCTCAACCCCATTTGGTGCTTGTATATACCATCTCCTTCAAATTCCATCAAGTGTGCCACTTTTTGCATGCAATTTTGACCTATCTCTATTTGTTTTTGGGGCTTCGACCCCTACTGACTTTAGTCTTATTTTGACCCCCTTTACATGTTTCATGAAGAAAAGTTTGCTGTTTGATGTATAGTTTGGCATGTCTCTTGTTATAGCATATTTGGAGCCTATTTTGCATGGATCTTTTAGCATGTTTGTGTTATGATTTTGAGAATGTCATCTTCTGAAATTGTGCTTATTTTTAGCTCATCTTCAATGTTGTAGAAGAAAGTTTGTCCATTTGGGGTTTGCATATATCACTTGTCTCAATACCCCTCTTTTGGCCACTAACTTTGCATGCTTTGTTTGATCTATCTATGCTTGCATTTAGGCCATGTTTACTACTGAAAAAATGCCATATTTGGGACTGCCTTGCTACTGTTCTTGCTGCCATGATCATATTTTGCATGTATAGCATGGCTATAGGCCATTTCGGGGCTTAATTTCGCATTTTCGGGATGAATGCATGCTTCGAGTGTCATTTCGAATTGTTTCGGGGCTGTTTTCCCCTTTATTTAAGTGCTGAAATTCCATTGCCATGCTTGCATATCATTCCCTATGCCATTTGCATCTTTTTTTGCATTGCCTCGGTTTGCGTGCCAATGGGCACGCACTTCGAGGCACCTCATTCTTATCATTCCGGCAGCCTATGTGAGTGTGGTTGAGGCCCTCTCACGTTGGCGTAAGCCCAATTTGCATTTTCATGCTTGTATGCCATTGCCTCGGTTTGTGTGTCCGCGGGCACGCACTTCGAGGTACTTTGTTTTTATCCGACGGCCTCCTATGTGAGTGAGCTGAGGCTCTCCCATGTTGGTGTAAGCCCATCGTTGCATTCTGTATGCCATTTCGTCTCATTTTATCATCGCCTCGGTTTGTGTGCCTGTGGGCGTGCATTTCGAGGCACTTCGGTTTTATCCGATTTTTCATCGCATATCATCGCCTCGGTTTGTGTGCCTGTGGGCGCGCATTTCGAGGCACTTCGGTTTTATCCGATTTTGCATCGCATATCATCGCCTCGGTTTGTGTGCCTGTGGGCGCGCATTTCGAGGCACTTCGGTTTTATCCGATTTTGCATCGCATATCATCGCCTCGATTTGCGTGTCCGTGTGCACGCACTTCGAGGCACTTCGGTTTTATCCGATTTCTATTTTTAGCATCGCCTCGGTTTGCGTGCCCGTGTGCACGCATTTCGAGGCACTCTGTTTTATCCGCTTGGCATTGCGTATGCCTTCGCCTCGGTTTGCGTGCCCGTGTGCACGCATTTCGAGACATTCTGTTTTATCCGCTTGGCATTGCGTATGCCTCTGCCACGGTTTGCGTGCCCGCGTGCACGCATTTTGAGGCATTCTATTTTATCCGATTTGCATTTCATCACCGCCTCGATTTGCGTGCCAGTGGGCACGCATTTCGAGGCACCTCATTCTTATCATTCCGGCATCCCGTGTGAGTGTGGCTGAGGCCCTCTCATATTGGTGTAAGCCCATCATTGCATTTCGCATGTCATTCCGCATCGCCTCGGTTCGCGTGCCCGTGGACACGCATTTCGAGGCATCTCATTTTCATAGCGTCATACATGCTAGGATTGAATGTTAGTTGCATTTCATGCATATCATGCATATCGCACGGGAAACGAGGCACGTTTCGTACTCCGAGTGACGGAACGGGTCTCCATTCCCAAGTCACCGACACTCCGGATTACCCCTGACGGAGTTAGGTTTTCATTGTAGCATTCATGTGCATTCATCCTATATTGAGTTGTGCAATTCGGCTCCTCGGCCATCATGCATCGAGATGCGTGATTGGTGGCACGAGGATCGAGGCATGCATATATTTGTGAAATACATTGCTATGCCCCTCTCCTGCTCTCTGTTGCAGCAAAACGAAGAATCAGCAGCTTTCCGGGACTTGGCACGCATTTCGAGAAAAATTGCAAACAGAGGCGAATTGGGGCATCTCAGTGGATTTCCGCGCCAGGCAGCCCAGCATACATCATCCATCAGAAGCAAGGCAGTCCCTGGCTTGCATGCCAGTTTTACTTCTTTTGTAATTAATTCGTTAATTAATTAGAAATTTGTAATATGCGGACTGTATATTCGGACTGTACTATTCTTTCATTTTCGGACTGTATTATTATTTATTCGGACCCTCTGCGCGAGGGCAATGTTGTAATAAGGGTGTGTGAGTGTGATGTATGTCTTCCAACCCCCATTTCTTTCTCCCTTTTATTTACCCGCTTTGGATGGTTAGATATAGGGCATATTTCAATTAGCATACAGTATGACAGCATGTTTGCATCATTCATCTGTTTTGCACGCACCGGGCTCGGCGCATCATACAAACTGCATCGTATTTCAATTCCAAGTTGAATACTTGATAGCTGTAGCATTCCATATGCCATGTTTAGAATAGCCGAGCCTGCTATAGTTGCATTTTGCATGTGTTGCATTAGGCATTTTTGTATACTTAGGATCATGCACGATTTCTAATGTAGTTTCTGTTTTGGCTTGGAGTACTCGGTGAGTTTTATGCTTTAGCATCCTTGCATGCGTGTGAGTGTTGCCATGATAGCATGCTTGCCATGAGGCTATGTGCTTATGTGATATAACTGCCTTGAATGCCTGTGGGTGGAGGTTGAGTTATCTGAACTGGGACAAATCACTGATTGTTTGTTTTAAGCCCACTAGATAGTGGCAAAATCACTGTTTTCTAAGCCCACCTGAGGGTGGCAAATCCGCATTTTAGCCTACCTGCGGGTAGCACCATCACACCATTTTCAAACAAACAAACATGAAGTGTCTAGTTCCAATTCAGACGACTCAGTCTATACTTGTTTGCTGTGAGCATCACATAGTAACCTAGGCTTAATAACCGGAATAAGAGCATACAATGTTTTCAAAATCAGATATCATGATTAGTAGAGGCCGGTCTTTGACCGGGCGAGCGGGGGTGCTCACGATGTGACCTTCCCCAATCGTACCCAAGTTCCCGAGCCAACTTTGGTGATGACGGACACGTGGCCTTTTGGCACCGAGTCAGGGTTTCCTAAATTTCCCATTTTAAAATATTTAGGTGGCGACTCTGTTATCTGGCAAAGCAGTCCATGTTTGGCACTTCTTTCAAAAAATCTGTTTTTCTCAAAACGATTTGCCGGATTTGGACTCTTTGGTTCAAGATTGAGAACCGCAACAAAAATCGAGTCCGAACTGTAGCGAGGTCCCCCGCGGGCGTTGTTACAAAAACCTTGCCGATAATGGTCACCGCGGTCACCGGCATCGGAGAATCGGTAAATCAGGCTCGGGATATCCAACCTCCCGTTACAAATCAGGGATCGAGCATCATGCGCGTTGAGACCGCACATCCGCCCTAAAGCTTGGGCGTGGCCGAAACGAGATTGAGGCAAGATCTCTTCTGAATGTTCAGACTCCATCAAAACTTGAAAATCTTCAAAAGTGGGACATACCTCTTGCCCTCCAAAGCTGAAAACGTGCGTCACCGGGTTCCAAAATCTCGCCGCCGCATGGAGGAAAGGCAAGTGCAGTGGAGTCCGGCCCAGCGTGAATAATGCATTCAAGCCGAAACCCCGGAAGTTCAACTTTTCCGAGCCATCTAGAGAAGAGATCCAAGATGTGAGATTTTCTGCGAGAAACGCCTCCATTTTTTGTGAGAAACGGTGATGAAATCAATAAGTTCCAAGGTTGGGGCTTTTATAGGGGGGTAAAACACTATTCAAAGGACACGTGTCAAAATTCTGGGGGTTGCGGGAGAGGTGGCCGGCCGGCCATCTATTCTAGTAGGCCGGCCACCCTCTAGTCTCCAGATACAAAATGTGTTCGGCCCCGCATTGATCCTGTTTTACCCTCCGGAAGAAAATTTGAAGCATCTCGATGCATCGGGAATGTCAAAGGCCTCCATTTCTCTCAGTTTAGGATGCGTTCCGTCACCCAGATCATCTGAATGTATGCTTTGTTTTGCCCATCGAGTTGTTGTTTTGCTTATCGAGTTGTCGTTTTGTTTATCGAGTTGTAAGTTTCGTCGAGCTGTCACATTTGGTGTTTTGAGTTGTTACTCTTTTGTTTACGCAATTTTGTTAAGTCTTGTTTATCGAGTCGTTAACATTATTGTATTTTGCTTATCGAGTTGTAAACTTGTTAAGATCTTGTCATTTCTTAACAAGTTGAGTTGTTTGTTTTGTTGTGTCGACTCATTACCTGACCCGGTAAATACACAAGGCACATTTTCATTCAATTCCATTTTGTGCAAAATGGTGCGATACGATGCTAAGAGTTTCAAATACAAGCACATTTTCAAAAGCTGTTTCATTCCATCATGTTTTACAACAAAATAGAAGTGCGAGTTTTACAGAAAATAAAACTGCCTAACAATATGTAAGGTGCTACAAACTACTAGCAAAAAGTAAAATAAAGCAGGAAATAGCATCAATGTCCTCGGGAACGGGAATGAGGGGGCCCTCTCATCCTCTTCTGTAGGATAACCTCTGCACCATCATCACCATCTGGGTCAGAGCTATCATCCTCCGGATCCCCCTCAGCCTGGTCTCCACTCCCGGAACCAAGACCAGAGCCTCCCTCCTCAGCAGACGTCTCTAACTCACGGTCTGCGACCTCCTCCTCCTCCTCCTCAATAATGGGCGCCCTGCGTCTGCGAGACGACCCTGCTCCTCGAGCTCCTCGAAAAGGCCTAGATGGCCCAGCTCCCCGAAAAGGCCCAGATGGCCCAGTACCTCGAACAGGCCCAGTACCTCGACTTCCCTGAGAAGGCCCGGGTGGCCTGCTCTGCGATGATGCATATACAGGAGGCATCTGAAAATGAAGAGTTCAATACATCAATTTAAATATGAAAAGCAGATGCAAGTACAGTATACGAGTGGGGTGTGTGTCAGATGTGCTCTATACAGCCTCTCAATACAGCAGAGCGTTCAAAACCAGTATGTCATCAGGAGTATGTTGAATACAGGAAAGATGGACAATACCTGCACGCCCATAATGGCCAGCTGTGCCTCCCTCCGTAGGATCATGCCCTCGAAAGTGGCTAGCATCCCAAGTAGCTCATCCGTGTACTCAACTGGAGGCTGGAAATACAAATGCAAAACTATCAGTAAAGGGATGAACGTCCAAATATCTAACTGATAAATCAAAGCTGAAGAACATACCGGGGGTGAATCAGGATCTCTGACATATCCATGGTCAGGAAGAGGAGGCTCTAGCGGGACCTGGTAAGGAGCCCCGAATCGCCAACTCGTCAACTCGGTCGGCATGTCTGGCCACCCAGGATGATAAAGAGACGGAGAGATCGGAGGAATCGAACTACCTCTCCCCCTAGACGCACTAGCTCTGCTAGAGGAGGTGATATTCGTGGCATGAGCCCGACTCGACGATGGTACATCAGTAGACCTCCGTGATGGAGCACGCACTCCCGTCAAGGGGGGCATCAGATATATGCGACGATAGGTGGCGTAGCCCCCCTCCATGAGATGTAACAAAGCATCGGTGCCCTGCCTGTCGCTAATGACCTCCTGGGCAGAGAGTCTATCGGCAGTCCGCATAGTGGCTGGAGGTACAGCAGGAGGGTCCTGAGAATCGTACCCCCACACCTGACGCAGAAAGCGTTCCCCCAGGAACCATGCCCTACCAACAGGTCCTTCGAGTAGGAACCTATACTGGGAATTGCTCGATCCTCCGGGATACTGATGTCGGAGACCATCACCTAAGACCGCCCAGGGCTGCCAAGTAATCTGCGGATAACTAGTGCACAGATCAATCAGAAATCGGGAATATACGGGGTGGATCGAAGATGAAAATAAAGGGGACTGAGGGTTCTGAAATACCTCTGTCGCCCGCACGGTATCAAAATACTGTCGCAGGTAGAAGAGAGTCTCTCGAGGTCTCGGTCGGTGCTCGCCCTCGAATACCAGTGAAAACGGAGTCATAATGAGTCCTGCCACCTCCATCTCCGGGGCTAGTGTGGGAAAGTATACGTACACCCATAGCTGAGAAAAACAGTACAGAATGTGAATACAAAGTGTCAAGGGCAGAATACAGGATGTAAAGTGCGCCGTGTGTGTGCAATGAACAAGTAATGAGGAGCAGAAGTGTAAATCAAAGAGGACAGAACATACCTCCCAGGCTCGCCAGTAGTCGCCGAGTAAGTCTCCCCGCCCGCGAGAGGCTGCACTCATGTAACAATAGAGGGTAGCCAGGCCAGCGCCACCCCAGTCATACCGACTGACCTGTGACAGGTCCACCAGGGCACTCAGAAGATACAACCCAACAGTGTTCCCCCTATCGGCAAACAGAGTGGTGCCAAAGAGGAACATAAGGAAGCCACGGGCGTACTGCTCGACCTCCTCAGGAGACTCAGGCTCCATTTCCGGCCTCCGGAAATGGGAAGAGAACCAAGTGTACCGGACTCTCCCGGAAGCTCTGTCTACGGGTGGACGGGCCCCTAACAGATGTAACCATGCGGCCTCCCACTCTCCCATATCCTCGTCATAAGGAATGGGCCAACCGCCTATGTCTAGGCCGGTGAGTACGGCAAAGTCTAGCGGGGTCATGGTCATATCCCCGGTGGCAGAAAAATGGAAAGAATTGGTGGTGTCCCACCATCTCTCCACCAAGGCAGCTAACAATGTCCTGCTGGCAGGGCAGCGTGATAATCCCACGCAGAATGCTCCGAATCCTGCTAGATCAACCAGATCCCGAACAGCCTCTGGAAGCTCAGCGTACCAGTCTCTCGCGGCGGTAGAGCCATATCCGCGCACGGTGCGATCGCCAACCTGCATTCAGAATGAATACATGTGTCAGTGATGAAATGAGTGTTCTGTGTGCTAATGAAATGAATGAGCTGTGTGCTAATGAAATGAATGAGCCGTGTGCTAATGAAATGAATGAGCTGTGTGCTAATGAAATGAATGAGCCGTGTGCTAATGAAATGAATGAGCTGTGTGCTAATGAAATGAATGAGCTGTGTGCAAATCAAATCAAATTTCAAAATCAGTGGGCTGCGTGTTCACTATTCAAATCTGGGCTGCGTGTTCAGTAAATTTGTTATTTGGGCTGCGTGTTCAAATTTCAGAAAAATCAGTGGGCTGCGTGTTCACCTTCAATCTGGGCTGCGTGTTCAGTAAATTTGTTATTTGGGCTGCGTGTTCAAATTTCAGAAAATCAGAGTCAGGGCTGCGGTTTCTGTTCTCTATCAGTGGGCTGCGTGTTCACTTCTACCTGGGCTGCGTGTTCAGTAAATTTGGTATTTGGGCTGCGTGTTCAAATTTCAGAAAATCAGAGTCAGGGCTGCGGTTTTTGTTCTCTATTTATGTGGGCTGCGTGTTCACTTCAAATTTGGGCTGCGTGTTCAGTAAATTTGTTATTTGGGCTGCGTGTTCAAATTTCAGAAAATCAGAGTCAGGGCTGCGGTTTCTGTTCTCTATTTATGTGGGCTGCGTGTTCACTTCAAATCTGGGCTGCGTGTTCAGTAAATTTGTTATTTGGGCTGCGTGTTCAAATTTCAGAAAATCAGGGTCAGGGCTGCGGTTTCTGTTCTCTATTTATGTGGGCTGCGTGTTCACTTCAAATCTGGGCTGCGTGTTCAGTAAATTTGTTATTTGGGCTGCGTGTTCAAATTTCAGAAAAATCAGTGGGCTGCGTGTTCACCTTCTATCTGGGCTGCGTGTTCAGTAAATTTGTTATTTGGGCTGCGTGTTCAAATTTCAGAAAAATCAGTGGGCTGCGTGTTCACCTTCTATCTGGGCTGCGTGTTCAGTAAATTTGTTATTTGAGCTGCGTGTTCAAATTTCAGAAAAATCAGTGGGCTGCGTGTTCACCTTCTATCTGGGCTGCGTGTTCAGTAAATTTGTTATTTGGGCTGCGTGTTCAAATTTCAGAAAATCAGAGTCAGGGCTGCGGTTTCTGTTCTCTATTTATGTGGGCTGCGTGTTCACTTCTATCTGGGCTGCGTGTTCAGTTAATTTGTTATTTGGGCTGCGTGTTCAAGTTTCAGAAAATCAGTGGGCTGCGTGTTAACTCCAATTCGGGCCGTGTGTCCAACTCTAAATCAATGTGTGCTGAGTGTTCACCTAAACAATGGACTGTGTGTTCAACATTCAAGGATGGGCTGTGCGTTCATTTCAAAATTCAAGTATTGGGCCATGAGTTCAATTTTCAATCAGTGTATGCCGTGTACTCACAATCAGTCGATGAGCCGCGTATTTAGCAATTCAAGTGTTTAAACCACGAGTTCAGAATGCAAACAAAGTACTATGTCGTAAGCTAAAACTGCGCATACAAGCATGGCAAAGGCACGAAATACGAGGAAAAATGCAGGAAATAAAGTAGAATACCTCTCGTGCATCGTGAGAGAGGTGCTGCTCCGGCTCTCGCAGAAGTAAATCCCCGGGTGCCCGGTCATTGAACCCAGTGAAACGACGAAAAACGGCCCGCGGAAGCACATGTACCGGAGGGACGTATCTCCCGGGAATAAAAGGACGGGCTCTCGGGGGCAATGTCATAAAATCAAAGTCATCCCCGGCGCCTGGAGGACCTCCGCCATGAGGGTAATCGCCCACCATTTTGAGAAATCTGCAAAAAGGAGCAAAAATGAGCAAAAATGAGCCAAAATTGGAAAAAGTCAACAAAAGTCAACTCGCGGAAAATTGGAAAAAGTCAACAAAAGTCAACTCCCGAGAAAATCTTCCAAATATTGAGAGAAACTTACCTCAAGTGGTGAAAATGAGAAAAGAAGCCCCGAAATCAAAATTTAGTCGGCTCAAAGTGCTTAAAACTGAAAGATTTCGCGGAAACAACTTGCGTGGAAGGCCGAAAAGCGCGTATAAAATGCAGATCTGAAGAGAAAAATGGTCTGGGGAGCAAGGGAAGGAGTTTTCACAGCTTTGGGAGTGATTTCGGATTGAATGGAGGTGGATATATATAGAAATGAGAAAAATGACCAAAATGCCCCTGCTTTTGGGCAGGTGGCCGGCCGGCCACCTTTTCTGGCTGGCCGGCCATTCCCTTTTTCTTCCCTAGCCGGTGGCCTCCCCAAGGGCAACCACCTGGCCGGTGGTGGTCCCCACACCCCCCTCTAGCTCTCTGCAAATTTTGAGGAAGATCGGAGTTCTCGGGACCTGAAAAAGTTCGGAAAAAGTGCACTTTCTGGCGCGAAACTGCTCCGCCGGAACTTCAGCTACAATTTCTGACATGTGTCTCATCATCACTCATCAAAATCAAGGTGTATCCTTTTCAAACATGTTGTAACCTCTCCGGGAGGTGAATCAGAGGCCGCGATCAAGTTGCCTTCACCGAAATGTGCATTTTCTTACACGTTGTTTCGCAACAAACGAGCACCCTGATTCGTGCTTATTTTACATTGTTTTGCACATAACTTGCATTCTCATCAACATTTTGCATTGTCATGCATGATTTCTTGGTGTACCATACCTCTGTGCTTGAGCGTGCGTTGTCACGCATGTTCCTTTCTCGCATTGCGATGCATTCACTCGCCGACACTGCGTGTGTCAAACTTTCAGAACCATAGGAATCACATTGAATATATGTTGTTAGCATATCGTTCTTGTTGAATTTCTCTCTTTTGCAGGCACGATATTGTATGTACGGTTCATTTGAGGCTGGTGCGACCAGACGAATCGCACAGGTATCGTATCTTCTCCGTGTGAGACGCGACGAGAATTGAATGATTCTCCGCATTCCTAACTGCATGAAATGTAGTTGCTGCTTTGCATTCTTGCTTAAAACTGTTGCATTTATTTGCGAATACTTGCTTCATTACAGCTTGCTACATTTGCATGATCATCTGGCTCTGTGCATATCGCTTTGCATTTCGCCCTCTGCCTGCGGGCACGCCTGCGGGCACATATCTCTGCTTGTCTTGTTTGTTTGTCTAAGTCTTCGGCCTTGTCAAAAATGGGTCGTCTCTGGGCTTTGACATTCACTCCCGTCACTTGTGACTTCCGAGTTCTGTCAAAGAGGGGCAACTGTAGACACCCCATTTTTGACCGACCTTAAGACTCAGACGTCACCGATTGAGCGCTCGGTGATGTTGCATATTGTGCTCGTTCAGAAGTCTCAGAGTCGCGGCCGTGAGCCCTGCCTCCAGACTTCCGAACCCTCTTCTCTGCCTTGTCTCGGTTTGCGAACCAGACTCGGTTTCCTCTGTTTTCTTTCTTGAGGGGAGGGAGAGGTCCCGTAGACTATCTCCCAATGGCCGTGGGCTACGTTTCATGGCCGTAGGCCGTTTTATCCTTTTCGGAGCCCGGTTACCGGTTTTCGGAACCGTCAGGTCGTGTGCCTCGGTTCGGGACCACCCAACCATCTCCGATACCTCCGGTGTTTGGCATTCATCTCATTTACTTCATAACGAGGGACACTGGGGTCTCAGATACCCACTTCGTGGCCAAACACCCCTTTCGGTGCTTAACGGCCGGTTTTCGGGATCCCGAATTGCGTGTTTTGGCCCCCGAGCATTCGTTTTGCATCGGTTTTTGTTCATTTTTGGCAGGTACCTCTGTTTTATCACCAGGAAGACCACTGGAGGGTGGGATCACAGTAATTGTTTCAAACAACCAGTTATGCTCCTCCGGCGCCCTCCGGCGCCAGTTTTTCTCACTTCCGGGCTAATGTTGAACACCCTAGGGCCTTTTTCTTTGAGCCAAAACCACATATTTGTGTTGTACACACATGGGAGGACCTTAAAAAATGGTGCTCGGCCAGTAATTATTCTTTTCATTTTTGAGCCTCTCCTAGGGTTGGATTGTTGTTCCTACTTGTTTAGAGTTGCCAAATTCCAACCACAGGGCCTTGAAGAGGGGACATGGGAGGACACCAATGTATAGAGCTCGGCCAGTAATTCTCACTTTCCTTTTTTGCCCCTAGCCGGCCGGCTAGGGGGGGTGGCCGGCCGGCCACCTCCAATAAAAATGCCTGGCCGGCCTGCATCCTCTCAGTGCATACTTTACAGCTGTATAGCTGTTTCCCTCAGATAAGACCTGTATCCGGGGGATATTTTGGAGGGGAACACTTGGGTGCATTTCCCTCCACCTTTACACCCCTCCTTTTGTCCATATAAGGCAGCCAAGAACTTGTCCCAAGGGTTAGAAATTTTGCTCTCAAGCATACATACACTCCTCTATCTCCATTTCTCTAAAATCTTCAAGTTTTGGTGCCTTTTGTTCATCATCATCAAGCACTACCATCACCACTCCATTTCCAGCAACAAGAAGAGGTTCTTAGAGGCTTAGAAGCAACATTTCTCAAGTCAAGAAGCAAGGAAAGAAAGGTCTTCAAGGGTAAGTCTCAATCCCTCTCTTTTACACCATTTTCTTGTCTCTTTTCTTAACCCTACTTGCTCACTGTTTTGAGCTCCGACCAATACTGAAAGTGGTCCTCTTTTGAGTTATTCTTGATGTTTGTTTAAGGGCTCAACCCTGTTTGAGCCCTCTATCTTACACTTGTTTCAATATCCTCTTATATGCCATTATTTTGCATTGAATATTTGGCCTATGTGTGATCTGATTTGGGGTATCTCATGAACTGATATTGTGTCTATTTTGAGCCCCTCTTCAACATTGAAGAAGGGCTCAACCTTGTTTTCATGCTCCATATGCCACTTGCTTTGAATCCATGTTTAGCCCTTGTTTTTGCATGCTTCATCTAGCTTATGAGTGATCTATTTCTGAGCCTGATATAAACTGTGAGTGGGCCTATTTTGAGCCCCTCTTCAACATTGAAGAAGGGCTCAACCCTGTTTGGCCTCTCTATCATGCACTTGCCTCATAATTTCTCACATTTACCGTAAGTTTGCATGATTTATTTGGCCTACATGAAATTTGTTTTGGAGCATGTTATGAACTGTGGGTAAGCTTATTTTGTGTCCCTCTACAACATTGTAGAAGGGATCAACCTAGTTGGGGGTCTCCATGTTGTACTTGCCATTATATCTCTCTTTGACCCCATTTCTTGCATGCTTTGTTAAGCCTATCTAGATTCTATTTTCAGCCATCATCAGGTCTGGAAAGAGTCATATTTTGGCCTTCTTGACATATTTCATTAAGGGACTTATGCTGTTTGGTGAATTCTTGGTATACCTCTCTTTATAGCCCTCTTTTGGCTCATATTTTGCATGCTATGTTGAGCATATCTACACACTGTTTTGGGGGTTGTCATAAGCTGTAAATGTTCATATTTTTGGTCCCTCTTCAATGTTGTAGAACTGTATTTTTAAGTTTGAGCATTGTATGCACCACTTACTTCATTATTTCCCCTTTTCCCCCCATTTTTGCATGCTGTTTTTGCCCCATCTATGATTGTTGTTTGGCCATGCTTTGTATTGGAAAAATTCTAGTTTAGGGACTGCCTAGCATCTGTCTTTACACTTCATGTCCATATTGTGCATATTTGATATAGCTGTAGGCCATTCCATTGCATTTCGGGACTTATTTCGGGCATCGGGTGTAATTTTGCTATGATTCGGGGGCTGTTTTACATCATTTTGGCTGTTGAAATTTGCATGCTCCATATTCCATATGCCATGTCTCATTTTGCATGTCATTCCATGCCTTCGGGCCATTTCTCGGTTTGCGTGCCCACGGGCACGCACTTCGAGACATCTTGTTTTTCATCTTCCGGCATCCTATGTGAGTGCGGCTGAGGCCCTCTCATGTTGGTGTAAGCCCTCATTTCATTTCGTAGGTCATTTCATGCCTTTATGTCATTACCTCGGTTTGCGTGCCCGTGGGCACGCACTTCGAGGCATCTCATTTTCATCTCACGGCCTCTTATGTGAGTGTGGCTGAGGCTCTCTCATGTTAGTGTAGGCCCACATTGCATTGCGTATCTCGTTTTAGGCCTGTTGCATTCCGCATGCCATCTCCTCGGTTTGCGTGCCCGTGGGCACGCATTTCGAGACATCTCATTTTAGTCTCATTGTATATCATATTTCAGGCCATTTCATGCCTTTATGTCATTGCCTCGGTTTGCGCGCCCGCGTGCACGCATTTCGAGGCACTTCATTTTCATCCATCGGCCTCTTATGTGAGTGTGGCTGAGGTCCACTCGTGTTAGTGTAAGTCCAATTTGCATTGCGTATGTCATTTCATGCCTTAGGATCATTGCCTCGGTTTGCATGCCCGTGTGCACGCATTTCGAGGCATCTCATTTTCATAGCATTGTGTATGCTAGGTCATATATTAGCTGTATTTCATGCATATCATGCATATTGCATCGTGTTCGGGATAGGAGTTAGCCCGGGCACGGGAAACGAGGTACGTTCCGTACTCCGAGTGACGGAACGGATCTCAATTCCCAAGTCACCGACACTCCGGATTATCCATGATGGAGTTAGGTTTTGTTGTAGCATTCACATGCATTCATCCTATATTGAGTTGTGCAATTCGGCTCCTCGGCCATCATGCATCGATATGCGTGATTGGTGGCACGAGGATCGAGGCATGCATATATTTGTGAAATACATTGCTATGCCCTTTTCCTGCTCTCTGTTGCAGCAAAATAAAGAATCAGCAACTTTTCGGAGTCTGGCACGCATTTCGAGAAACATTGCAAACAGAGGCTAATTGGGGCATCGCCGTGGATTTCCGCGCAAAACAGCCCAAATATACATCATTCATCAGAATCAAGGCAGTCCCTGGCTTGCATGCCAGTTTACAGTTTTCTTAGTTAATCTGTTAATTAATTAGGAATTTGTATATTATTTCGGACTATAATATTTTGGATTGTAATATTCCTTTTTCATTTGGACTGTATATTTATTTGGACCCTCTGCGCGAGGGCATAATTGTAATAAGTGTGGGTGAGTGTGATGTATGTCTTCCAACCCCACGTCTTTCTCCCTTTTATTTACCTGCTTACAGTGGTTAGATATAGGGCATATTTCAATTAGCATACAGCATGACAGCATGTTTGCATCATTCATCTGTTTTGCACGCACCGGACTCGGCGCATCATACAAACTGCATTTGTATTTCAATTCCAAATTGAAACCGTGTTAGTTGTAGCATTCCATATGCCATGTTTAGAATAGCCGAGCCTGCTATAGTTTGCATCTTTGCATGTGTTGCATTAGGCATTTCTGCATACTTAGGATCATGCATGATTTCTAATCAGCTTTTGTTTTGGCTTGGAGTACTCGGTAAGTTTTATGTTTTAGCATCCTTGCATGCGTGTGAGTGTTGCCATGAATAGCATGCTTACCATGAGGCTAATTGCTTATGTGATATAACTGCCTGAATGCCTGTGGGTGGAGGTTGTGTTGTTTGGATTGGGACAATTCATCAAATGTTTGTTTTAAGCCCACTAGATAGTGGTAACACCATGTTTTCTAAGCCCACCTGAGGGTGGCAAAATCTGCTTTTTTAAGCCTACCTGCGGGTATCAAACCATCTTTCAAAAACAAACATGAAATGTTTTGTTCCAATTCAGACGACTCAGTCTATACTTGTATGCTGTGCGCATCACATAGTAACCTAGGCCAATAACCGGAATAAGAACTCACAATGTTTTCAAAATAAGATATCATGGTTAGTAGAGGCCGGTCTTTGACCGGGCGAGCGGGGGTGCTCACGAAGTGACCTTCCCCAATCGTACCCAAGTTCCCGAGCCGAGGTAACTTTGGTGATGACGGACACGTGGCCTTTGGCACCGAGTCAGGGTTTCCTAAATTTCCCCATTAAAAATATTTAAGTGGCGACTCTGTATCTGGCAAAGCAGTCCATGTTTGGCACTTCTTTAAAAAAAAATCTGTTTTCAAAACAATTTGCCGGATTTGGACTCTTTGGTTCAAGATTTAGAACCGTGGCACAAATCGAGTCCGAACTGTAGCGAGGTCCCTTACGGACTTGTTACAACCACACAATGCAACACAAACAAAGATCAACACTCGATTTAGTACTCCCTTCATCCCACAATGTTAGCACCTTCTGGGAGTTCAAATTTTTCAAAGAGACATACAATTAAAGAAATTCAAATTCAAATAAAAAGGCATTTGGTTTCTCAGATTCCCCTTTTATTCCCAATCTTAAATATATTCAACCACTTATGAGGGACCATTTTTGAAAATTGTAAAATTTTATGCTTTGACTTTCTAGAGAAGACTAACATTTTGGGACATCTCCAAATTGGGAAAAGGACTAACAGTGTGAGACAGAGGGAGTACACAGATTGACACTAGAACCACATTTGTACGGAGTAATAAGGGCTAGGATTGGACCATTAGTTCCATATAATCCCTTATCCTATGTTTGGTGGCCCTTAAATAAGGTTGAGACTAATTGTCCTCCTGGACAAATAATTCTATGTAGACGTCATTATTTAACACAATGAGAAGGGGTATATTATTGATAACGAAACTATACCAGTCTTTGGTTTGGATAAGGCTCAAAATGACTAGCATACAGTTTATCCTTTCAGTAATTTAACATAAAAGGGACATAATTGAGTACAAAATTCAATTACCCACACATCAGATTTCACACACCCGAGCCAAATTTCAAGTATATATATATGGAATCAAAAACAACTACCAAAGCAAACAAACATAAAAAACCTAAACCTATTCAAATCATATTTTTCTAATTTTTTAAACCAATCCAGTGAGTTCACAAAGGTGAAATGGGCAGTTTTGAAGAAAGGGATTTTAGTCTAGGGTTTCATAGAATGGAGATGGAGAAAGGGAGAGAAACAAGTTACAGAGCACGAGAGAGAGAGAGAGAGATACCTTAAGGCAAAGTCGAGTGTACGTCTTGTTCGCGGGATGGTCTTCGAGGGCGAGGAAGAGCTTCGGAGTCGTGTCTGAAGAGGGCGAAGAAGAGCTTCAGAGTCGTTTGAAAAATACGGGTTTTGGGAAAACAAAGTAAGGATGGTTTGTGGAACATACAACAATTAGTAAAGAATATTGTAACCGGTCGGAGAGGTATTCAATATTTCTAATTAAGTTGTTTAATGGTTGGGACTAATTTGTAAATATCTAATGATTTAAAATAAATGTGTACATAATGTGCACTATTTAATGAGGTGTACATCTTAACAGCTCCTCCCCAAAAAAGCCATTATCAATTATATTGACTTTTTTCACTTCATAAAAGAACCAAAAAGCTAAGAAGTTATTGAAGAAACTAAACCCCAAATAAGCCTTAATCAAACTTTAAGTATAATAAATTGCAAATATATAATCATGGCATTTGGCCTATTGGTTTAGAAGTGTAAAAGTGGCCCGTGACCTAACCTAACTGGTTTAAGCCCGTTTGGGCCCGGACTCGCGCCCAGCCCGAGCCCCTGAGCTTGGGCCTGGACCATCATTTTGAAGCTCGGCCTGGGCTTGGGCTTGGTTTTCCTTTCCCTACTAACATCTAACCATTTCTAATGTATACCTTGTGACGTGAAAAAAAAATAAAAAAATAATTTATATTATTGTCTTAATAAAAAGAGTATAAACTTTTATAAATTACATTTGATGAGGTTTTATTTTTTTAAATTATTGCATAATAAGTTTATTGCCAATAAAGTGAAATATATTTTCTTGTATATAATGCAAGGGTTAATTACCAACTAGTCTTATTAAGTAAACTTAAATATCATTAAGTTTTACTGACTTTTAAATGCACCAATAAATCTTATATTACTTAGGTTGCCCTCATTAAATTCTAATCTGCCAAGTTCTTTCATATTCTTCCTTATCTTTCTCTACCATTTTTTTCAAAAGCTTTACATAGTCACTGGCCATCACTGTCACTGCCTCCATCCACCGCCATTGCCACTGCCATCGTCGTTTAATCATTGTCATTATTTACTAACTATCACCATCTCGCCAATTTATACACCACTAACACCATTGTAGATCTACACTCCGTCATCGTCGACCTATACTTTACCATCTCTGATCCACTTCTACCATCACCGATCTACATAACCATCGCCTCCTATGCTGTTTCCACCATCTTTTATCATTACTATATTGATCTATATTGATCTAGTTATTCAAGTGGTGAAATTGACTCTAAACAATAGTCATTCTTCAAATCTCACTGTCTTTTTTGTTTTTTTTGTTTTTTCTTTTCTATGTGTGTTGAAAAGAGGGTGTGTTCTTGTAACATGAGTAAAAATGAGTAAATCAAATTTGTCGTTTATAATTTTTTTTCGAGGCACTTACGGGCTGGTCCTATTGCACAAACTTATTTATCTGTAAGTCCTATCCCTTTTTTTCACCTATCAATATTCTTAAAATATCCCTCATTAATATTTTTTATCCCCATTATTATCATTGTTACAACTCTCTCCCCTCCACCAGCAACTACCTCAAACCACCGACGATCACCTCCAGTGATAGTTTTCGGTGACCACGTTTGGCACTAGCGACCATCTCTGGTAATACTTTTGGCGACGTATTTTCATCTTTTCTCTAACAAAAATAACATCTATAATCACCACATCACTACTGCCACCATCTCCAACACTCATTCATTTATTCTCACATACTCACTCGTTCATATTTACATACATTCACTTATTGTTATTTACTTATATACTTATTTACTCACAGAAACACAACCACACATAGACATATTGACAAAAGAAGTAACAAAGATTAATCAAATAAACTAATCAGAAACACATTTAGTGATAAACTTATCATTGATCGATTTGTAAAAAGCTAGGAGTATTACTCACAGGTCCTGTTATAAGGACATATGCACTATTAAGTGCCACAAGTGTTTGTATGGATCCAAAAATCCCACAAGTGTTAGTGATGATGTTTTGTGACAATTTTGTAAATATGTTCCTAAAAAATGATAGGGTAAATTACAAACACACTCCTAAGATTTACTTAAATTACAAATTACTTTATGTGATTTTAGAAATTATATTATGCCCTCTAAGGTTTCTAATTTCAATAACAAATAGGTCATTTTATTAATAAATCATCAAGTTAATTTATAGTTTTTAATAATGCTAAAATTTTATTTCAATTAATAATTTAGATAATTTTATTATTGTATAGGTAAACAGTTAGAAATTTTACTTTTTCAATTAATTCTGCTAAATAAAAAATTATGACAGTGAGATATTTATAATTTTCCAAACCACAGGAGACAATTCGTATTTAAAGCAAACCTCAGGGGTGTATTTGTAATTTACCCAAAATGATAATTAGTGACGATTTTTTGTGACGATTTTTTCAATTGTTGCTAAAAACTAATAGTTAGTAATTTTATTTTTTTTTTTGTGATAAATTTTTTGTCGCTAAAAACTAACAATTGATGACACTTCATTATGAAAATACCGCTAAAAAATTAAATAAAATTTTGTGATAACAATTACAGTGAATAGGATTTTTTGATGCATCAAAAAGTTAAGAAAACTTATTGGTGCACCCATATTTTTAATAGGATCGTGCAGTTGGTTTTGCAAAACATTTGTGCCCAGCCCAAATATGCATCTTATTTAACAGCCCATTTGATCCCCAAACTAATAAAAGAAAAGAACATTTGGACCCCCACCAATGATTTTACAAAGATATTTCTATCTAACCAGTGAGCATTGGACACGAATATTTTAGGAGAAATTCTAACCTACTCACAAAACATATTTACAGAACATTTTAGTAGTCCGCCTCAGATTGAAAACCCATCCTATTTCCTTTAGTTTTTGAAAATTATTTTTGAATTTTGGTATTTTTTTGTTTTCGTAATTTTTTTTTTTACAATTTAGATAGATATTCTTAAAAAATAAAATATTTGTGAAGAAAAAAATTACTGAATAAAAAAAAATACAATAATATATTTTATTTTATTTTTGTATTTTATGTATTTAATAAAATTTTAAAAGATTTATTCACAAATATGCTATTTCAGGCGCATCTATATAGAGAATTTAAAAAGTAAATTTTTTTTATTAAAATATAAAAAAATCTACTAGGGACCACAAAAAAACAAAAAACAAAAAAAGGAGAAAAAAAAATCAAAATAGAATTTTTTAAAATAAAAGCAAACCTAGTTGATTTTTTATTTATTCCTTTTTTTTTTTCTCACACACTTTGTTAGTTTTTAATTAATGCTATACAAAACAATCCTTTTGCATAAAATTTACATACAAAATGTTGTGTCCATTTTTTAATCCATTCATGTCAAGTTAAACACTTGTCATCATGGTCAATAATTATGAAAAATATTATTATAATATCATTATTAATTTCAATTGGACATAGCTTTCTTTGATATGCCTCATTAATAAATATAAGAAATAAAAATATAAAAATATAAGAATTCATTGCAACAATTCTTTCATTTATATAAAAATCAATTACAAAATTAAAAACAATTTTTTGAGTGTAGAACTCATCTCATGTGAGAGAGTTATGAACTTTTTCCATTACAAAACAACATTTGGGCCCAGTTAAAATCTTCATCTTATTTAACAGCCCATTTGAGCCCGAAACTAATTAAAGAAAAGAACATTTGGGCCTCCACCAATGATTTTGCAAAGGTATTTCTATCTAATCAGTAAGCATTCGGCACGAATATCTTAGGAGAAATTCTAACGGCTGTTTGGTAACGTTTACGTTTTCAGTTTATATTTGTAAAAATTTTATAAACTGATTTTTGTTTATTTTTAGAAAAATATAAACTACAAACACGTTTGGTTTAGACAAAATGTTTTAAAAATTTTAAAATATAAAAAAGAGTGAGAAATGATAAGTGGTGGCGGGTGGTGGGTGGTGGATGGAGACGAGTGGTGGGTGGTGGGTGGAGACGAATGGTGGCGGCGGAAGACGGTGGTGGAAAATGATGGCGGGTGGTGGTGGCGGCGGAAGACGGTGGTGGAAAATGATGGCGGGTGGTGGCGGCGGCGGAAGACGGTGGTGGAAAATAGTAGCGAATGGGTGGTGGTGGTGGCGGTGGTGGGTGGGTGGGTGGGTGACGGTGGCGGGTGGTGGGTGGTGGGTGGTAGCGAGTGGGTGGTGGTGGTGGCGGCGGTAGTGGTGGTAGCGGGTGGTGGGTGGTAGTGGCAGGTGGGTGGCGGATGGCGAGTGGTGGTGGTGGGTGGGTGACGGTCGCAGGTGGTGGGTGGTAGCGAGTGGGTGGTGATGGTGGCGGGTGGGGGGTGGTGGTGGTAGGTGGGTGGCGGATGGCGGTGGTGGTGGGTGGGTGGGTGACGGTGGCGGGTGGTGGGTGGTAGCGAGTGGGTGGTGGTGGTGGCAGGTGGTGGCGAGTGAGTGGTGGGTGATGGTGGTGGTGGTGGTGGTGGTGGTGGTGGTGGTAGTGGTGGGTGATAGTGGTAGTGGTAGTGGTAGTGGTGGTGGTGGTAGGTGGGTGGCGGGTGGGTGGTGGATGATGGTGGTGGTGGTGGTGGGTGGTGGTGGCGGGTGGGTGGCAGGTGGCGAGTGGTGGATGGTGGTGGCAGGTGGGTGGTGAGGGATGGTGAGGGGCGGTGGATGATAGTGGTTGGTGGTGGCGGGTGGGTGGTGGGTAGTGGTGGCGAGTGGGTGGCAGGTGGGTGGTGGGTGGCGGGTGGTGGTGGCGGGTGGTGGGTAGTGAATGGTGGTGGCAAGTGGTGGTGGGGGGGTGGGTGGTGGTGGTGAAAGACGGTAGTGGAAAATGGTGGCGGGTGATGGCTAGTATTGGGTGGTAAAAAACAAAAAACTCAAAACTCAAAACGTAAATTCATTTTTTGGCCAAATTTATAAACTGAGGCCATTGATTATTAAATAAAAAATTTACCAAACAAGTTTTTATTTGAGTTTTTTAAATTTTTATAAATATAAACTGAAAACGTAAGTGTTACCAAATGACACTTAAGCTATTGGAACATTCTAGCAGTCCACCTCAGATTGAAAACCCATTTTGTTTGGTTTAGTTTTTGAAAATTATTTTTAATTATTTTTAATGTATTTTTGGTTTTAGTAATTGTATATTTATATGTACCTAATTTAGATAGATATTATTAATATTTGTTTTTGTTTTTGTTTTTTGTTTTTTTTGTTTTTTGTTTTTTGTATTTTTCTATATTTAATAAATTTTTAAAAGATTTATTCACAAATATGCTATTTTCAGGTGCATCTAGATATAGAATTTTAAAAGTAATTTTTTTTATTAAAATATATAAAAAAAAAATTAACAAAAAACCACAAAAAAAAAAAATACTGTAAAAAAAAGGGTAAATTACGCTTTGCCCCCTTAAAGTTTCATCCGTTTCCCACTTTGGCCCTTAAGTTTGATTTTTTTTCACTTTGACTTTTTATGTTTGCAATCCTTTCCACTTTACTCTTAAACCTAACTTTTTTTTTTTTTTTTTTCCTTTCCTTGATGGGTCTGGACGTTTGGGGTGGACTTCTGGCAGTACGTTCGGGGGGACTTTAGGCCAAACGTAAGGGAGGACTTCCCCAGACACACAACTCTCGCTCTTTTCCACGTCCCTTCTCTCTCTTTCGCTGGCTAAAACGCTAGCCACAGTTAACAAAGAAGTTAACAGTTGACATTAACACACTCTACTAACACACTACTTAACACTTCCATTGTGAACCCAAAAGTTACCGTGTCTCCCCTAAATTTTGGCCATTGACATTAACACACTTACTAACACGTCCATTGTGGATGCTCTAAAGGCCATCTTACTTATACAAGGTCAAACTAAGTATTTTTTTAAAAAAATTCTAATAATTTTAAAATTTTTAGATGCACTAAAATTTTAAATATTTGTGAATAAAATTTTTAAAAATTCATTAAAAATGCAAAAAATGAAAAATAGAAAACAAAAAAATTAGAATTTTTCTTTTAGTCTTTAATGAATTTTTTTTCAAATTTATTCATAAATATTATTATATTATAGATGCACCCCCCCAAAAAAAAAAAAATTTAACTAAAAAAAGAAAAAAGTTCACTAGAGACAAAAAAAAAAAAAAATTAAAAACATACTGACTCAAACAATTGTGTTATTAATTCTGAAATGAAAATTTATGCTATGTAATAAAATGAAATGTAACAACTGGAATGGAAGGTCAAAATCAATTATATCCATATCTAACCTCTTATTATGCAAAGCATAAACACAATAAAGTATTTTACTGTTTGCCCAAAAAAAAAAAGAGGTTCCCCAATTCCAAACAAAGAGTACGAAGCCTTAAAATAGGAAAAATATATGGTATATATATATGTTTTTTTCATGTATGGTACCTAAATACATGTGAACCACAAGATATGGATAGGATAAAATTCTAGCCATTAGATGTGTTAGAACTAAAAATAGATAGGAAATTAAATTGGTTTTTCAAAAGTTAAAGTAGTTTTAGTTAATTTGGGAATGAAAAAATAAATCTTATTATTTATTACAAATATACATACTACTTATCATTAACTCATTTACTACTTGTTATAAATAAACTTACTATTTAAATATAAATAAAATACAATTCAATAATATTACCTATTAGTCAGGTCACCTTTCTTTTGAAATTGTGCCTTTTTTTTTTTCTTCTTTTTTTTTTTTCTTTTTTTTTTTTTCTTTTGCAGCACATGGAATTAATGACACGCTGTATATAACTAGTTTTCCTCCATATTTCTATCTCTATTTTATTTTAACATTATGTGACGTTTTCCATTTATGAAATTTGAGGTTTTGTTGTAATAACATTTCACCTAGTTAAAGAAAAATATTCAATAATAAGTAGAGTCTCATTGAGTAGTAAGTCAAATTTAATATAACAGTAAGTGAAGTCCTATTGAGTAGTAACTCAAGTTTTACTCATTTTTCATTGTTTGGTTGAACAAAAAGCAAGTAAAACATTTTTGAAGAAAAATATTTTTGCATCATTTTTTAATAAATAACTTACTTTTAAAAATTTCATAAATCTATTTTTACAAAGTTGACTTTGACTCATAATCTTGTCAACACATTTATCATTTTCAAATAAATATCTTAGTTAGCTCACCAAAAAGTCATAAATGACACTCTATTGAATCAAAATTTATCTTTTAAGTAATAAAATATTCTTATTTCAAGTATCAACCAAATGTCAAAAAACGAAAATAAAAATATTTTTTCTATGTAAAATCAATTTATAAGAAAAATATTTTTTTGTGTAAAATATTTTATGTCAAAACAAACGGAACCTAAGTAGTAAATGAAATAGTAAGTAAATTCTCATTGAGTAATAAGTCAAAGGTACTTACTATGAAGTAGTAAGGGTAGTTTTATTGAATAGTAAATAGTATTTAATTGAGTAATAAGTCAAGTTTAATCAAGATTAGAATCGCTCTTTCGGTAAAAGCTCACTCTAAGGATTACTGGTACACAGTGCAAGAGATTATCAATAATGTTCAACATATTAGGTTTATTGCTTAGTTCTTGATTGTAGTATGCAGTAGGCTTATGGCGGCAGCTGCTTGGTGGTAGGTGTGTTATGAGTTGTATTTGTGTTTGTTTGTCTGGTTTTTTTGTGTTGGTACCTGACCAACTCCTTTGTCTTGAGCTAGCATATGATTTGGTGATATCTTGGTGCCAACACCTAGTTGGGATTAAGATGTTTCGCTATGATACTTTTTTCTTTTGCCCTCTCATTTATTAATGTATACCACTATATTTCATATTTTTCTATTAATAAAGTTTCCTTTTTTGTTGATTAAAAAAAAAAAAAATTCAAATTTGATATGTATTAAGCGAAGTCTCATTGAGTAATAAGTGTAGTTTAATTGAGTAATACGTAAAATCTAGTGAAATAGTACGTCAAGCCTAATAAAATAGTAAATGGAGTCTCAATGAATAGTAAGTCAAGTCTAATAAAATAATGAGTGAAGTTTCACATTGACTAGTAAGTCAAGTCTAATAAAATACTTAATATTCACTTTCACTTATTTATTTATTATATTACATCTTTTAACTCTCATTATCTATAATATATTATATTATTGTAAAGTATAAATTGAAAATAAAATATAATAAAATAATTTAGAAAGACCTCTCATTTGTCAATATTTATTAATGGTAATAAATGAATACATGTACAATAATTACTTTCTTTAATCTACTACATTTGAAAACATTAATTTCTATATAAGAATAGGTAATTAGGAAAATATAGAAGAACTCTCAACTCATTTGTATACATAATGAACAAGATTGTATTTTTCCATGTTTTTTCACAAAGAATAAGTGAAATATGGTGATTTAGATTTTACAAATTGAAGACAGTTTCTAGTTACTAATTTATCTATGTCTCTATCTCTCCTTTGTTTGAACATTATGTGATATTTTTTATTTTATAAATTTTAAATAATGTTTTATTTTAACATTATTTGATGTTTCTAATTTATTACTTACCAGTTATTGTGACTTTCCTTACAATTTGTTCTAATCCTACTTACCAATCAATAGTGACAGGGTCTTATTGAGTAGTACTCATGTATGATTGATTTGTAAATAAGTTTGATGGAATAGTAAGTAGATTATTAATAAGTAGTAAGTAGAGTCTCATTAACTAGTACGTAGAGTTCAATTTAGTAGTAGAGCAAAGTCTAATGAAGTAGTAAGTTGAGTCTCATTAAATAGTAAGTGATGTATAATTTAGGTCTCATTTGGGAACATACTATTTTAGTAACTTTTTGACTTTTTGACTAACATATGAGGTTAAAAAAATTAGTATGTTTGGAATGACCTTTTAGTTTTTTACGAAAAGATGTGCAAAAAATAAAGAAAAAAGAGAATCTTTGACTTTTTGGTATAAGTTATAGACTTTCTGATTTTTTTAGTAACTTTTTGACTTTTAGGCTAAAAGCGTTACATGCCAAACGTGACCTTAGTAGTAAGTCAAGTCGAATCATTAAGTAACAAGTAAGATTTAATTAACTAGTAAATCAAGTCAAATGAAGTGGTGCCTTATTGAGTACTAAGTCAAGTCTAATAAATTTTTATATTTTGTTTACTATTTTAAAATTCATATTTATATTTATTATTGACCATTCATTGTGACTTTACTTACAATTTGTTTTAATTCTATTTACCACTCAATAGTCATGAAGTCTTATTGAGTAGTAGTTATGTTTAATTGAGTTATAAATCAAGTTTGATAAAATAGTAAATGGAGTATCAATGAATAGTAAGCTAAGTCTCATTGACTAATAAGTGAGATTTAATTGAATAGTAAGCAAAGTCCAATAAAATAGTAGGTAGAGTCTCATTAGATAATAAATGTGATTTAAATGAGTAGTAACTAGAGTCTCATAGGATAGTAGGTGGTGTTTGATTGAGTAGTAAGTTAAGTCTCGTTGAGTAGTAAGAGGTGTTTGATTGAATAGTAAGTCAAGTTTAATAAAGTAGTAACTAGAGTGTCATTGAGTAGTAAATGAAATCGCATTAAATATTAATCGGTGTTTGATTGAATAGTAAGTGAAATTTGATGGAGTAGTAAGTGGAATTTGATTGAATAATAAATCAAGTTTTATAGAGTAGCCAAAATAAAATTTAATTGAATAGTAAGTAAAGTCTAATGAAGTAGTAAGTGAAAACTCATTTAAATAGTAAGTGAAGTGTAGAGAAGTAATAAGTGGAAGATTATTGAGTAGTAAGTGGAATTTAATCGAGTAATAAGTAAATTCTAATGAAATAACAAGCAGAAGCTCATTAATAGTAAGTACGGTTTAATTGAATAGTAAATGAAGTCTAATGAAGCAATAAGTAGAAACTTATTAAGTAGTAAGTGGAGTCTAGTGAATTAGTGAGTAAAAGCTCATTGAGTGGTAAGTGGAGTTTAATTGAGTAATAAGTCAAGTTTGATTAAGCACTAAGCGAAGTCTCATTGAATAGTAAGTCAAGTTTGATTGAGTAGTTTGTGGAGTCTCGTTGATTAGTAATTAAGATTTAATTGAATAGTAAGTCATGTCTAATTAAGAAGTAAGTGAAATCTCATTGAATACGATATATAAAAACTATTTAGTAACTTTTCGGTCATAATTAAATAATA
This sequence comes from Camellia granthamiana, assembly GCA_036172215.1. NCBI lineage: Eukaryota > Viridiplantae > Streptophyta > Magnoliopsida > Ericales > Theaceae > Camellia > Camellia granthamiana. The sequence goes on from CM069910.1 coordinate 130,420,595, forward strand.
ATCATAATTAGTCATAATCAACATCATAATGAATTATACCAAGGGTAATAACTAGGGGTACAACTTGGGCAGACTCAACCTGAGCAACCTGAGCCCAGCCCGAATTTTTTTAGGGCTTGGACAAAATATTTTCAAATTCGGTACGGGCTTGGGTAAAAATTCAGAAACCCGAATTAAATTTGGGTGGGATTGGGCAAAGATGTCAAACAACCCGAGTAACCCGAAACCCGAATTATACATATATAGATATATAAAAATATTAAATATAAATATAAATTATTAGTCATTACATGATATTAAAGTAATTTATATTATTAAATCATATTGAATATATATTATATATACAAATAATATAAAATCTTACTTTTTTTCTTTTTATTTTCACTCATAAATTGTAAGGATTACTATAGTGGCATCTCTCTTACATTATATAAATTATTTATTTTGATGGTATTAATGATTTTCTATAATAAAAAAATAATAAAAAAATAAAAATAACAAAAAACTGAAATTCATTTATAATTCGGGCAATTCGGGCAACTCGGGCAATTCGGATTTAGCTCAAGTCGGGGTTGGGCAGACAACCTCGGGTTACAATTTGGGCTTGGGCAAGTCTCAGCACAATTTGGGCTGGGCTTGGACAACCTTCTAACCCGATAGAACCCGCCCGAGTTGCACCCCTAGTAATAACCAAATATCATTTAAGGCATATAATTAAGAGCTCTTCAATCATAATCAAAATTAAAATTACAAGAGGTTATAACTAAGGCATAATTAATACAATAAATTATAATCAAAGACCACAAAGGTTAGACATATGATACACATCAAAAAAATAGAATGTGTATTATAGAATTTTTGTGTAAATATAAGAATAAATACGAATATATTGTATATATTTCAATATTAAATAATTAATATCATTTTTTTATTCATACAAAAAATAAAATACTATTGGAAAATTATCTAAATTTTATTTAAATTAAAATTTGAAAAAAAAATCAATATAATTATATCAAATTTAATAAAATTTAATACTATAATTTTTAAATCTTAAAAAAGATTTCTTTAATTTTTTTTTATTTAAGTAATTTAATTACATCCACTCATCACCTGTTAGTTCAAAAAAAAAAAAAAAAAAAAAAGAGTCACATCACATTACAAGTTTTATTGGTGGCTCCCGGTGGCCCCATACCTATTAAATTAGGATGCCACTTTAAGGTATGGTACACAAAAGTGTACAATAGTCAGACCCCTTAAAATATATCCAAATTTGAAAAGCTAAGTAAAGAAGATAAACAAGTCATGGGGCCCCACTGGCATTGTCCATTGACAATATACATTCTTCCAATAATAAGAGGTCTCAAGGATGGCATGGGTTGTGTAGTTCTCATTGATAACCCTGCTGCAAGCGCTTTAAATTGTATAAGAGATGGACCTCTAAATGATGCAAGAGCTAGATCTTTACCTGAAGTTGAAGTAGAGCCTCTAACTGGAGTAGGTCCTTTCAATGGAGTTGGACCTCTAACTATTTGTAGATCCTTTTTCTAATGCAAACCTTTTACAGTTGCATGCCTTTTAACTTTAGGCAATGATGCTTACATAAAACCTGGTGGAGCTGAATTGATGTTAGAGCTGATTGAGCTCTGTTGTGAATTGTTTGTTTGCTGCTCGTTGTTGCTTCACATAAACCAATTGTTAAACCCTTAGTTTGGCAGGAAAAATTCCCTCCAAAAGTTGGTATAATTTAATAAAGATCATATAGTTAAAGGGTTAATGTGGGAAACATCTCAGACTTAAGGGTTCAAAATGGGAGAAGAAATTTAAGCTTTGAAATTAACATGGAGCTGATGTGTTGGTGATGTGGCAGATTCTGTTATTTTTTTGGATGGAAGTTAGTCTAGAAGTAAAGTGGGAAGAATTGCAAACATAAAATGTCAAAGTGAGAAAAATTAAACTTAAAGGGCCAAAGTAAGAAACGGGTGAAATTTTAGGGGGGCAAAGTGTAATTTACCCTAAAAAAATAAAAAAGGAATTTTTAAAAATAAAACCAAACAGAGTTTATTTTTATTTATTTCTATTTTCTTCTCACCTACTTTGTTAGTTTTTAATTTTTTTATTTATTAATGCTATACAAAAACACTCCTTTTGCATAAAATTTACATACAAAAAATGTTGTGTCCATTTTTTAATCCATTCATGTCAAGTTAAACACTTGTCATTATGACCAAAAATCATGAAAAATATTATTTATCATTATTAATTTCAATGGGACATATGCTTCTTTAATATGTCTCATTAATAATTATAGGAAATAAAAATAATAAAAATCTAAGAATTCGTTGCAGCAATTCTTCCATTTGCATGAAAATCAACCATAGAATTAGAAATAACCCTTTCACATATGAGTGTAGAACTCATCTCATATGAGAAAGTTGTATCCGATTTTATAATTAATTTGTGTATCCGATTTTATAATTAATTTGTGCTGTTAAACTTTTTCCATTACAAAAGAAACTTTCTTTTTCATATGTTTTTTATAATCTTCACGGAATAATGTGGCTTCATAAAATTAAAGAGATAGACAAACAAAAATGCTACATAAACAAATTTACTTTTCCAAATTTTTTTTAGAGAACTAATGTGACATTAAGGGTGAGTTTGGCATACAACTAAAAAAAAGTCCCATTTTTTAAGAACTTGTTTTTGTTTAATAGTTTTTTTTTCTTTTCAAAATTATGTCAAATATTTTTTATTTTTTAGATTCGTTCTATGTAGATGAATCTAAAAGGTAAAAATTAAAAAAAAAAAATCATTTAAAATAAAAAAAAATCAAAAAGTCAACTTTTTATTTGTCCTTTGTAAATTATTATTATTTTTAAAATTCACTAAAAATGAAAAAAAAAAAACAAAACAAAACAAAAAAAAAAAGCCGTTAAGAGCAACTCCAACATCCTCACAATTTCAATGCTCCAACAGGCTAGGCAAACATTATGACTTATCTATACATGTACTAATTACAATTAGAGAGCCAAAAGAGATTAAGAAATGTTGGATTATTGGCTCAATGTCCATTCCTAATATGATTTAGATTTGGTATTCTATTTCCTAATTAGAATTTAATTTGCAGGTTGTCAAACATTGATTTAGTTGAATTTTTAGTTCCATTGACAGGACTTTTTTAGTTCCTTGGAGACCCCATGGGGGTTTTAGGGCATTTGGGTCTTTGGTGTGGCCTTTGGTCACTTGATGTCTCTTGGTTGAAACTTTGATTTTGTAAGACTTTCGTAAAGAGGATTTGGGTTTGATGAGAGAACTTGTATTTTGGGCTTGGTGAGTTTAATTATTTGTGAGATATTGTTTTGTCACCATTGTAGCTCTTTGGAGCATTGTTCCCTTTGCTAGTGGAATCCTTCTCTTTGTGATTGTCCATGGATATAGACTTAGGCGGAACCACGTAAATATTTGTGTCTTGTTAGCTTGTGGTTGTTTCTCTCTCTTAAATTTGTATGGTTCTTTTGTTCCATATTCGAAGCCATCAACTATCTTAGTCTGGTTAAGTTTTCTAGGGGCTCTCCTCACAACAAATTGGTATCAGAGCTTAGGTGACGGTCTATGCTTCATTCGTTTGCTTCCGTTGAAGTTTAAATCGTTAGTGGTTCTTGAAGATTGGAGAGAAAATTGTCGAAGAGAAATTTTCTTGCTATTTCACTTTGGAGGAGAAACTTGAAGATAATAATTGCAAATCTTATCTTTTTTTGGAGGTAAGCTTTGGATATATATTGCTTGTGGCTTTCCTCATTATATTTTAGATCTATCTTTTGGAAATTAAATTTGTTCGCATATGTCTTTTGATTTGGTAGAGATAGATCGTTTGGAGACTCAATAGAGTCAATTGGGATTGCTGGTGAATTTTGAAATTTGGTTTACTTCTGAAGTTTGCTTGATACTTTAGAAATTTGATTTCTCATTATTATTTGAAGATTGTTTGAAATTTGTTTCGATACTTCAGAATTTGGTTAGAGCTTGTTTGCATTAGTAGTCTGTTTGGTTTGTTTGGTTGAGAGTTCATTTTGATTTTCTCAAAATTTGCTAAACTCTCTTATTCGATTGTTTTTCATTAGGCTATTTTGTTTTGGTTCGAGCTTGTTGAGAGCAAATTTGTTACTGCTCTTAGAGTTGCTTGGAAGTAAAATTTGAAGTCTCTTGATTTTGGATTGGTCTCCTCACATTGGTTTAGGCGGTTAGTTTGTTTGTTCACTATGGTTTGTTTGGAGTTGTTGAAGACAACTTGTTTTCTTTGACGCCTTTGGTTTTGAACTCAGAACATGGTACCATGGTGGATTTTGAAGTTTGGTTTGGGATTGCAGAAAATTAGAAGAGTTAACTTTTTTTGTTCTGTAATTTGTTTGGATGACTCGATGTGTCTCGAGCACTTGTCTGATTCTGCTATTTCGTTTTGCTTAGCGTGATTTCAATTTGAGCGCTCATATTTTGATGTGATACAATAGAATTTGTTCAGTTTGATCTTGATTATGGGGTATCTCACCAATGTGGAGTTTTATTTGTTTCAGTTCAACCTTTTTTCGATGCAGTAGCTGGAAATCTCGCCAAGGTGGAGATTTGTTGGTTAATTGGCTCATTATAGCTAGACATGTTGCCAACGTGGAGGTTTGTTGGATTATTGGCTCAATGTCCATATGATTTAGATTTGGTATTCTATTTCCTATTTGGAATAGGATTTGTGGGTACTCATACATTGACTTGGCTTTGACTCCCATGTTGGTCTGGATTTGTGAGAGACCTATTTGACTTAGTATGGACTTCCTAAAGTTTTGTCTAGTGTTTCCTAGTTGATTTTGGATTGGATTGAAAGGAAATCTATTTTGTTTTAGGAAAGATTCTTTGGTTATATATAGGTGGAGACTCTTATTAATTCAATTGAACTTTTAGTTCCATTGGCAAGACTCCTTTAGGCCATGTTTGTTTGGTAGATTAAGTTGGATGTGATTGTTAGTGTGGGGATGGTTAGTGAAGAGATTATTAATGTGTGTGTTGTTAATGAGGAGATTAAGTGAAAGTGTGTTTGTTTTGATGATATAGTGATGGAGATGGTTAGTGATGAAATTGTTAAATTATTTTTATAAAAAATCTAAAAAAAATAATTTCTGTATTAAAAAATATTTAAAACAAACATAAAATTTTCTTTTTTTAAAATAACAAGTTGCAATTACAAAATAAATAAATAAATAAAATAAAATAAAATAAAAATAAAAATATACTGTTCCAAACGTTCGAGTAGACGACCGGGTGGACGTCCGGATAAAGCCCGCCACTTTTTTTCTAATCCCACACTTTACCCACCCAAGCTAAATCCCCTTACTGAGGGGGATTACTAAGCTGCCCGTAGTATCAAACTGCCCTCCCAAATCATCATCAAATACGTAGGTGTGATCCACAACCATCCTAATCCAATCCGACCGCGGAAGCAGTGAAACAAATGTGACATTAGTTCCTTGGAGTCCCCATGGGGGGTTTTGTTAGTAAGCATTTGGGTCTTTGGTGTGGCCTTTGGTCAGTTGATATCTCTTGGTTGAAATTTCGATTTCGTGAGACTTTTCTAAAGAGGATTTGGGTTTGGTGAGAAAACTTATATTTTGGGCTAGGTGAGCTTAGTTATTTGTGAGAAATTATTTTGTCACAATTGTAGCTCTTTGGATTATTGTTCTCTTTGCTAGTGGAATCATTCTCTTTGTGATTGTCCGTGGATCACTACAAGAAATAACAGTTTTGGCTACCAAAATATTAGTCGCCAAAGGTCAGGTTTTTAGTCGCTGATACCATTTAGCGACTAAATTTTTTTGTCGCCAAGTTAGTCGCCTAAACCCTGTTGGCGAATGTTTTAGCGACTAAATGCGTGTTTGGTCGCTGAAAGTGCAACATTTGGCTATTATTTTTTTAGTCGGCAATGTTACCCCTTTTAGCTACTAAATTTTATTTGGTCGGCAAAAATAAATGTTTTGGCTACTAAATTATTGGTCGTCAATAGTCAATTTTTTTTTTAAAAATTATACATTTATTGACCAACACTCAAGGAATCGGCAACCAAACCTTTTAGTCGCCAAAAGGTCATTCATGAAAAATTTTTTTTACACTCACTAGCTTCTCATCTGCTCTTGTGGAGATTCAAACCATCAACCTCCCACACCATAAACTTTATACAACACACTCTTTCCACTATGCCTCTATAACACCATATGATTATATATGCAACATATATTATTTATATAGTACATAGAGTTGTATTAATATAAAAATATAGATATAATTATTTTTCATTGAACATAATTTATGTAAAAATAAATTATTTACTAGAAAAAAAAGAGACCACTTTTGGCGACTAAACTACTTTTTAGTCGCCAATTCTATACTTTTGGCTACCAATTCTATACTTTTGGCTACTAATTTTTTTAGTCGCTAAAAAAATTAATTCCCGCGCTAAAATTATCACTTTTGGCGACTAAACTTCTTTTTAGTCGCCAAAAAGCATCAAATTTGGCTACTGAACATTTTTTTAGTCGCCCAATGCCTCACTTTTGGCTACTAAATTATTTTTAGTAGCCAAAAGCCTCATTTTTGGCTACTAAAATTTTTTTAGTCGGTAAAAGCATCACATTTGGCTACTAAACATCTTTTTAGTCGCCCAATGCCTCACTTTTGGCTACTAAATTATTTTTAGTAGCCAAAACCCTTACTTTTGGCTACTAAAATATTTTTAGTCAGTAAAAGTCTTATATTGGCGACCAAACAGATTGTTAGTCGCCAAAACCTAAACTTTTGGCTACTAAATTTTTTTAGTCGCCAAAAATTTTACTTTTGGCTACTAAATTATTTTTAGTCGCCAAAACCTATACTTTCAGCGACCAAAGGTGCTTTTTTAGTCGCCAAAGATACTTTTTCTTGTAGTGGATGTATGCTTAGGCCGAACCTTGTAAATATTAGTGTTTTATTAGTTTGTGGTTATTTCTCTCTCTTAGATTTGTATAGTTCTACTCCATATTTGAAGTCATCAACTATCTTGGTGTGGTTGAATTTTCTATACACTCTCCATACAATAAGAAATACATTCTCTTAAAATACCTACATCGCTAATTATAAAGAATTCTACAAGAGTACACATAAAAAAACGTGATAAATTTTTTTTTCTTTTTTTGTATTTAGTGGGCAAAATGCATCCTAGTGTTGGAGTAGCTTTAAAAAGGCCAACCCAAAAGCTAAATTTAAAAATATGAAATGATATGCAATTCATTTATGAGTGATTATTTAGTAGTGTCGGAGCATGAACACTTGATACTCTTTGGTATTGTGAGTCACGCCCCAAATAATAACGCAATAAAGATTCATCAACTTCCAATTATATAATCTTGAATTCCAACTCAATAACTTCCATTGTTTAATGTAAACGGAAATAAAGTCTCAACATGACATTATCATCAAATCTCCAACATTTATATTTATTAATCATCAAGACATTTACAAAAAAATATTCCACATACGAATATATATTCAACATTACCAGAATATAAATTTATAGCATGTGGTACAATAAATCAAGTACAAATTAATGCCCTCAAGGGCTACAAATTTCAAGGTTTAAACTCGGTTACACAAAAATAATTTTTTAAATCCATACATGTAAAGCCCTTGGCTTGTCAAAAATAATTACAACAAAAAGAAAAGAGCTTTGTGCTCTCAAAAATATATTCCACTCTAACTCGGAGGGATCACTACATCCTTTTCTGCACAAAATTCCATAGGGTTGTAGACCACCCGGAACTCCGCTCCGCGCGAGAGGGCGCGAATCGTTTTGTTCATTCGCTACTACAGTTCGGACTCAATGTCACGGTTCTGAATCTAATCTTGCAAAGTGCAATGCAAGATTGATAAATCACCAAAGAGTCCAAATCCGGCAAATCGTTTTGGAAAACTGATTTTAATAAAGAAGTGCCAAACATGGACTGTTTTGCCAGATACAAAGTCGCCACCTAAATGTTTTATTTTGGGAAATTTAGGAAACCCTGACTCGTGCCTAAGGCCACGTGTCCGTCATCACCAAAGTTGCCTCGGCTCGGAAACTTGGGTACGAGAGGGGAATGTCATGCAATGAGCACCCCCACTCGCCCGATCAAAGGATCGGCCTTTACTAACATGATATGTTATTTTTGAAAACACATGTGTTCTTATTCCGGTTTATTAGCTAACCTTACTACGTGATGCGCACAGCATACAAATATAGACTAGATCGCCTAAATTAGAACAAAACATCTCATGTTTGTTTGTTTGAAAACGGTTTGAAGTTTGCTACTCGCAAGTAGGTTAAGACGCGGATTTGCCACCCTCAAGTGGGCTTAAAAACTCGCATTTCAATGAATTGTTCCAATTCAAGCAATGAAGCCTTCACCTACAGGCATTCAGGCAGTTATATCATTTAAGCAAATAGCCTCATGGCAAGCATGCTGTCATGGCAATACTCACACTTATGCAAGGATGCTAAAGCATAAATACTTACAGTGTACTCCGAGCCAAAACAACAACTAGTTAGAAATCATGCATGATCCTAGTTATGTTAAGATGGCTAATGCAACACATGCAAAATGCAACTAGAAATAGGCTCGGTTATTCTAAGATGGCATATGAAATGCAACTTGATAACATGCTGTTGAACATGTATTCAAGTAAATGTATTGAAATACAATGTGGTTTGTATGATGCGTCGAGCCCGGTGCATGCAAGACAGATGAATGATGCACGCATGCGAAGCATAAGGATGCTAATTGAAATATGCACTAAAACTAACCATCAAAAGCTGATAAGTAAAAGGGAGAAAGACGTGGGGTTGGAAGACATTCACACACTCACGCACACTTATTACAAAATTCGCCTTCTCGACGGAGGGTCCGAATGAATAATACAAGCTAGCTACGCTAAGATATTCTAACTAATCTAATAATCTAATTAGACTAATTATTACATAATCAAATTGAATATTAGCTAAGCTAAGCTAATTAAGAATTTACAACGATGAATTAAATTAGCTAACACATTAACTAATTAATTACAAATTAACTAACTATACATAGCAGTTAAAACGGCCTTGAGAAGAAGGGCATATAAATGCTCGATCGACTTCGCTCGGAAATCCGTTGCCATGCCTCATGTTGCCTCTGTTTGCACTGTTCTGCACCTCTGAAAATTATGCCAACTTCTGTGATGCTTCTGACCTACCTCATGGACATTCTGAGAGGTCATCGGCCAAGAGGGATGGCCATCGGCCAGTGGATAATGGCCATCGACCAAGTTTGAGACTATAGGCCAAATATTTGTTGCCGATCGGCACACTAGATAGCCTATCGGCCATCTCTTTCTGCAAACTCCTCCTTTTGCTGCAGCAGAGTACAAACAGAGGCATGGCAATACATTTGCAAGGAAATGTTTGTATAACCACACTCCTTATCATGTTTAAAGCTCAAAAGAGTATAGTGCTCGACTCTCGAGCCATCAATCACGCATTTCGATGCATGATGGCCAAAGAGGCCGAGTTGCACAAATCAATATGGATGAAATGCACAAAAACACATAAATGCCTTAACCTCTATCATGCATGATCAAGAGGGTCGGCGACCAAGAATTGAGGCACGTTTCATCACTTCAACTATGAAACGTCCCTCGTTCCTCCTGTTTGGCTTGACATCCAAACCAAACACAATGCAATGCATGCACAACTTAACAAAGCTAATGGCATGCAAACAATGCTAATGCAATATGAGTATGCAAGCATGCAATGTAACTCAAGCATGCAACAACAATACAATGGAACAAGCATGCAACAACATGCAAATGATAATGTCATGCAATGCAACTAGTATGCAACAACATGCAATGTACCAAGCAATACGATAAGCATGCAACAACATGCAATGTAACAAGAATGCAACAACATGCAACATACCGAACAATGCAATAAGCAGGCAACAACCTGCAAAATGGACTTAAACCAAAATGGACAGACCTCAATCATGACCAAATCAGTGGCCAAAACAGCAAAACTAAGGCACCAAAAGACAAAACATGCATGCACACATATTGGTCCACAAGCTAGTCAACAAGAACACAACCCTTAGAGGCACTCAAAGGGTGACAAAAGTGGAAGTGTAATAACACTATAAGCTCTGAAATTAAGTATGGAATGTTGCAAAATCAACCAAGCAAGACAAGTATGGCATGCAAGAAAGCTCAAAGCTTGAAACTAGCATAGGAACTTGTGCCAAAGCCACGTGAATCAAATCTCAAAGGGCTAAGGACAACCAAAACAGTCCTAGATCATGCCAAAATGAGTTTAAAACATGCATGGGCCAAGGCTAAAACAAGCCAACATGAAGGGCATAAGGCATGATGCATGCAAGGCCAATAAAGAGGGTTACACTACATCTACCAAGACCAAACATGGCATGACTTAACCAATAAAAATCAGAGTTATGGCATGTCAAAATAAGCCCAAAAACCCACTGAGATGGCATCCCAAAAGCTTAAGCAATAAGACATGCATAATGGCTCATGTTCAAGGCTTAAAACACAAACCTCCCAATGCATGAAAAAGGTGACAAATGTGAGTGCATGACCACACTATATGGACTAAAATCACATATGAAATGATGGCAAATCATGAAAATAGTCTAAGCAATGCATGTTAATGACTTGGACACTCAAAGCTAACAAGCTAGAATGCACTATGGCTATACAAAGCAATGCATGCATGACTAAAACAACATCAAACTGAACTCAAGCATGGTAAAACATGAGGGAAAGCTTCTTTGAGTTGAGTCAAAACATCCAAAAATGATGATCCAAACACAAGATGCATGTTAAGGCAATAGAGAGGATTGCACTACAAGTGCATGGTGCATGCAAGAGGCTATCAAACCAACCTTAGACAGAGGTATATCATGCTGAAATAAGGTCTAATACATGCTAAGATGGAGCCAAAACAAGCTTAACAAACATGTTACTTTTATGAGCCATCAATACAAGCATATGAGACATAAGGAGAGCGGATGACCCTCTCCTATTTGGGACCGCAAAACACCATTTCCACCACTGAAAATCCTCTGGATTTCAGTGGTGAGAAGGCCAAAACAAGGTGGTCCCAATAGCTTAAAAGGAAGGCGCAAGAACAAGACCAAACAAGGCCTAATAGGGGATAGACAACCCTCAACAATAAAGTGACCTTAAACAAACATTACAAGCATGAAAAATTAGAACTTTTTACAGTAGAAAGTTAAGCTTAAATCAGCATGCAAATAGGTCCAAAAGCTTAAACCAAAACAAGGGTTTAAAGGCTAGTTGACTCACCCTTGAAGAACACCTTCAAGAACACAACTCCAGCACTCTTTTCTGACCAAAACCAATCCAAAAACACTAACACCAGCTCCTATGTACCTCAGCAACAAAAGGATGGTATTCTGGTAGGTGCTTTAGTGCAAAAGTATGAAGAAAATACACTTTTGAACACAAACTAGGGTAAATATGGATAGAGAGGTAAAATATGGAGAGAGAGTGATATATGTTTTGTATATCAACTTTTCAGAACCTCTGGAAAGGGAGAGGGGTCTCCCTTCTTATACAAATTCAATTCTCAAGCTTGTTGAACAAGCTTGAGTCTTGATTCAATCCCTTCATACACGTGTATGGAGAATGAAAACTGCGCCCACCAGTTGGCACAACTAGCATGAAAATATCTGCAAAAGCAGATGGAAAGGTCTCGGCCAAAATATATGGCCGATCGACCAAAAGAAGTGCCGATCGACCAAAAAGAGTGCCGATCGGCCACCATTTATGGCCGATGGCAAGAAAACAAGGCTGATAAGCACAAGGCTTGGCCGATGGGTTGTAGGGATGGCCAATAAGCCACCCTCTTCCCTCAGAAGCAAAACCACAAGTCCTTGGTCCACAACCAAGTACAAAACAGACAAGTTGAGAGATCCTAAGGCAAGGCGCGCAGCCGAGACCTTCGGGAACTCAAAACGAACACGAGCATGGATGATCATCGAGTGTTCAAACGATGACGTCCAAGTCTTGAGGACAGTAAAAAATGGGGTATCTACAAGGGTGAGTACAAAGTCTAGTAGAAAAATCTTAACGAAGTATATACATTTTATACAATCTCCGGATATGAATGCATATGCCACGCCATGTTCAAAAACATATATCTCTATCTTTTGATATTTTTTTTTGCACAATTCAGTTTTGAGAATTTAACAATTCAATAATTTCAATATAGTTCAAAAGGGGCAGTAAATACGATTCCTAGGTTGGTGTCTGTAAGTAGGCATAACAAACACTATCAATACTCACTTTACTGGTTGCTAACCGGAAAATACGTGATACCTCTTCCGCGTGTGTTTTCATTCTTTCACCATGGACACTCAGGCCAACTTAACCAATACCAACTACACCTCTTATCTAAACTTACCAACGTATTTACCCCAAAGACAAATCAATATGATCTTGTTTCACAGACCATTTCCTTTATCAAAAACAATACTTTTCCAATGTAAGATTCAAAATCCATTGTAACAATGATAAAATGAAGTGGCAATGCAATAATTATACAATGTATTTATATAGTCCATTTTTAATTTCACCATACAATTCTCCATTGTGATCAAATACCCACATCTCTTGTCATTATAACATCATAATACACTTACAAGAGATAAAATAATACAATACCAACCTTCATGCATTTTTCATAAATTTATCATCATTTTTAGCATTTGGTCTTTCCAAGCTATTGCTCAAGCTTTCCAATTCAACAATTTCTCATTTTCTCATGAAATTTCTTTATTTGATACAACTATCGAATTTCCTCCATCATTTACTCACATAACAACTTATCAAACATCAATTTCACAATATCTCAACTTTTTCCCAAAGTCTCCAAATTAGGGTTTCCACGAAACAAGGTTTTTGTTTCATTTTTTAAAAGATTTTTCCAAAACAACACCATACCTTGGAATATAGCTCATAATCTCAAGGTTTTGGGAAAAATAGAATAAATCATCTTTTAACATCATCTAGGGTTCAACAACCCAAAAATCATAACTCAATCATGTAATAAATGCTTCAAACAAGCATAATCTTGCAAAAACATATATATAATTCAAAGATTATCCCTACCTCAAGCTTGGGAGATGAAGAGGAAGAAAACCCTAAAACTCAAGGTTGGCGAAAACTTGATCCAATCGGTTATAATATAGCCCTCATCACCCTCTTGATTTGGTGTAAAAAGTCCCCTCAAACTCTTGAAGATTTAGAAAGAAGTTGGATTTGGGTGTGTTTGTAGGGAGAAGGGAGAGAAAATGTGAGTATAGAAAGAGAGGGGAGTGAAAATCTGTGCAAAACACGTTTTTGACATCAGTTTTGAGGAAAAGATCACGAAATTCGAAATAGACGAGCTGAAATCCGGACGAGCACTTTCAATTCTGCATGAGTAGAAATTTTTTCCTTATGGGCGGTTTGCTCCAAAGAGCTGTCTAGAAAATTCCACCAAAATACGCTCGAACGGGACCCAAAATCCCCTCGAGCGATTTTCTGCCCAAAAAACTGTGAAAAACCTAAAAAACTCAGTGATTATCCGCTTGAGCGGTTCCTAATTCTGCACGAGCGGAATTGCCCAGAAACCTAGAGTTTGATTTTGCAACCCAAGATAATTTCCAATGCCAAAAACTTAAAATTTTCAACTCCAAAAAGTTACGAGAAGTCAAGTAAGAGTAGGAAAAAAATCTCAACAACTCAATACGATAAACAAAGTACCGAAAGTAATACACACTACTCCACTACACAATACTATTCAAGTCGAAGACCCGGGCATCACCTTGTAATTAGTGAAGAAGGTGGGTAGATAGAATATTGTGTTGGCTGATTGAGAAATACGATGGAACATAATAAATTGTGATTAGTGAAGGAGTACGACTATGTGGTACTTTAGGACTATTGTATAATTTTTTTTTATTGATATGATAGATTTCAGATAGAAACAATTGTACGAAAAGTGTGAATTCAGTAAAGCACCACTCGAAAAGAAAATATAAAAGAATAATTCTATGTAACCACCCATCTTAATGTTGGGTATATCTCTTTAGTGGAGTATGAGATCCAATTGGTTTATTAAAAATATTTAATTTGATTTTGTATTAGTTATAATATATTTTTATATATTATATCTGACTTTTGGAAGCGTAATGGATATTTAATAATTTATTTGGTAACAACTAGGATTTTGATAAATAAAAAAAAAAAAAAAAACAACAACAACAACAATATTTTTTGGTATTGTTTTGTTTAATGTATATGTGGTATTCCTAGATATATTAGGTATTGATTTCCTAGATATATTTAGAAATAGCCATAGTTAGGTCTCTTATGGGATACTCTTTCTCATAGTTAGATTTCTAGTAGGATTCTCTTTCTCAGCCTATATATATAGGCCTTCTATCATTCAATACAATTCATTCAATACAATACATATTATTCTCTCTCTCTCTCTCTCTCTCTCTCTCTCTCTCTTCTATTCTAACATGGTATCAGAGCTAGGTTAAGAACCTAGTAATTTCGCTTCACCAGCGGGCGGCAGCCTCGCCTTGGCCGCCCGCCGGACCTCAACTTGCTCCATTGTCATATTTTCTTGTCAGTATCGTTTCGTGGTGATCTCTTCTTTTGTTCGTTGGTTTATTCCTATCCCAAATATCTCTATCATATTTTTTTTTTCTTTTTTACTCACAATACATTTTTTTTTTCTCCACTCTATCTTTCTCTCTACTTCAATCTCAAATTGGTTTCTATCTTCAAACCTATTTGAGTTTGAGGGGGGTATTATACCTATATCATGGTGAACATGGTTATACACCATGCAAACCGCTTAAGCCGTCTCTTTTGGCGCACAATCCAAGCCGCACTCTCTGGCGCACAACCCAAGCCGTCCCTCTCTGGCGCACAATCCAATCCGCTTCCTCTAGTGCACCACCAAACTCACCCCCTGGCACACTATCCAAGCCTTCTCCTGACACACTCAGTTATTTGTTGCCATCATCGTTCAGCACCACGTCATAAGTTATGTGTGTGCCATGCTTGCTGGTTCAACATCCAGTTCTCTACATCAGTCTGGCATGACCCCTTCAAACTGTCCCGACATTGATTCCGATTAGCTCCTACATTGGTCCGGCATGACCCCTTCAAACTGTCCCGATATTGATTCCGGTTAGCTATTACATCGGTCCGGCATGACCCCTTTAAACTGTCCCGACATTGATTCTGGTTAGCTCCTACAACGGTCCGACACGACCATAAACTATCTCTTGGCATTAGTTCTAGCCAGTTTCTACATTGGTCCAACACAACCTTAAATTGTCGTGGCATTAGTTTCAGTCAATTCCTACAATGGTCTGACACGACCATAAACTGTCTCCTGACTTTAGTTCTGGCCTCTGATCTATTTCAAACGCCTTTGCGCTCCCGTTCGGATTCAGATTTTGCAATCTATTTGCCTTTTATTTTATTTAGTTTTATTTCATGTTTTATTTTCTCTCTCCAAACTCAAGATGTTTATCCTCCTTGAGTTTGAGGGGAGATATTAATGTATATGTGGTATTCCTAGATATATTTAGGAATAGCCATAGTTAGGTCTCTTATAGGATACTCTTTTTCATAGTTAGATTTCTAGTAGGATACTCTTTCTCAGCCTATATATATAGGCCTTCTATCATTCAATACAATACAAATTATTCTCTCTCTCTCTCTCTCTCTTCTATTCTAACAAATTCGGAGGTGTGTAGCAACGGTCATCAATCAATTCGGTGGGTGTGCTTGTGATAACATAAGCTTGCTGTGTGAGTGGCTTTCTGTAAGGTTCAATCTTGGTTTAAGTGCTGTGTGTATTTGCTTTGGGGCTTCACTTTGCTATTTTCATCCAAAAAAGGTTTTGAAGCATTATTGGGGCATTTTTGACAGTTTTCAGCTCAGCATAGAAGGTGTTGGTTTTGGTCTATTATTTTGGGTATTTTTTTAACTCTGTTTTGAAGATTTTATTTTTCTATTTAGTGAGGTCTTTCCTCTTGATTATTTATAATTATTTAGAATTCACCTAAGGGTAGTTTGTGAGACCATTCATGTCTTGTTTGTAATCGTTTGAAAACTCTTGATTGATAGTGGAATCAAATTTTAGTTCTGTGGACGTACCTCACATTGAGGGAACCACGTAAAAATTCTTATGTCGTTGTTAATTTAATTTTTCTGCATTAGTTTTTATTTCCATTTATTGATCTACTTGTGGAAAATCATCTATTTTTCCCTAACACTTAACTATTTCGAATTTATTTTGAAAGTGAGGGTATGGCTCCTCTCCAAACTCTTATATTTCATACTGCTCCATACTTTATTTTTTGGGCTCCATACTAGGCTTATAATGATAACCTAAACCATTCATCTTGTAATCTCACAATGAAGACCGTCTATGCAAAAAATTAACTTCATCGGATATCGATGAATATATAAACAAATCACTTTTTGCATAACTCATCTAAATTATTGGGATTACGAGATGAACAATTTAAATTATCAATATGAGCCTAGAATAAATTCCAAAAAATAAAGTTTGGAGGAGTATGGAGGATAAGAGTATGGAAGAGAGCCAATTCTAAAATGAATTGCGTGGTAAGGATTGAATATATATAGTGTAGAATTTATGTCTAAAATAAATTTGAACCATAAGTTAATCATTCCAAATAATTTTTAAATAATTAAGGCCTCGTTTGGTATGTGAGTATTTTAGCCAAAAAGTCAAAAAGTTACTAAAAAAATCAAAAAGCGTATAACATATACCAAAAAGTTAAAGATTCATTTTCTTTCTACTTTTTGCACATCTTTTTGTAAAAAACCAAAAATGTATTTTAAAAAGTTATTAAAATAGTCTATTCTTAAACGAGGCCTAAATCTAAAAGTAGGGGATTTTGATTTATGGAATTTGAGAGCATTTATATATATATATATATATAATAAAGCAAGATGGTTTTTGAATTTGTCATACTAGGATATTTGAAAAGTTATGATTCATTTCTGCTTGAGGATGGACGGTAGAGATGAGAATCTTCTCTCTTACTCTACCTCAACTTCCCGTCCAAGAGCCACACTTCAAAAATAAACCTAAAACTTTGCACATATCCATCCTCATCTGTCTCACCCACCCACCTATACACCCACCCACTCTCTAGAGAAGAGAGACCCACGCTCATCGAAGTCTCTCACTCTCACTCTCCTCTTTTTGCCTTTTAGTCTCACTTTTCAAATTTTGAAACACCCACTCTCTCTCTTTCTCTCTCTCTCTCTTACTCACAACCTTACTTCCCACCCACGCTTATCGAATTTCTCTTTCCGATGACTCTCTCGCGACTAAGTCATGGTACTGCTCATCACCTCTTCCAGTCATCGCCACCACACAACGCCACTTCATCCAATCATCTCCACCGCTGCTAGTCATCACCACTGTCACCGCTTATCATTGTCGTCGCCTTAGATGGATCGATATACCGTTGCTGCTTGTTTGATCTAACAGAGGATGAGAGGAGAGAGACCAACGTTTCTAGAGAGCGGAGAGATGAGAGTGAGAGAGAGAGAGTAGGGCATATGATGTATCTCATAGGGCAAATGTATCATAGATAACGTGTTCTAATGTATTCATGGGTTCTGTGTTTCTAAAAATTAAATTTTTTTTTTGGTTGTATATCAAAGATAAAGTGTTCTTATCCCATGTGGGTTCTATGTTTCTAAAAATTTGATGGGGTTTTTTTTTTTTTTTGGTTCTGTTTGTTCTGTATTTTATTTTATTTTTTTTATGTAGCTTATGGGTTTGGATTTAATTTTTTAAAAAATTTTGGGTCTGAAATAATACTTATCTTCATAAAATGGGTTTTGATTTTAGAAATACATTTTTATTTTCAGTTTGATTTACGAAATGGATTTAATTCCTTAATGAAAAATGAGTGTTGATTTTCTATGATTTAACAAAATAGAGTGAAAAAAAAAATAGAGAAAGCACGAATGAAAAAAGGAACTGATTGTCGCCTCTGTTCCATGATTGTCCACCACCATTGAGCTCTGAGAGAAGATTTGTGTTTGTTAAGAGATGAGAGATGATGAGAGAGGATGAGAGGAGGAAATGAGAAAGAGAGACGTTAGAGAGAGAGAGAGAGAGAGAGAGTAGGGAAGATGTAGAGATAGAGAGTCAGCAAGTGGGGAAGAGATAATAGGTAGAAAGAGAATGAGTGGGGAAGATGGAGAGAGAATGAATGGGAGACAAGAGGGAGAGATAGATTAAATAATTATGTTAGTGGGAGAGAGATAGACTAATTATGTTTAATCTAAATAAAAAAAAGTGTTTTTTTAATCTAAATAAATAATTATAGAGTTTTTTTTTTCAATATATTTTTTTATTTATATTAAAAGTCTCTAATTAAAAAGAGAGAGTGAGTCAGAAAAACATATCAATATTATTTATACCGTGCTTTTAGGCACGGATATATACTAGTATATATCTATCTATACTATATATATAATAGAATGTAGTGGTGTTTCCACAAGCCTTCAAAATGCCATTCTAAAATCCTCATAATTTTAAAAAATACGTGGCAGCTCTCTTTTTAGTTTATAGCTTCTTTCCTCCCCTCTCAAAGACTTTCGGAACAATAAAAACTCCTAACAAAACCTATCCATAAAAGTTGTCAAAAAAAAAAACACACACACACACACACACACATATCCATAAAAAGCTGTCCAAAAAAAAAAAAAAAATTCAAGACTTTCACTCTCCCACAACTTCCACAATAGATACATATCCCTCTCCCACATATATCCCTCTCCCACGTTACTCTCCCACCTCAAACAAATCTAAAAACAAAAAAACACCCATCTCTATCCATATCTTATAACAGATAGGTATAAAAAAAAATAAAACCCCACCCGTCTATCCATATCCCCTTAAACCATTACTTCCAACAATCCACTACTACAAATATCTATAAATGCACTTCATTAACTTCCTTCATCAGCAGTGAACATCAGCAGTCCTCGAATTCAGCAGTCCGCCTCTCGATCGAATGCATGTCTTGGTTTTTCTTTTTCTTTTTCTTTTGCTTTACTAATTTATTTTTTGTTCCAAGCATTTGTGATTTTGTATTTTGACTATAAATATTGCACAAAATTGTAGTGTGCATGTCTCTATTTTTCTTTTTCTTTTGCTCTGAACATTGTAGTGTCCATGTCTCTGTTTTTCTTTTTATTTTGCTCTAATAATTTGTAGCATACTGTGTTAGATCAAATACATTCTATATCTTCACATTCCATCACCTACTGTTTGTTCCACCAATTTTGGTGTTGTGGGCTAAATACATACAAGGCCTTTTGAAGGCCGTAGTTGTTCTCGAACTACAGTTATCCCATGTTTATCATGTTATTCACAAATATCCAATGTTTAGTGGAACCAGAACTGTGGGATTTAATTAAATTTGCTTGGGTTAAATAGTAATGATAATTCCATTGTCATGGTTGGGCATTAGTTTCCCAAAATATGTGAT
The DNA here is from genome assembly GCA_036172215.1 of Camellia granthamiana. NCBI lineage: Eukaryota > Viridiplantae > Streptophyta > Magnoliopsida > Ericales > Theaceae > Camellia > Camellia granthamiana. The sequence continues at coordinate 130,440,277 of CM069910.1, forward strand.
CAATCCCTGAAAATAAAAATGTCTGAGCTTTTTGTCTTTCAAATGATTAGAACTTTTGTGAAGTTAAAAATTGTATGCCTTCTAGGTGATCAATTTAAGTAGATCAATAAAGTTTGTTAGGTTTTTATTGTTGGCAACCTCGTTTGACAAAACTCCTTTGCGTTGTAATTTTATTCGCATTTTTATTTCAGTGAGGTTACGAGTTGTTAGAGGCGAATCCAACCTGAATCGTGCTCTGCAGAGAAGTTTGTGATGTCAATACTTTCAAGATTGCCACTTCACTGATTATTATGGGGGTCGAGGTACCCGGTCAGCTCGCGGTCAAAGCAAAATGCAAAATTGCATTCAAAATTGCATGTCCGCCCTTGTTCGCTCGAGCCAAGAAATGCTCGCTTGAGCTAAGGCTTGCTCGCTCGAGCCAAGGAGTTCTCGCTCGAGCGACAGATTGTGTCCATACAAAAACCTAAAAGAGTGGTGTGCTCGCTCGAGCCAAGGATTCGTCGCTCGAGCCAAGGCACTAGTAGAAATCACGAAAGTTAAGGTTCTCGCTCGAGCGAGAGAAGCTTCGCTTGAGCGAGCTTCAAAATTCGGATTTCTATAGGAGTTGGTTTTCTTCCAAAACTAGGATTACTTTGGTTTTCTATAAATAGTTGGTTTTCTCCCAAATCTAAGGTAACTTCTCCAGATCTTCTTTTTGGAGATTAAGGTTTATATCTGGGGATATTTTGTTAGTTTTCTTTGATGTTTTGATTGAGTATTCAACTCATGGTTTAAAGAGTATACATCAAAGGATTATTTGTTTGTTCTACACAAAAGAGAGAGTTGTTCTTCAGTAGATTCTGAAGAATTCGAGCCTGAAGCTTTGGTGGATTCTGGAGTGGCTCATCGTCAAGACAATTTCGAGGTGAAGACGGCGTTGGAAGAGACACATAGAGGTTGGTTCAATTCGGGTTTGGATTCGCTAGGTAATTGAGAGTATACCTGTGTAATTCTTTTATATCTTCTTAGTGGATTGTTTTGTGGCTGTTGCCCGTGGTTTTTTATCACAATTGGAGGTGTCCAATTATGGTTTTTCCACGTAAAATCGTTGTGTCGATTTGTTTTGATTGTTTGATTGGGATTGTTATATACTGTTTAAAATTGATACATAATCACAAATCAACATCTAGGGGATTTCTAGATTTTTCAAAGTTGATCAATTTAAGTAGATCAATAAAATTTGCATTGTCATGGCTGGGCATCGGTTTCCCAAAATATGTGATCAATCCTTGAAAATAAAAATATTTGAGATTTTTGTCTTTCAAATGATCAGAACTTTTGTGAAGTTAAAAATTGTATGCCTTCCAGGTGATTAATTTAAGTAGATCAATAAAGTTTGCATTCATGGACCGCCCCAAGAAATATCCAATGTTTATCATGTTATTTACAAAAAAAAAAAAAAAAAAAGAGCTCAAACTTCTTTTGACACTTCCAGGAATAAATAAATAAAAAAAATAGACAAAAAAACAACTCCCACATTTTACACTTTCGATATCCATCCACACTATTTTAAAAAAAAACAATCTATAATTATTAAATAAATTAATAAAAAATATAAAAATTACAAATATGTTTATCACGTTATTTACAAAAAAATAACTCAAATATCTGTAACTTAAATAAATTAAAAACATATATACAAACTATAAAAATTCAATACAAAAAAAGACCTCAAATATCTATAACTTAAATAAATTAAAAACATATATACATACTATAAAAATTCAATTCCAAGCATTGATCAATAATTTTGTTCAAGAGTTCCAAATGTGTTTCATTTTCCTAGAAACAATTATTTTATTATTTCTCTTCATATATTGATTGTTTAAAATAAGTAATGTCATACATGAAAACATATGTTGCATTTGAGATTTATATGTTTATATTTAATTTAATTGTCTGTACATATACTATGTTTAATTCATACAATTATTTTATTTTATAATTAAGTACCCTTCTTTTTTTTTTCAATTTTTTTTTTTTTGCTTTTGAAGAAACAATTTTTATGTTAACAATTATCATTATAAATTTTACTTAAATGATAATAAATGTGGTTTATTCTTTTAAAAAATTGACTAACATTATGTAATTGTATGTTAAATTCATTATGTAGATAAATTTGCGCTGTAATGATCGTTTGGCCATGCAAAATGCCATAAATGAATTTGAAAATGTACCGTATAAAGAGGGTTTACTAATAGAAAATTTTGCTGATTGGGAAATCAAAAAATGTCGAGCAATGCAAAAATTAGGGAAAAAAATAAGTGAAAAAAAATTGATGGAAACAATATTAGACCTTTTACCATTGAAGTGGAATGAAGTAAACGAAACAAATTTTCAAAAGCATGAAATCAAAGATGCCTCAGACTTAATGGATGCTTTAATGGAGGAGGAGCGTGAAGTTCATCCTCTATGGATTGAACTTGAGCAAGAGTGGATAACTCCAAATTTGACGGTACGAGAGCATATGTTACATAAAGAGCAAGTGTTTTATAAGCTCAGGAAAAAAGGTTTCCAGCCCCACATTGCAATATTAGTTCATGCTATAGTTAACACACTTCCAACTTCATGGCCTATTCAAGAAATTCATAAAAAAATTAAAAAAGACTTTCCAGACATGAGAGCATTGATAGTTATGTTGGAGGAAATTGAAAATGATATTATTTATTTACAAGCATTGGATGGAGTGGAGCAACGCATTGGTAATGTAAATATTAAAGTGGAACAACAGCAGCAACAACAACAAAATAATGGTGCTGAAGAGAACGAAGTGAAGCAACAACCCAAAAATGAAGACAATTAAATTAACACTCCTCATAAGGTAATATATCGTTTCTTTTCTTTTTAAGTTTGTTTGTATGTAAAAAATGATAACCAAAAAATGTTAACACTTTTTTATTTTACAGATACTTTTTGGGACATTTGGACATGATGAGCGACATCTATTAAGTTTTAATTTATTAAATATAGATAGATTTAATTTATGACATTTAGTTTATTATTAGTTTTTTTAGCATATATATGTTTTAGACATTAGGTTCATTGAGAAACATCTTATTTATTGTTAATATAGATTATTTCATTAGTTAGAAATCAAGATTATTGTTTTAAGAAAAGTAACTCAATTGGATTGTAATATTTTATGAATATTTGCTTTGAAATATTATCTTCACTTATGAAATTTGAAAAGATGATCTCTATGCATTATGATTATAATTTTATGAGTAAACTTAGAAATTAATGTGTTATTAAAAAATTTACACATTATTGAATCAATCCCGTGCATAGCACGGGTTTACCACTAGTATATATATATATATATATATATTTGTGGTGGGCAGGTAGATAGAATTAAATTACTCATATTTTAATTTTAATGATAATGAAATGAAAAGGAATATTATAAAAAAATCAACATAAAATAGCCCTATATGGGGATAATATAGACCACATATCTAATGAGTGGATATCATCTCTCATCTTTCAGATCTCTCCAAAATTCTTTCCACTCTTATCATCTATGAATTATTTTCATCTCCAAACCAACCCTCCATCTTCACCTCTCTCTCTCTCTCTCTCTCCCATGGCTACCATCACAAACTTCCTATCCAAACCACCTCCAAACCTAGCCTCCCTCACCAAAGCCAACCCTTTCAATCCTCATTCATCTTCTTACCATCTCTCTTTCTTCCCAAAACCAAAACACCCTTCAACAAAGCTCCAAAAAATCCGTACCCTCTTCATCACAAAGGCCACAGCAGCCTCCAAAACAGAAAAGAAAAACAAACCCATCAGCGACGAAAGAGTACAGCATGTCCACAGCATAGGCCAGTTCGATGAAGCGCTTCGAATGGCGAAAAACAAGCTGGTTGTTGTGGAGTACGCAGCTAGTCACAGCAAGCAGAGCAGCAAGATATACCCTTTCATGGTGGACTTGAGTAGGACTTGCAGTGATGTGGAGTTCTTGCTGGTGATGGGTGATGAGTCTGAAGAGACTAGAGAGCTTTGCAAGAGAGAGAAGATTGATAAAGTCCCACATTTCAGCTTTTACAAGAGCATGGAGAAGATTCATGAAGAGGAAGGGATTGGACCTGATCAGCTTGTTGGAGATGTGTTGTACTATGGGGATAACCATTCTGCTGTGGTGCAGCTGCATTGCAGGCAAGGATTCACCTAGAGGGCAAGTGGCCCTTCTATTTCAATAAATTTCTTATTAGCTATTAACTATTTTTACAGATTTTTTTTTTTTAAATTGAAGTGGCAAGGGTCAAAATATAAACTCAAAAGGTTTCGATAAAATGTATAAAAAAAAATTTATTTAATTTTTGTAAAAGAAAATTGAAGTGCCATCTCTTAAGATTTAAAAAAATAAAAAATTAAAATTAAACGGTCAAGCATCTATATCTATAAAGCATAAAGTTCAAAATAGAAAATAAAAAATTGAACAAGATGTTGGTTTCTCATACGATAGTTTCGACTACAAGCCTAATTTATTAGAAATTGTCAGATGGGTTTAGAATATCATATGGTTGTGTTGTGTGCTTGATTATGTGTGTTTTGTGATTTGTCTATCATGTTTCTTCTTTTTTGAATCATGAAAGTATTTAGTTCCTTACCATTTGAGCAGACACTCTCGGAGGACGGGAAAATTTCAAAAAAAAAAAAAAAAAAAACAACAACAACTAAAGAAGTTAACAAATTAGTTCATAATATTTATTGCAAAAAGATATTGTCTATAAATTTGATACTTATTCTATCTTATATGCCTTTAATAAGCTCAAGGATCCTCTACCCCTAAATAATTTTATCCCTCTGTCCGAAATCACTCACAATCATTAAATATTTCTTGAGATTTTCACATCTTGGAATCCAATAATTGTGAGTGATTTGGAACAGGGGATAGGATTATTTGAGGACAGAGGATCCTTACTGCTTTAATAACATAAAATAGTATTGAACACCTCTAATATATGTCATTTTAACTAATAGATTGTCTTATAGTTGTTATATTTTATAACTAAATGTGAATTTTAAAATTAAAAAAAAAAAAAACCTTATTTAAAATTTTTTAAAACAAATTACACTCGTAGTTCTTATAATTTACATATTGTAAAAATTTGATCCTTAAAGTTATAATTGAATGAATATTACTGTTGAATTTTTCAGAGTGTAATTTGAGAGACAAAATAAGCCGTTTACTCTCTTTTAAGTGATTGAGAAGTTGAGATCCAATCCAAGATGACTCATTCCCTTTTGAATAGAATATTTTGCTTTTGATTTCTAATAAATTTCTTATCAATTATGCTCAATTGACATAATGTAAAACATTAATAGGTAAAATTGATACAATTAGAAATATAACAACCAAATTAACACAAAAATTAAATTACAAAGAGCCACGAGTATAGTTTAGGACATAGACCGTTTCCAGTTGGGTATTCTAATTAGACAGTCCAATTCGGCCCATTTGGGACTCATTTTGGGTTCTTGTTGATAATTCAAATCGTTCAATATACAAGGTTCATCAAGTACTTCATTCCTGTAACAAATTATGTTGATCAGATATCGATATCACTTGATCAGATCAAATTTATGTCAACAGTAAGTATAATCTTAAATATAAATTGTTGACATAAATGTGATCCAATTAAGTGGTTATAATATCTGATCAACATGATTTTTTACAAAAATGAAGTACTCAATAAACATTACATATTAAATAATTTGAATTATCGATGTAAGTTCTATAATGGGTCCACAAAAGCTCAATAGCAATATTGAGTCCGATTTTACACTTGAGCGAAGCCACTACCTATAATTTACCCTGTTTTTTATTACTACATGTAGTTGTCCCTAATCTTGGGTCCGCCCCTAATTGCAGGGAGGATGTGGAGAAGTTGATTGCAGATCACAAGAGTGACGACAAGCTGGTAGTTCTTGACGTGGGTCTGAAGCATTGTGGGCCGTGCGTGAAGGTGTATCCGACGGTGGTGAAGCTGTCAAAGCAAATGGCCGACACGGTGGTTTTCGCTCGGATGAATGGCGATGAGAATGAGAGTTGCATGGCATTCGTGAAGGACATGGAGGTGATCGAGGTTCCAACTTTTTTGTTCATAAAAGAGGGTGAGATTTGTGGAAGGTATGTTGGTTCTGGTAAAGGTGAACTTATTGGTGAAATTCTTAGATACCAAGGAGTTCGTGTCACCTAAAACTGAATTAAAAAATAAAAAATAAAAAAAATCTAAGACTAAAAACCTCATTGTGCTATGAACTCTAATTGTTTTTACAACCTTAAAATTGTAGGAAAATTAAATAGTTAGAGTTTAATTTTACTATGTTATGTATAGGGCTCATGAGGGTACCGTTATTTTCCATATGTACACAAACAATACTTATTAATTCTATGTTGTTGCCATTTTCCCAGTGTATAATATATCTTGGAGTAATGCTATTTCTTACTCTATTTTATTTATTTATTTTTTTCATTTTTTAGACATAAGGCAATGGGTTCTTCATTAATACTCATTTGTGTATTAATACTTATTTGTGTATATAGGGGAGAAAATGAATTTAGAAATGAGATGATTCGAATGTGATATTTTATCATTTTTTTCTTTTCTTTTTATATCACTACTTACGGATAACGATTGCTTACCCTTAGTTTTTCCTTTGGACAAATTACAATAACTATTTAAAAATAATTTATTTATGTCAATTTAATTCATATAATTTTAATTGTGACATATTTGTATTTTAATTTGACAGTTTGTGCTTTTTTAATCCAATAGATGACAATGGTTACAGATTTGACAAAGAAATAACCACCTCTTTTTTTCTTTTTTTTTTTAATCGGCAAAATAAATCTTTATTGATGAAAGCATACAAAGTATGATAGAGTATATCAATAAAGAGGAGCTTGGAACTATCCAGTAACCACGTGGCCACTACATAGAGGCGTTTTATACATTACACCCTTGTGTTTTGGGTGCCCCTGTTTACACACTATATTTGATCTCAAGGCAAACCATTAATTGATTATTTTTTATTACAATAATGACCTTACCTAAAACGACCAAAATGACCACAACTGAACACACATCTTAGTTGAATACACATCCAAACCCTAACTCTAACCCTAACCCCTAACCCTCATCAACCCTAACCCCAAATCATTGTCGCTGCCGTCGTTTCCATTACTGGCTTCGACGTCGAAGTCTGAACCCTAACCTCAACCAGCGTTGACTACCCATTTCTTCCACCGCAACCCTCTTCCCAACTACTCTCCCCTTCTCTCTGCTGCTTCTTTCTCCATAGAATCCCCTCATTTGCGTTGCAGGCTCTTCGTCATCGACTCATCCTTTTGCTGCCGCTCTTCCTCTTTTGTCGCAAAACCCTCTCCAGCTCCCCTCATCTCGTCTCAAAACCCTAGCGTCCACTGCCGCCACCGCCACCGCCACCGCCACCGAAATCGCCATTGCCATCGTCATCGCTACCTTTCAATCTCGATCTCTCTCACTTTCTCCGTCTCACTTTCTCTCTCTCTCTCTCTCGCGATCTGTCTTTGTCTCTCTCTACGGTGGATGCAGGCTTGCGATGGAGGTAGAGAATAGATCGTCATGGCAGATCTAGGCGACGGGGTTGACTGTGACGACGGCGGTGGAGGTGGGGTTGTTAACAGTGACGAAGGGAGAGTAGGGTTGTTCGCAATGATGGAAGTCATCGGTGGCTGGAGAAGAAAGTTGCAGTGGTGGTCGGAGGTTGGCGGTGGTGAGGGAGAAGGGCGATGAAATGGTGGGCGATGAAATGGTTTTCGTTGATAGTGGTTGCTGGTGATGGCTGTTGCCGTCAGTAGTAAGTGTCTAACAGTTAGTTTTTTTTTTTTTTTTTTTTTTTTTTTGAATTTGAGGTGTGTACTAAGTGATGTGGGAATAAGGGCAAAAATGAAATGCTGTGGTGTGTGTTGAGAAAAATTATATTTTTTCAAATTATTAAAGGTGTAAATTGAGTAGTGGTGTGCCTTGAGACCAAATGTAGTATGTAAATAGAGGCACCCCTATTTCTTTCTTTAAAACCACTTTTAATCCAAATTAGTAAGGAAAAATAATACTCACTCATTAGAGGAAACCCAACTTCATGCAATCAACAATGCTATAATCACACCTAGTTTTACCTGTCACTACGGGTATATCTTCGAGTGTAGAAATGAATGTGTTGATAGGAAAAAATTTCGGTATGCAATTCACATGGTATGTAATCACAATATAAAATTACGTAAGTTTTCATGAATTTATATAAGTGATCTTAGAAAAATGAGTAAGTTGAACACAAATTCTTGTAAGTTCACAAAATTACGTAAGTTTTCACAAATTTAAATGAATTTGTGTTTAATTTACGTATTTTTGTGAGATTATTTATATAAATTCATAAAAACTTATGCAATTTTATGTTAAGATTGCGTACGATGTGCATTATCCACCTAGACATTTCCCTTGTTAGCATCTTTATTCATCGTCCAAAACCATACCTACAATCATACACACACAATGGCCAATGGCAGAATCAAGATTTTAACTCAGAAGGGGCACCACTGAATTAAAATCTTAACAAAATTCATAATTCAATTTAACTTAATTTTTATATGATGGAAGAATTAAAAATTAGTGCAATACAAAAGTTATATTTAAATATAAACTCAAGTTAACCAATTAAATTATATAAAGATGCACACACAAAAAGAGATTTAGAGAGGGATAGAAAAAGAAATAAAAGAAAGGGTAAATAAATAATATATAGGGGTTGTTATACATCATTTGTTTTTTTCACCGCTTTGAATTACTGAATCAAATAACAATATATTATTAGTTATTATTAATTATGTAATAATTATTTATAAACAAATGAACTAATTATAAGTATTAGGTAATAGAAAATCAGTGATATATAACATTTCTCTAATATAAAATTCATAAAAAAATTTCAACGTAATTAAATATTTAGAGTGACAAACTATATATATCTATATATATATTTTTAAAAAGGTTAAAAAAAATAATGATATAAAAATTTTACAATATTACTTAAAACATTGAAATTAAAATAATTTTTTATAAGAGACAAAAGCTTAATTTTTGAAAAATTGAGGAGGCAAGTGTCCCACAGACCTCACATGTGTTAGGGACAGCGGCAGACACATGGGTAGAGACCATGCCCCTCAATTAGGGGTGTAAATCTGGCATGGCCCAACCCGACCCGACCCGACCCGGCCTGGCCCGGCCCACCCCATGTCGGGCCTTGCAGGCTCTTGCCAAAATTCTGGCTTGGCTGGGCCGGCCCATAAGCCAAAAAGTTAAGCCCAGGCACAAGCCCAAGCCTAGGCTTAGGGGTATTCGGGCCTCGGGCCGGCCCTGTAGGCCTAGGCCTAGCCTCGGGCTTGGGCAAGCCTGGCCATTTTTTTTTTTTTTTTTAATTTTTTTCTACCAAATTATTATTATTTTCCATTAAAAAATACACTGGGCTTTGGGCAGGTCGGGTTGTGGGCTGGGCCTTGAGTAGGCCTTAAGCGGGTCAATGGGCCGGGCCACTGGCCGTACTTTAAAATGATGGCCCAGGCCCAGGGACTCAGGACCGGGCCCACCCCAGACCGCGGGCCATTTTTACACTTCTACCCTCAACTTCACAAAATCTCATTAGTCTTGTGCTATTCTTACATTGTTATTTTAACTTGAGAAATTGTTTGAGTTTGGTAGACTCACTTTGGAGTCAATTTTGATATTCCGAATTATTTACGTTTTTGAATTTATTGAATAGGATATTTGTGTAAAAAATTAAGATGATTAAATATTGATAACTATATGTTTAAATCATATTTATTTTAAAAAAATGAACGACAAATATAATTTTAAGAATAGCCATCTACTTTTTGAAATAAATATGTTTGAATTATATTTATTTTTTGCGTGAATATTTTAATCAACGAGTTTTAAAAAATGAACTTTTCGAGTAATTGAAATCGATCCCAAAATGAGTCTACTAAGTCAAAACACTCTCTTAAGTTGAGGTGACGAAGTTAAAAGAAGTTAAACCCTTAAAAGTATAGTCTCTTTGTCCCATTTTGTTTGTTCTTTTTCCCATATTAGGATGTCTCAAATGTTAGTCCAAACATTTAGGTAGCGTTTGGTAGAGTTTTAGAACTATGATTTGATAATAGAGTAGTATTTTGAGTTTGTGAGTTTTGGAATTATGATTTAAGTGTGGAAAATTTGTTTGGTTATAAGTTTTGAAAAGAGTTTGAAATGAATGATGTGTCATATGATAGTTGATTCAAAAATTTAAAACTCATAACTAAACACACAATTCAAAATTCTATTCAAAACTCATAAAAAAAAATAAAAAATATTCAAAAATATTTTTTATTCAAAAAAAAAACTGAACACTGTTCCGGTCAACCGGACGGACATTCGGGGGATGATCGGGTAGACGTGTTTTGAAAAGTGGGTGTGAAATCAAATTTTGAAAGCGCTAACCAAACATGACACTCAAAGCAAGGGGTGGAACTACAATTCCAGAGCTCTACCAGATAGAGCCTTAGTTTTCCAAAATTACCCTTTTTAAGGCCTCGTTTGGGAATATGCTATTTTAGTAATTTTTTGGCTTTTTATGAAAAAATGTGCAGAAAAGTAAAGAGAGTGATGTGATAACTTATAGTGACTTTTTGGTTAAAATGTATAGTTGGCAAACGAGCCTTAAATGGCTAGAAGTATATTAAAATAAAAAAAGAGAAGGGCATTATTGGAATAAACACTCTAAAATTTGAATTCAAATGTAATAATTATATGTTTCTTAAAAAAGTTAGAATTTTCAAAAATGACTATCAGAATAGGATTGAGGGAGTATATATTTAAAATCAAATTTTATATAATTTTTCTTTGACCTTTCTAAGAGTAGTATTTATACCTAAACATTAGACCTGCTTTCTAGATCCAATGATGTGACACTCTATTAAAATATCTAACTCAATTATCTCTCTCACACACACACACACACACACACACACACACACATTCACACACATTTATTCTCTAATCATCAACCAATTATTTTATTTACACATCATTAGGTCTAGAAAGTGAATCTAAAAAGTGAATTTGTATATCATTTTCTGTATAAATAGTTTTTTAATTTTAGGGTTTTGATTCATTATTTTTTTTTTGAATTGATATATTTAGTTTTGTAGTGGTGTGGGAGTTAGGTTTGGATTGTGGTAATATGGATGGATTTTAATGATAGAATGGGTGAGTTTCAGTGGTGGTTTTTGGATGGCGATAGTAGGGGAGGTGGAAGTGATTGATTTCAATGGTGTAAGTGGCAAACGGGGTGGTTTTCAGTGGCAATGCATATGGTGGTAGTTGGTGTAGTAAAAGGAGTAAGTTTCAATGGTAGAAGTGGAGGTGGTGGATGAAGTAGGTTTTGGTAATGGTTTGGATGACGGTTATATAGTGAAGAAAGAGTGGGCTTGAAAAGTGGAGGAGGCGAAGGGATGGTTAAATGGTGATGGTGGTGGTGGTAGTAGTTTGGGGCAAGAGGAGGGTTAAGATAGAGAGTATTTGTTGTGTTACGCATGGTTGTGGATTTTATGGTGGTTGCGTGAGAAAGAAAGAGGAGAAAGAGTAACAATAATTGTTTGCCAGATGGGTGATGGTGATTGTGGGTAGAATTGTGTAAAATATAGCTCAATTCGTTAAAACCGCCCACTCCACTCTAATCCCTGCCAATTCCATCCACTAACTGTGAATCAAACTTTGAAATTTATGATTCGCCTTCAAAATTGCTTCAGCTCTGCTATAGTTAATACATATATTTTTTTTAACCTCTAATGAAATATCAAAGTAAAAATGTGTATGAAAAACATTTAAGATGTAAAATTTATTGCAAATTAATAGTTATATATATATATTATGTAAAATTAATTTGTGTTATATATATGAAAAATCTTTTGCAATTTTTTTTAATCGATGAAAGTCAGTGGTTAATTGTTAGATTGGCATTTTGGGAGAGTTGAAACTCACACCCATACACTTTGCAAGAAAATCTTATCATCTCATTCCACTCCTAAGAATGGAACCCAAAACCTCCCACTTGAAAGAGATTTGGTGGTCAAAGAGCTAGCCAACTAGTAGTTATATATATATATGTTGTGCAAATTAATGTTATATATTATGGAAATACTTGCAAATTGTTTAAAAATATTCTTCAATTAACTAGTAAATTGAAACTGTCCCAAACCGTCGTTTGATTATTTGTCAATCCACCATTTACGATTTGATTTATAACTTTACTCTCAAATCGCTCGAATCGCACTGCGTACACCCCTAATTGTGGGTTGTTGGACAAAGAAAATATGAATGGATTATTGTGGCCGTGAAAAATCACCACATGAATCATACATGATAATTTTCTAAATAATAAAAAAATTAACGATTGTTATTAAGACACATTGACATAAATTATAAATTAAATTGCAAAAGTAAAACCAATGCGATACACATTTTTGTACCTTAATTAAGGAGCGTCAAAGGCTTAGATTATAAGAAGATAAAATTTGGGAAAACAGTATACAGGTGTTGGTGCAAATTTGGTAAATGTGATGGAAGAAGATAAAATAGAAAATAATTAGCATTGCTTTAAGGCGCGTTATAACGTCCCTTTCCTTAAGACGATATTATAGCTTGCTTTTTGTGCTCCTTTCGGATACAATAGCCCTACAGTTCGGACTCTCGTGGTTCTAAATCTGATTTTATAAGTGCAATGTGAAATAGATAAACTCAAATTAGTCCAAATCCAGCAATTCTTTTGGAAAATCGATTTTGAATCAAAAATGCCAAAAATGGACTACATTGCCAGATTTCAAAGTAGCCACCTAAATATTTTTGGAAAATTTAGAAAATCCTGTGACTCGTGCCAAAAGCCACGTATCCGTCATCACCAAAGTGTCTTGGCTTGAGAACTTAGATATGAGAGGGGAAAGTCATGAATTGAGCACCCCACTCACCCGATCAAAGATTGGCCTCTACTAATCATGATGTGATTTTTATATACAGTATATGCTCTTGTTATAATTATTATACTATTCTTACTATGTGTTGCACACAAGTATAGATTAATTTGCAAAAGTTGAAACGTTTTGATTTTATGTGTGTTTTGAAAGGTGTTTAAATATGTAGCACTTGAAAAAGTGATCTCATATGTACATTTAAGCAAATCATCTCAACTTAAGCAACTAGCCTTCATCCACAGGTATTTAAACAGGTATATCACTTAAGCCCTTAGCCTCATGGTATTTATGCTCGATATGGCAACAATCACATGCATGTAATATGCTAAAGCAAAAACGCTCACCTAATACTCAACCGGGGTAAGCCAAAAGAGAAAAAATAGTTAGGAAAAAAATGTACGATCCTAACGATGTAAAATGACTAATGCAACACAAACAACACGCAACTAATGGGCTTCGCTACTAGTATGACATATGAATCAATTTAATATGCAGTTAAGCAGGTTTTTTTTTGGATAATGAACAACCACAAGGTTAGAATGATGCGCCGAGCCAAATGTATGCAAAAATGGATATGGTAAGCATGATAATGATATAACAAATGTAAAACATGATGCTACCATTATAATCAAATAAATAAAAGGGAAAAAGAAGTGAGATTGAAAGACATACACAAGATTACATGTTTGCCCTCATGCAAGAGGGTTCGAATGAATATCCTAATTAACTAACTATTACAACGCCCAAAATAACTAGTTACATTAACTTAATTATTTACAAATTGAATGAATCTAATTAATTAATTACAACATGAAATTAATTAACTAAGCTATTACAAGTTCAAATGAGTTAATTAATCTAGGTACAACATACTATTAGCATAATTTAATAGGCCACGAGGAACGAAGAATCGTTCATGCATGTATGCGACTTTCCACCCAAAAATGCCCTCTGTTTAGCTGCCAGAATGTTTCTGTTTTGTAGTCAGAAAATTGAACTGTTTTCACCCCAGCCTCTGCTCTGTTCTGCCATGAAAATGGAACTGCTAATCTAAAATGAGGTGGCCGGTTGGCCTTGACAGGTGGTCGGCCGTACAATGAGGTGGCCAGCCGGCCACTAGTTTTTGCCACTGCCCTGCTACAACAGACATGAAACAGAGCACAAACAGAGTATTTTCAGGGATGTTTGTCCACCCTGCCTCTGATTATCATCAAACAGATCATAGGAGGGGTAGACTCGGCTCGCAAATCATCAATCAACGCAAACTTATTGCGTGATGATCTATGACTCGAGGGACAAAGTTTCAATGAATGATAATGAAAGACCAACAAAATCTCTTCCCTATCATGGAATTACCTCAATGGAAGTGGTAGACTTTAATTCTTGAGCCATTATCATCACTTAAGAGTATGAAATGTCTCAAGACTCAATGGGTTCAATTAACGTCCGATTGAACCCAACTTGATTTTATTATCTTGTTACCTCTTTTAATTACCTTTCCATTCTTTAGTCATTTTAGTCCAAAAATGAGAATTAAGTCCACTAAAATGAGAGAAGTGTCAAAGAAGAAGTTGTTTTTGGCATAAGAGAGATGTAATGCCTTAGTAATGAACCTCCGAAGAGATTAAACCATTAAGCATGGAAGAGTCTCTTTCTCAAGCTTAAACAACACTCGTTTGGAATGACTCTCAAACTAAGAAAACCAAGACATGAGGGAGGTTGTAGAGGTGATTATGAAAAGGTGAACACATGTATGAAAGTTATGAAAATAAAGGCTATCAACTCAAATAGGTTGGTATCTAAGGCCTAAACCACCAAACCTATGAGAACTACAACACTACAAGCATACTATACAAAGCATAAATGAAATAAATGCCCTAAAACAATCCCAAAAACAACTAAAATGGTGTTGGAATTATCATGGAAAAACTAGAAAGAGTGAACTACAATAATGAAGAAATGAAGCTAGCAAGCAAGCCTAAAGAGGGGTGGCTAACCCCGCAACTTTTTGAAACCTCAAAACCACTTTTTTAGCCTCTGGAAAACTCTGAAAAACAGTAAGAAAAAGTTGAAAAATAGATGGGAAACACAAGGGAAAAAGCTTAGAAAATAAGGTTCAAAGAAGAGTGGTTTAGCCCGTCTACCTTTGATGGCTTTAAGCCACAAGTTTCAGCCCATAAAAACAGTGGAAAGAAAGTGTAAAAACAGCAAGTAGAGATAGGGAAGAAGTGGTGTAAAGAAGTTAGAAGTTATACCTCTTGAAAAGGAGTAACACTTTGAGTCACAAACAAACAAATGCTCACCCTCAAGTGCTAAAATTTAAGCTCAAGAACCTCAGCAAGAAACCCTAAAAATTTGGTTTAGGGAGTATAGGTAGGGTGTGCATAGGTTGCAAGATAGAGAGAGAGAGAGAGAGAGAGAGAGAGAGAGAGAGAGATATTTTCAAGAATTTAGCTCTTCACAAATTTTTCTAACCTAAAAACATAAGGTATGGCTCTCTCTATATATAGAACAACTGGTTGATATCTCGAAAATATCTGTATTGAGCCAGTTGGTGCAGTGCATGCACATGGGGGGACAGTTGGCAATAAATATATGTTCTACCAGAACACTTGGCCGGCCGGCTAGGTGGGGGACGACTGGCCACTAATTTTTGGCCAGCCGGCCACCTTTTGGCCTGCAGGCCTATGGGTGGTCAAGCTTGAAACAAATCTGGTTTGGTCCAAAAGTGGTGTAAGGTTTGTAAGCTTCTGAGACTCAAAACCAAGCTTTCCGCTGAGGAAATCGAACGTTTGTACATCAAAATTTTCATCATTGGGTGACCAACCGGAGGCACCCAAGTCTTAAGGGCGGTCAAAAATGAGGTGTCTATAGATATTCACCCTCGCTAATTCTATCAAATATGGTGTGCATCGGGTTACCCGCGAATCCGCCTCTAGGATACAATGTAGCCTAGTCTAAAGACTGATGTATGCACGAACAAAATTAGATCCCGAATACCTTTGGATTTTTCTAATCGACCAAGTATAGAGGAAAATAACAATATGAATGTTAAAGAGAAATTCCATGAATTTCAGATAGATGATTTCTGTATAATTTCCAACCCATTCTAGCTTTATATAGACATGGATTTATGTCCCTTAGACCAAAGGTTGTGTCCTTTAAATTCAGAAGTGACACCCATTAAATCTAAGAGACATGTCTTTTGATTTAAATCCAATGGTTACACCCCATGGTTTAAATCTAAAAGACACACCTTTTTGTTTAAACTCAACGATTACACTCTTTGATTTAAACCCAAAAATCACATCTCTTCAATCATTCATATAACTATATTATATATATAAATATATTATGAAAATATTCCAACAACACGCAGGTCATAACTTGAGAAGAGAAGTTTTGTTTGAGACAAGATTTAAACTTTGAACCCCTACTGAACTGCAAAAGTTTTTGTCAAAATCCCAGTTGGTTGAGGCGTTATAAGTATCCCTAGGTAACAACATTACATATTCATCCTTATCAATTCAGAATTTATTTAGAAAAAGAAATCAATGGCTTAGATTCATTTCATATGCGGATCTCACATTTCATCAATTCATTCTACATTACACAAACACATTCGGCGTAAATTCGGAATCTATAAAGGCGGATTCCTAGCATTTTTTTATCGTTGGGTAGTGTTAGCTTTGCGAGAAGAAATGATATTTTTGGTCAACTTAGCACAAGTCAATTGTATCGATGCCGCAAAACATTGGATTATATTCAATGTCAACAATTCTTCTGGTAGTTTAGTTTAATTAGCATAAATTATATATTTTTTTTTATTTAATAACAGCTTCCTATTATTATTAGATTAGGTTTAGGTTTTCTCTTTTATATAAATACATGTAACACTCATTATGAGGGGGAACTTTTAGAGAGAAAAAGAGAGGCAAAAGACAGCAAGATTTTTGCTATTTTCTCCTTTAATACTTGTAAGTTTTATGATTAATTTGATTGTTTGTTCAATGGTATGTAATAAACTATTAATTAAGGTTGAAGATGAAACATCATATTTTGTAGTAATTAAATATATGATCTGATTATATTTTCTTAAATTATGATTTAATTGATTAATCGTTATTGTCTCTTTGTGATTAATTTAGTAAATTTGGGATATGAATTTGTGGGGACATATTTTTTGAATAGCAACATGTGGCCAAGGTGGCACCGAAGTGCCAGCCGAGGTGTCACGTGTCCTGGTCTTGACGCCGAGGTGATCTCAGCTAGGCCAAGGTTACCTGTGAAGATACCGGAATCCGAGATGAATGGATAAGGGATAAGAGTCCTAGAATGGGGGAGGACTTTAACTTGGATAAGGGTAAAGCTCTTAAGGAGTTTATCTTTATCTATTAGAGAGTCCAGGATAAACATTAAGCCAGAGTCCAAGAGGAGCTAGGCTTCTACAGGGATCACGTTAGTGCTGGCTATAAAAGAAGGGTCGTTCGGGCGTTCGGGCGCACGGGTGGACGAACCACTGCTGGAATCTCATCTTTCTGTGACAGGTCATTCGGGCGCAATCTATTCTGCCGGTGTTCTTCAGCTGAGTACCTGTTTGGCGGTGTGGTCGGAAATCAACACACATAATTTGGCGCCGTCTGTGGGAAAGAAAGGAGAATAGATGGCCAACGACGGACAGAAAGAAAAGGTTGGGGACGAAATCCCTACTGAGAGTGGTAAACGCATTGACCTTAACGTGAATGAGGATAACCGCAACAAAGAAACTCGAGATCAGAACCTCGAAGAGAAAGACGTCGGCCAAGAGAGCGACGTACCAAAGAAGTCAGACCGAGGCGGGTATTATAACAAGGACGACCTCCAGGCATAGAAAGATAGATGCCTGCGGAGGGACGGTGAGATGAAGGAAATGGCGAACAAATTGGCAGACCTGCAATCGGTCATCAATTTCATGATGCAGAACAACGTCATGCAGCCATCATTTCCGTTACAAGACACGCCGATTCCAGCGACCAAGAACAATGCCCAGAAAGGAGGGCAGAAAACAGTCCCTACAGTCCCCCAGCACACCAAGACCAAGGAACACTCCCACCGGCCTTCAAGGTAGGTCGAGTGAGGAGAGTCAATGAAGGGAGACTCTCGGAGAACACATCGAACCAAAAAAGCTGATCCCAAAGAACATCGGCATGTTCGAGGGAAGGAGCTTTGTTTCGTCACAACTAATGGAGGGAGGTCCAAGAGGACTCATAACGATATTGGAAGTAGCACACCGAAAAGGTTGAAATCCATTAGTAGCCGAGCTCCTGGACGAACCAAGGAGGATTTGAGGGATTACCTCCAAAGGAAGTGACAAGATGCCGAGGTAACCTCACCGGTCAAGCCGAGAACACCGTTCTCGGTAGAATTGGACAAGTTTGAATCCCCGAAGAGGTTCCACATGCCGAGATTCCAGATATACGACGGTGAGTTTGACCCGAACTTTCACGTCGGCTTGTACCTGAACTCAATGGCATTATACACCAGGAACGAGTCGTTGCTCTACAAGGTGTTCCCCTCATCCTTTGGGAAAATCGCATCAAACTGGTTTCACAAGTTGCCGAAATGAACTGTGAAAAGTTGGGAAGGCCTGGCCAAGATATTCGTAGCCAAGTTTGTGACAAACAAACTACAACCATTGAGGGTGGACTCCCTGATTGCTCTGAGAATTGGCGAGGATGAAAGCCTCAAGGCCTATGTCAAAAGGTATTATGAGTTGTTCAACCAAATACCAGGGTGCAACCAAGAGGTGGCGGTCGTGTCTTTCAAGAATGGCCTGAACGATGATTGCCTGCTTCGAAAATCACTAGCAAAGACATTGCCAAAAAGCATGGAGGAACTAATGGTCAGGATAGAGAAGTATGTGAGGGCCAAGGAGGACATGCCAGGGACAAAGGTATCAAAACAAGAGAAGAGAAACGGCTCACTGAAACGAGGTCGAGGTAACACTGGATACAACAAGCAGGAGACAGGACTGAGAGCTGCACAAGCAATCACAATTGTATTTTGAATTCCGGTTTACAAAGTCTTGGAAAGAATCTGGAATCAGCCCTATTATAGAGCACCAGAGAAGATTCTTGGTGAATTTATGGGACGAAGTCTGGAGAAGCACTGTGCCTACCACAATGAGGATGCGTATCTAACTCAATGGTGCAGAGCCCTAAAGGCACATCTGGAAGACCTAGTAAGACAGGGTCATCTAAGGGACTTGGTAGATGAAGCCAGGACAAGAGAGAAACAAGCGAGACTGCCTCAGGCACCGGCAACACCACCTCCACCAGCACCGCAACCGTAAGCAGGCGAACCTCGAGTGATCAATGTGATTCACTCAAAGGTCAATGAGAACGAGAAACATGGGGAAACTCAGAAGGTAAAACACTTGCAACATGTGTATCAAGTACAACAAAAGAGACCTAGGGAAGACGGGTGCCAGAGACCAATGGTGTCCTTTACTGAAGATGACCTAGAGATAGTGCAGCATCCACACAACGATGCCTTAGTAATATCCCTCCAGATTGGAGAGTGCCAGGTAAAACGAATTCTGATCGACTAGGGTAGCTCTTGTGACATCATGTATGTCAGATGTTACAAGGAGCTGGGCCTTCACCAAGATGATCTGGAACAATCCAATGGTCCAATGGTTGGGTTAATTGGAATGCCGATGTGGCCCGTAAGAGCAGTAAGTTTGGAGGTGCAGGCTGGCACCAAGAAGGTAAAAACTGAGTTCACAATAATTGACACCCCCTTTCCTTACAATGCTATCCTGGGAAGGCCATGGCTGCATGCAATGGGGGCTATTCCCTCAACATTGCACCAGCTGTTACGGTTCCCAACGAAACATGGAATTGAGGAGGTTAGAGGAGATCAGGTGCATACAAAGAATTGCTCCATGGCAGCAACGAAATCCACCTGCAACATACGAGAAGCAAAAGCATCGAAGATTGAAGATGAGGACATGGAGGTCCTTGAGGACATCGACAAAGAACTGAGAAAAGTAAAGAAGCCCTGAAGAAGATCTTGGTCCAGCAAGGGATGAAGTGTGCTTCTTCCTTCTCAGCTTAGGCTTGGCTGAGGAGGAGGAAAAAGAATTGGAGGCGTTCTTAAGAGCAAACTGTAGACACCCCATTTTTGACCGTCCTCAAGACTTGGACGTCACCGCTTGAACACTCGGTGATTATCCATGTTTGTGTTCGTTTGGAGTTCCCGGAGGTCTCGGCTACGCGCCCTGCCTCAGGATCTCCGAACTCGACCGTTTTGTGTCTGGTTTTGCACCAAACACTTGTGTTTTGCCTTGGAGGGGCAGGGAATGCCTTGTGAGGCATCCCTACACACCACCGGCAGTGGCTAGAGGCCACCGGCTGGTTTTTGTTGCCACCGGCAATGTATGTGGCCGGTCGGCACTCTTTGTTGCCGGTCGGCAGCCATTTTTGTCAAAATGACATTTTTGGCCGGCCGACTACTGTTCATCTGCTTTTGCAGATATTTTAGGACAGCTGGATGGCATTTGCTTCCCCTCCATACACGTGTATGGAGGGATGCCCCTCTTGTTTGCTTACTTGCTAAGCATTACAAGATTGCCTCCTCTATAAGAGAAGGCCTTCTCTCCCTTGTTCTAGGGTTAGAAAAATTGAAGAGGAGAGTTAGAAGAGCTCTGGTTTTAGCTTTAGGACATATATCTATCCTATATCTATACCTTCCCCTCTTTGTAGTCTTGTGTGTGTTTTAGTCCATACTATTGCACACAAGCACCTAGGGTTTCACCTTCCCTTGGCTACTGAGGTTCTAAGGGCTTATTCCTGCTGTTCTTGGCTAGATTGGAGCTCAAGGAGGCCACAAAACCACCATTTGTGAAGAGGTCTATAAGGGTAACCACTTTACTCCCCTTTTACCCCTTTCTTACATCTTATTTTTGCCTATCTTAGAGCTGTTTTTGTGTTTAGTGTATAACATAAAAAAGTTCTGTCTTTAGGCCCTCTTGATAGTTTATTAAGAGTGTTTTGTGCTTTGGAGAAGTTTGACCCCTCTTAGGCCTTGTAAGGCCCTTGTTTTGTGCCATCTTTTGGTGAGCTCCGGGATTTTGGTGTTTGGGTCTCTTCACCACTAAAATCTTGAAGGATTTCAGTGGTAAAGATGATGCCTTGAAGTCTCCAAAAGAGGAGGCCCACCCCCTCTCCTTGTTGTCCTTGCAAAGGGCACTTTTTGGCCTCTTGAAGAAGCCTTTGTTCAAGTGTGCGTTGAGCATGCCATGACTGTTTTTCATGCTTATATTGCCATAATATAACATGGTTTTAAGTTGTTTTTGGTATACCATGCATGCCTTGCATACCTACCTTGTAATGCCTTGTGATTACCTTAATATGCCTTAGGTTGTGTGCCTTTGTTTTAGCATGTTTTAGGCTTAGATTTGTGAAGCTTTTGTGCTTATTTTGCCATGCTTTAGGTCTGTCTTAGGTTGTTTGAGTCGATCCTAGCATGCATTATATAGCCTCTTTGCATTTTTGGGCTTGTTGGCCTTAAGTATGTAAGTGTATAGCATGCTTTGTTTGCTTTGATTTAGTGGATTGGAGTCATTTTTCATGTTATTTCAGTCCCTTTAACATGTTTGTATGCTTGCCTTGCATGCCTCTTTAACGCCTTATGAGCTTGTGTTGTATGCTCCTTGAAAGTGCATGTGTGCATGCTTTTGAATTCAAGCCATTTAGATGCCATCTAGGTGTTCCTTGGGTGTTGTTTAGGTCTGCCTTTGACCTGTTTTGAGTTCCCTTAGCCTTGTAAGGCTTGGTGGGTTTGACCTTGGTTTAAGCCTCTTGGCTTGCCTCAAGTACTTGGGCTATTTGCATGCTTTACTTGCTTGAATTAGTTGGTTTGGCACCTCTATTTTGTGCAATTTCAGGGCTTGTGTTGCATGCTAATTGTCTATTGTTTGGTCTCTTTAAGTGTGCTTAAGAGTTGCCTTGTTTATGCTTAAGGTGTTGGACCATGATCGCATGCATGTGTGTGTGCATCTTGGCCTTCATTTCCTTGGTTTTGGCCACTGATTTTAGGCCTAATTAGAGTTGCCTAGATCATGTTTAAGTCCATCTTTTCATTGGTTTGCCTTGCCTCATGACCCGCAAGTTTGCTTGCATAGGTTGCATGCCTAGTGTGCATTGTTTGTTCACATGCTCATGTTGCATCCCTAGCTAACATGATTAGGTTGCAATACATCTTGCATGCATGCCTTATTCCTTGACTTGGTGATAGGAATTGGGCCTTGGTTTGTTTGTTTGGGTTGCATTTCATTTGACATGAAAGTTGCACACTTGATTCTTTGGGCCATCATGCATGGAAATGCGTGATTGGTGGTCCGAGAATCGAGACACATGCCCCTTTGAGTCACAAACATGATAGGGGACATGATTGGTGCATACATTACTTGAATTGTATTGCCATGCAAGTTTTGCCCTCTGCTGCTGTGAGTTGCAGGTTCTGCAGGCATTGTTTGCCGACCGATAACATTTTCTGCCGGCCGGCAGTAAGTTATCAGCCGATGGGTTCATTTTGTGCCGGTGACCACAATTCACTGCCGGTGGTAATCCTACTCAGCCGGTGGTGATTCCCAGTATCCAGAGAGGCATCCTTGAGACTTTGGCAGTCTTCAGAGAGGAAGAGCAGGGAAAACAGAGGCAGACTATGCATGGTCGTGCACTTCTGAGCGGGACCCGAGCATGCGCTGTATCTGGCCCTCCTCCCGAGGCAGTTTACTGCTTTTCCTAGTTTAATTAGTTTGTTAGCTGATTAGGTAATTTGTAATAGTTAATTAGCTTTCGTAGTTAATTAATCTGTAATATTTATTTGGTCCCTCTGAGCGAGGGCGAATCTGTAATAAGTATGGGTGAGTGGTGTGCATGTCTTCCAACCCCCACCTCTTTCTTCCCTTTTATTTACCTGCTTATGATGGTAGATTAGGGCATATTTAAAATTAGCATACCTTATGCAATGCATGCGTGCATCCATACGTTCGTCTTACATGCGCCGGGCTCGGAACATCACGCTAACTGCATTGTATTTTCAATTCCAAATTGAATACGTGTTACTTGTAGCATTTCACATGCCATGTTTAGGATAGCCGAGCCTGTCTAGATCACACCCTTGCTTGTGTTGCATTAGCTACTTTAACATGAACTAGGACATGCATGTTTGCTAACTAGTTTATTGTTTTGGCACGGAGTACGATGTAAGTATTTATGCTTTAGCGTATCACATGCGTGTGAATGTTGCCATGACAGTATGCTTACCATGTGGCTAAGTGCTTATATGAGATAAACTGTTTGAATGCCTGTGGGTGAAGGTTGGATTGTTTGAGTTGGAAAAACTCGTTGAAATCCGTGTTTTGGCCTACTCGCGAGTGCAAATTCTAAAGCGCTTTTCAAAACAAACGGATATGCAATGCTTGTTTCCAAATTAGGCAATCTAGTCTATACTTGTTTGCTGTGCGCATAACATAGGAATTCTAGGCTAATAACCGGAATAAGAACACATAACTTTTTCAAAATCGGATATCATGGTTAGTAGAGGCCGGTCTTCGGACCGGGCGAGAGGGGGTGCTCATAGCTAACCTTCCCCAATCGTACCCAAGCTCCCGAGCCAAGACAACTTTGGTGATGACGGACACGTGGCCTTCGGCACCGAGTCAGGGTTTCCTAAATTTCCCATTTTAAAAAATATTTAGGTGGCGACTCTGTATCTGGCAAAGCAGTCCATGTTTGACACTTCTTTTCAAAATCTGTTTTTCTCAAAACGATTTGCCAGAGTTGGACTCTTTGGTTCAGATTACGAACCGCAACAAACAAAAAAAAGGAGGGAGTCCGAACTGTAGCCGAGGTCCCCGCGGGCGTGTTACACAAACCTTGAAGTGTTTGCCTGGACACCATACGAGATGCCTGACATTGACCCCGAGGTCACTTGCTATAGACTGAATGTGGACAGGTCGGCCAAACCTGTCATCCAGCGTGCAAAGAGACCTACGTTGATGCTTGTTGAGGTAGTAGAAGAAGAAATGGATAAACTTCTAGAGGCCAGAGCCATTCGAGAGGTAAACTATCCGACATGGTTATCAAACACGGCTGTTGTGAAGAAAAAGAATGGGAAGTGGAGGGTCTGCGTAGACTTCACCAGCCTGAACAAGGCTTGTCCCAAAGACAGCTTCCCACTGCCTAAGAATGATCAATTGGTGGATGCCACTTCATGGCATGGAAGGATGAGCTTTCTAGACGCTTATAGAGGGTACAATCAGATAGCCATGTACCCCCCAGATGAGGAGAAACCTGCATTTATCACCCCAAAAAGGCTGTATTGCTACAAAGTGATGCCTTTTGGGTTGAAAATGCAGGAGCAACTTACCAGAGATTGGTGACTAAGATGTTCAAGTATCTAATAGGCAAAACAGTGGAGGCATACATTAATGACATGGTCGTGAAGACCAAGGAACCTGAGGATCATCTGGCCGACCTAAAGACAGTCTTTAATATCCTAAGGACATTTCAGCTCCAACTCAATGCATCGAAGTGTGCATTTGGAGTTGGGTCAGGGAAATTCCTAGGATACTTGGTCACCAGAAAGGGCATTAAGGCAAGCCCGGATCAAATCAAGGCCATCTTGGCGTTAAAGAACCCAATGTCGGCAAAATAAGTGCAGATGTTGACTGGAGGCGCTGCAGCCCTAAATAGATTCATAAGCAGAAGCTCTGACAAATGCAAACATTTCTTTAGTTTTGTGAAGAAAGCCACTGACTTCTTATGGACAGAAGAGTGTGAAGTCGCCTTGGTTGACTTGAATAAATACTTGACCACCGCTCCAGTTCTCTTAAATCTAGTACCTGGAGAGGAGCTATTCTTATACTTGGTGGTTTCAGAGCATACAGTAAGTGCAGTGGTAATCAGGGAAGAAAAGGGAGAACAGAGGGCAGTTTACTACACGAGTAAAACCTTAGCAGATACAAAGACCAGATACCTACCCTTGGAGAAGCTGACACTGGCTTTAGTAATGGCCTCCAAGAAGCTGAATTATTACTTTCAAGCCCACAGGATTGTGGTGTTAACTGAGCATCCTTTGAAATCCCTGTTACAGCAAGGAGATCTAACAGGTAGGATAGCCAGATGGGTAGTGGTGTTGGGCCAATATGACCTGGAATTCAGACCCAAAACAACAATCAAAGGCCAAGTTTTGGCCGACTTCGTGGCCGAGTTCATACCAAGCGCCATCATACATCAGGCTCCGTTAAGCCGGGATATACGATGTCTAGGTAAACAAGGAGAAACCTAGGTGGGGATAGCAGAACAGAGGAAAGAAGACAAACTCAGGCCCTGCAGTTACGTCGGCGACTCCTTCCGCCTGTTTGTTGATGGAAGTTCAGACCGACAAGGAGCGAGGGCAGAAGTAGTGCTAGTATCACCGGATGGACAGATACTAGAACAATCCATTCATTTGGGGTTTAAAGCCTCAAACAACGAAGCAGAGTACGAAGAACTGATTGCAGGATGAAAGTTGGCAGCAGCAATGGAAGCTGACGAGGTGATGGTCTTCTGTGACTCTCAACTTATCGTCAACTAGGCAACAAGCGAATACGCAGCCCGAGATAAAAGAATGATGGCCTAAATAAAGGAGATTGGTAGACTGATAACATTATTCTAAAATTTCCAACTACAGCAAGTTAGCTGAGATGACAATAGCCATGCTGATGCCTTAGCCAACCTGGCTAGTGCAATGAAACCAGGAGAAGCAAGGACAATAATGGTTGACTACTTGTCAGGTCCAAGTGTAGAACCACTGAACACAGAGTATGAGGCAATATGTGTGGAGATGGGACCAAGCTGGATGGATACGATAATAATATTCCTTAGAGATGGGAAACTGCCAGATGATCATAAAGAAGCACACAAGATCAGACTGAAGTCGGCAAGATTCAATCTGACAGCAGAAGAATATCTTTTACTGGCCCCCTTTTGAGGTGTGTGCATCCTTCACAAGTTGAAGACTTCCTGTATGAAATACATAAAGGAGTATGTGGAAGCCACATTAAGGGCATGTCACTTGCTCATAGGGCCGTTACTCAGGGGTACTGGTGGCCCTACATGTAGAAAGATACAGAAGCTTATGTTAGAAGGTGTGAGAAGTGTCAGAGGTTTGCACCTTTGATACATCAACCAGCAGCGAATTTGAACCCAGTGTCCAGCCCTTGGCCATTTGCCCAATGGGGCATGGATCTTGTTGGACAATTGCCTCAAACGACTGGACAAAGGAAGTTCTTGCTAGTGGCAACAGATTACTTCACCAAGTGGGTTGAAGCTAAACCTCTTGCAAAGATTCGGGACGTTGACGTAAAGAACTTCATATGGAAGAAGATCATCACCAGGTTTGGAATCCCAAGGGCAATAATAGCAGACAATGGTACGCAATTTGACAGTAAACTAATCAAGAGCTTATGTACAAAGTACAGAATCAAGAACTATTACTCTACCCCAAGCTTCCCTCAGAGTAATGGTCAAGTAGAAGCCTCCAATAAGGTTATCTTGGATGGGATCAAGAAGAGGCTAGAAGCAGCTGTAGACACCCCATTTTTGACTGTCCTCAAGACTTGGACGTCACCGTTTGAACACTCGGTGATCATCCACGTTTGTGTTCGTCTTGAGTTCCCGGAGGTCTCGACCACGCGCCTTGCCTCAAGATCTCTCGACTAGACTGTTTTGTGTTTAGTTTTGCACCAAACACTTGTGTTTTGCCTTGGAGGGGCATGGAATGGCTTGTGGGCCGTCCCCACACATCACCGGCCATGGCTTGAGGCCACCGGCAAGTGTTTTGTTGCCATCGGCCAGATATTTGGCCGGTCGGCACTCTAGATGGTCGATCGGCCATTTATTTTGTCAAAATAGCATTTTTGGCTGGCCGATCACTGTGCATCTGCTTTTGCAGATATTTTTATGCCAGCTGTGCTAGCTAGCATGCACCTTTGCCCCCCTCCATACACGTGTATGGAGGGATTTCACTCTTGCCAAGCTTGTTTTATAAGCTTTGCAAGAGTGATCTTCTATAAAGAGGAGGCCTCTCCTCCCTCCTCTAAGGTTAGAAAAAAGCTCCAGAGGTCTGGTTTTTAGGGTTAGAAGTGTGTGTCTATTCTATCTCTATACCTCCTTCCCTTGTGAGTTAAGTGTGTGTTTGTCCTTACTATTGCACACAAACACCTACCATTACACCTTCCCTTAGTTGCTGAGGCATTAGAGGGTTGATCTTGGACTTTTTGAGCTGGTTTTGATCCAAGAAGAGGTCTGGTCTTGTGATCTTGGAAGTGTTCTTCAAGGGTGAGTGTTTTTGTCCTTTATTCCCCATTTTTGCATAGCTTTTTTGACTATCTTGCAACTGTTTTTAGACTTTGCATATAACTAATAAAAGTCTTGTTTTTCATTTCTTAAAATAGTTGTTTAAGGGTGTTTTGTTGTTTGGGATTGTTTGACCCCTCTTAGGCCTTGTTTGGCCCCCATTTTGTGCTATTTTGGTGAACTCCGGGACCACCTTGTTTGGGCCTCCTCACCACTAAAATCTTGAGGGATTTCAGTGGTGAGGATGGTGGTTTAAGGTCCCAAGAAGGAGAGGGCCACCCCCTCTCCTTGTTGTCTTCAAACTTGCCATTTTAAGCCTCATGTGTGAGCACCATTTTTGAATTCATATTGGCCATGTTTCAGTAGGTATTTGGTAGTATTTTTCCATGTTTTACCTCTGTTTTAAGTTGGTTTAGACACACCATGCTTAGCTTGCATACTTGTCTTGTAATGCCATGAATTGCCTTAACATGCTTTGTGCTTTGAGCCTTGTGTCTAGCATGTTTTTGGCCAAGCTTTGTGAAGCTTTTGTATATGTTTTAGCATGCTTTAGCTCTATTTTTAGTTGCTTTGGCCATGCTTGACATGTTTTGTATAGCCACCTTGCATTTTGGCTTGTTAGCCTTAAGTGTGTGAGTGTTGAGTATGCATTGCTTAGCTTGTTTCAGTGGTTTGGCATCATTTATAGCATCATTTCAGTCCCCATGGTATGCTTGTATGCTTGCATTTGATGCTCCTTTAATGCTTTAACAGGTTGTAGTCTTGTGCTCCATGTTTGGACCCTTTTGTATGCTTGTATGTTTAGACCATTTAGATGCCATCTAGGTGTGTCTTTGGTCTTGTTTAGACCTGCATTAGGACTATTCTAAGTCCTCTTAGCCTTGTGAGGCTTGGTTGGCATGGCCATGGTTTGAGCCCTTCGGTTGGTCTCAAGCTTTGGGCTTGTTGGCATGCTTTGATTGCTTGGTTTAGGTTGGTTTGGCATCATCCTTCGTGTGATTTCAGAGCTTAATATGCATGCCATATGCTCATGATGTCCCTCTTTTAAGTGTGCTTAAAAGTTGTCTCTATATGCTTAAGCGTTGGACCTTGTATGCATGCGTGTTTGTATGTGCATCTGGCCCCATTTCCATAGCTTTTGGCCACTGTTTTGGGCTTGTTTAGGAGCTGTCCAAATTAGTTTAAGTCCCTCCTTTGCATGTTGTGGCATGCTTACCTTGTGTGTTGATTGCATACTTGGCTTACCATGTGTTGTTGCATGTTTAAGTGGCATAACATTTGGCATGCATCTTATGTTAAGTTGCCTTGCGTACTTGCACGTGTTATGCTTCACATGTTGTCACATGATGGAATGAAGTCATACATTTGTTTGCATGCTTGTCCTTGCACCTTGTAATATGCTAGTTGCCTTGGTAGCATCATTGCTTGTTCGCATGTTCATATGGCATGCTAGGCTTGTATGCTTAGGTTGCATCTTGCATGCATTCTTTGCCTCTTGAAATCAAGTGATAGAGGTTGAGGCCTTATGTGTTTAATTGGTTTGCATTTCATTTGAAATCAAAATGCACAACTTGGTTCCTTGGGCCGTCACGCATTGAAATGCGCGGTTGGTGGTCCGAGAATCGAGTACCACCCTCCTTTGAGTCATAAACATGATGAGGGGTGTGTTGGTGCACACATTTGCTTGAAATGCATTGCCATGCCTTGTTTTGCCCTTTGCTGCTATCAAAACAGGTGCTGCAGGAATCTTTGGCCGGCCGACCATTTTTACTGCCGAACCGGCCATCCATTTATAGCCGATGGCTTCATTTGTGGTCGATGACCACTTCCCTTTGGCCGGTGACCATTCCTCATGGCCGGTGGCATCCCCCAGTGTCCAGAGAGTGTACCTTGGGACTTTTGCAGTCTTCAAAGGAGCAAAGTAGGGAAAACAGAGGCAGCTTGTGCATGGCATTGAATTTCCGGACGAAGCGAATCCGAGCACGCGTGCATCCCTCTTCCCGAGGCCTTTCAATACTTTCCTTAGCTTAATTAATTTGTTAATTAATTAGGTGGTCTGTATGGTTTATTTAATTAGCTTGTAGGTTAATTAAATTGTATTATTCTTTTGGTCCCTCCGGGCGAGGGCGAATTTGAAATAAGTGTGGGTGCGTGTGTGCATGTCTTCCAACCCCCACTTCTTTCTCCCTTTTACTTACCTGCTTTGATGGTTAGTATTAGGGCATGTTTAATTTAGCATACCTTATGCTAGGCATGCGTGCATTTATTCATCAGTCTTGCATGCACCGGGCTCGGCGCATCATGCTAACTGCGTAGTATTTCAAATCTAACTTGAATATGTGCTATTTAGTTGCATTCCACATGCCATCCTAGGATTAGCCGAGCCTATTCTAGTGACATTCTGTATGCGTTGCATTAGCCACATAACATGGACTTGGATCATACATTGATTGCTAACAAGTTCTTTGTTTTGGCTCGGGGTACTTGGTAAGTTTTTTATGTTTTAGCACCTTGCATGAGTGTGAATGTTAACATGAAAGCATGCTTACCATGTGGCTATATGCTTATGTGATATAAACTGCCTGAATGCCCGAGGGTGAAGGTTGGATTGTTTGAGTTGGAACAAACTCATTGAAATCTGTGTTTTAGCCTACTCGCGAGTAGCAAATCTCAAACCATTTTCCAAACAGGCGGATATGCAATGCTTTGCTCCAAATTAGGCGATCTAGTCTATACTTTTGTGTTGTGCGCATCACATAGTAAGATTAGCTAATTAATCGGAATAAGAACGCATAACGTTTTCAAAACGAGATATCATGGTTAGTAGAGGCCGATCTTCGGATCGGGTGAGAGGGGGTGCTCATAGCTGACCTTCCTCAATCGTACCCAAGTTCCCGAGCCGAGGCAACTTTGGTGATGACGGACACGTGGCCTTAGGCAAACGAGTCAGGGTTTCCTAAATTCCCCCATAAAAAATATTTAGATGGCGACTCTGTATCTGGCAAAGCAGTCTATGTTTGGCACTTCTTTCTAAAAATC
Source organism: Camellia granthamiana (assembly GCA_036172215.1). Classification (NCBI taxonomy): domain Eukaryota; kingdom Viridiplantae; phylum Streptophyta; class Magnoliopsida; order Ericales; family Theaceae; genus Camellia; species Camellia granthamiana. The sequence continues at coordinate 130,470,796 of CM069910.1, forward strand.
TGTTTTCTCAAAACGATTTGTCGGATTTGGACTCTTTGGTTCAGGTTAAGAACCGACACAAATCGAGTCCGAACTATAGCACGTGAGGCCCCACGAGGGCGCGTCTACAGCAGCAAAGGGAAAATGGGTGGATGAGTTGCCCAATGTACTCTGGGCATATCGGACGACACAGAGAAGATCAACTGGGGAGTCCCCATTTGCCATAGCATATGGCACAGATGCAGTTATCCCACTGGAGGTCAGCATCGCAGGGATCAAGACCCAAGGAGTTGAGAATGGGACCAATGAGGCATTCTTGGCTCGAGATCTGGATCTGTTAGAAGAAAGAAGGGAGAAAGTAGCAATTCAGCTGGGGGCATACCAGCAGCAGCTTGCTAGGGCTTACAACAAGAAGGTCAACCCACGAGAGTTTCAAGTTGGGGATCTCGTCCTGAGAAAGGTCATTTGCAACAAGAAAGATCCTAGAGAGGGCAAGCTTGGCCCAAACTGGGAGGGACCTTATAGAATCATCTCAGTCCTGGGCAATGGGACATATCGGCTTGAAGACATTGAAGGCAAAGAGTTGCCAAGACCCTGGAATACTTACAACCTGAAGTTTTTCTATCATTAGATTTCCTTTTGTTTTTTGAAGTCTTTTGTTATTAGCCGAAGTCATAATAAAATTTTAGCTCGATTTTTCGAACTTGTGAAAAATGATTGACCAGTCCTTAAGCGATGTTTCTGATTGAAACATGACGAATAACTTAGACTTATTAGATGGCAGAGTTGAATTATACTTGCATATAATAGAGTTGAACTAAGTTGGCGATGTTTCTAATTGAAACATGATAAATAACTTAGACTTATTATATGGCAAAGTTGAATTATACTTGCATATAATAGAGTTGAACTAAGTTGGTGATGTTTCTGATTGAAACATGATAAATAACTTAGACTTATTATACGGCAGAGTTGAATTATACTTGCATATAATAGAGTTGAACTAAGTTGGCGATGTTTCTGATTGAAACATGATGAATAACTTAGACTCATTATATTGTAGAGTTGAAATTATACTTGCATATAATAGAGTTGAACTAAGTTGAACTAACCTAGATTTGTTGTGTTGACAGAATGAAAACTTTGAATAATACTAAGTACATATCAGTTAGATTAAAAGAGAGACCGAGGTTGATAACCTCGGCCAATCTCTGTTTGAATTTGCTCTCGGCGACAAGATCATAGGTATATGCTTAATGTGAACATAAGTGAAACTTAAGTTCACATTAGGGAGCAGAGAGCTAGAGATTAATAAGGAAAGTTTAAAGTCTGGGAAGTCTTATCAAACATTTTACAAGCTGGAGTTGGCTTAAACACTTGTTAAAATTTTAGAAAAATTTACAAGTTAAAGATACGCCGAGGTAATATTACAAAGAAGTACATTCCTGGTTGCCGAGATGACCAGATTACCAAGCTTTGAGATAATTGAAGACAAAAGTCTTAATAATTGAAAGTAAAGTGGCAAGTTTTAGATAAACACTTGTGAAAACTTTCTTACAATGTTTTTTAAGTGTTAAGGCAAGACCGAGATAAACAGTCAGTAAGTATGTCCAAGGTATGTTAATCCAAGGAGACTACACAGCTAAAAGCATAAATTGAAGACATGCAAAATATTCTAAGAATGGAAGCAGTAGAGCTTACAAGCATACAAAACACTTGAAAGAAGAAATTATAGAATGCATTCAGATAAGAAAGTTCAAGTATAAAAAGGCACTTCGGCTTGATATTGAAAATTACTTGTTCAGAGTACAAAAAGGCACATCGGCCAAATAAAAGCTAAACATTGTTCAAAATCAAAAAAAAAAAAAAAAGCACAAGGTACAAGAAATAAAGAAAAGCTTCAAAACTAGACTATTCGGCATCATCGACTGGATGGGTTTGGGGCTCAGAAGACATCTGGGAACTCTTCTTGGTAGCCTTCTCAGCCGCAAGTTCAGCATCGATCTCTTCAAGAATCTGGTCGAGGCACTTCTCGGCGATAGGTGCCTCGGATGTTGTCTTCCCGGAGGAGGCATCTTTTGAGACCTCATCCCCCTCATCCTGAGTCAAGTCTAAGACTTGCTCATTCTGAGTTAGGGACTTGGCCCCAGCAGCTTCGGCCTTCTCAGACTTGTCAGCCTTGGCATCTTCCTCGGACTCAACCTTGTCCTCGGATTGGCTTGGAGTGGGGGGGAATGGCAAGACGAGGAGGTTGTTATCTCAGAGAGTTGAGTCCTGAGGGACAACCAACTCCTTCAAGGCAGCCATCCAACCAAGGGTGTAACCCTTGTTGCATGCCTTTTTCACTTGCTTCTTGTAGTCTTCGCAGATGTCAGCTGCCCCCTCGACATATGCCTTCTCATCTGCCGCTTTGATCTCAACGTCCTTTGTGGCTAAGGCAGCAAGGAGCTCAGCTTGGGCTTTGGCAGTTTTTGCTTCGGCTTCTTTCTTCTCGGCCTTGAAGACCTCAACAACAGCCTCTGCAGCCCCGGTCTTTTCTTCGGCCTCATCTTAAGCTTGCTTGGCTGCCTTAGCCTGGTCTATCAGCCCTTTCATCTTGGCCTCGGTGTTGTTCAGCGATTTGAGCAAGCCAGCAGCTTCCTTGGTCTTACGGGGCAACTCTATCTTAATGTCAAAGGCATGCATTACGAAGGAGTGGGCGTACTGGATCGCCTAGAAGAAATGGAAAAAAATAAAAGTTAATAAAACTCTCTAAGTATGGAAAAACAGAGATTGGAAAGTACTAAGTGTTAGGGGCTTACCTGTACAAAGTGTTGCAACATCAGAGCGAAATTCTCATATTCACTGACCTCGGCGTTGCGTTCGAAGTCTTGGGAAATGAGTAAGGCAGTAGAGAGGGCAACGACAACTTCAATGTCAGTCGCGCTGTCGCCGGCTCTGACTGGCTTGTCCTCAATTGTGATTGAAGGGGCCTAGGGGGCATCAGATTTCAAGGACCCCGAGGTTGTCGCAGACTTCGACCTCAGCTTCTTTGACCAGGTGGATTCGGAGGGAGCAACCTCTACGGGCCTCTTTTCGGCGGCAGAGGCATTTTTTTTTACCTCGGTTATTTTTGAGATCGGCAAGGTGTCCTCAGAGTCGATCTGAGTCACCGTTGCCTTGGCTTGGGCTTTCTTCAGCCTCTTTGGCTTCAGTTCGGGTTGAGATTGGGAAGGTGAAGATTGGACCGTGACAACGTTGGGGATGTCGGCCAAGACTTCTTCGGCAACAGCCTTCTTGCATCCCATCTCGTCGGAGGTCGCGGCAACTGTGACTCTTGTGCCGAAGTGAATTGCTGGCAGGGTAGTGGGAGGATTGACTGGATCGTAAGAGGACGCCTCGGCACTTTGGCGTCTTCAGCTACGAGTCCTGCCTGCTGGTGCGAGCAGTGGAGCTCAACGTCAGCGTTGGCATTAAGAAGGTGGAATCAGTTGTGGAGCAAAGGTTGATGGCTGTTCTGCTGGGTCAGAGGTTAATCCCTGGTCTAGCCTTGACGATGACTCGGCTTGAGGAGTTGTTGATGAAGGTAGAGACTTGCTCTTCTTCAGGACGTCGGGCATAATGGATTTGTATATAGGAATGTAGTTGAGTAGCAGAGGGGCTTTCTATTTGTCAACTGGCAAACCCAACAATTTCTTGAAATCCTTGCTGGGGTAGAATGTCTTGCGAAAGTCGTTGGGTGGTTGAGAAAGGGCTACAAAGTAAACAATAACCATTAGAACATATAAGAGGAATAACAGTAATAAAGACTTGCAAGCGAGAAAAGTGACACTTGGCTCTTACCATCTCCCTCTCTGAACACTGTTCGGCTTAAAGGGTAGAGGTGAATTTCATCCTCTGGTGGGAACTCCCAATTGCCCGAGACGATGAAATAATCGTCTCTAGCGCCCTTGTCGGAGTTTGGGAGGTCGGCGACAAGTTTGTATTCTGTGAATCTCGACTTAAGGTAATATATGTAGTCCTTTTCTGACTTCAGACCACACATGGTGCAGCAGTATTGGATGTCGGCCAGAGTTACCCTAGCATTTTCTCGGCTAGCTAGGGCAATTATACCATTAATAACTCGGTAAGAGTTAATGGCAAGCTACATTGGGTTTAGTTCGTAATAGTGAAGGACTTCGCGAAAGAGGATGTCAATGGGGAACCTAAGCCCACACTCAATAAAGGCTACTACTGGGAAAGGCATGGAGTCCCCATCAGGCATGATGGAGTCTTCCTCCCCTGCCAACCTAAGGTGGACATCAGCAGGAATGGCAAACCCCTGCCTGAAGTATTCTAGCTTAGTTAGAGTGTCTACCATTCATCTGAACATACCCATAACATCGGCTAAGTGGGGAAGATGTTGGATTTCAGAAGGAAGTGGTTTGTTAAGGTTTAAAGGACCTCGGCTTAAACTCAAATCAGAAGCAGAGGCAAGGGTTTTCAAGATCTAAGAGGAATTCATTTCAATTTTTCCTAAGGATAGGAGTTCCAAAACAAATCCCAAAACGTAAGACTATGCAAACAAGAATTGAATGAAGAAATTTGGAAAATACAACAAGAAAACATGGCAAAAAGTGTGATTCAGAATCAAGAATAGTGATAAACTATCAAGAACATCAAGATACGTGAAAACAGTGCATATACGTGCATACGGACAGTGAGTTAAAGATAGATTGAAATAATAGAAATCCCCAGACAAAACATGCTTTTTGATGGGATTCAAAACGCAAACAAGTCTATTCAAGAATGTGAATGCATTCACGAAAGCAGTGTACAGGAGCAACAAAATTCGAAACTAAAAGGAGGGGAACAGTGACTTACCGAGGAAAATGAGGCTAGTATGAAGTACGCCGGAGTCAAACGGTGGCAGTGAGCAAAAAAGAGCAGCAAAGGCTTCACCGGAGGAGGTGAATGGAGTAGCTGCAGAAAGCTTCGAGAAGGCAACAATGGAGGATTTGGGAAAAAAAGTTAGAGAGAGAGAGCTTGAACGAAAACGGTGATGTGAAAATGAAAAGACGAAGAAAGAGAAGCATTTTTTATCAAAACACGAAAGGGCGGCAAAATGGTATTGAATGTGCGTAAGACGACATGCCTGTCAAGCGACACACGGAAAAATGACGCAATCTGATGGTGCGTGTCAGGTACGGTTCAATAGGGACAAGACGCGTGGTAGAAACGGTTGAGTTACTATGCGTGACAGCTTATACGCGTGTAGAAGCTCTTGGAGATCTTTATTTAATGAAGCAAATACCTCGGCTATTGGAATAATCTCGATTAAAGAACTTGGAAAAACTTGGTCCTTAGTTCTAAGGCATTGATGAAAACAGACTACAAGCCTTGGTCATATGGAGCCGACGAGTGATGACCTCGGTAATGAAGGATAGAGCAAGCTTAGCTGAAATGCTATATGGTCAAATGATATAGGTTCCATCACCTCAGGATGCCGAAGTAATAGAACCTAGGGGGCAGTTGTGGGGACATATTTTTTTAATAGCAACACGTGGCCAAGGTGGCACTGAAGTGCCAGCCGATGTGTCACGTGTCCTGGTCTTGATGCCGAGGTGATCTCAGCTAGGTCGAGATTACCTGCGAAGATACAGGAATCCGAGATGAACGGATAAGGGATAAAAGTCCTAGAATGGGGGAGGACTTCAACCTAGATAAGGGTAAAGCTTTTAGGGAGTTTATCTTTATCTATTAGAGAGTCCAGAATAAACATTGAGCCAGAGTCCAAGAGGAGCTAGGCTTCTACAGGGATCAGGTTAGTGCTGGCTATAAAAGAAGGGTACTCTCGTGGGTCTAAGGTACGCTTTTTGTATTCTGACTTATGAGTTAAACACAATTGGTTATCTTTGAGAGATATTGATTACTGACTTAATCGTCGGAGTGCTCCTGGGTGGACGACCACAGCCGGAATCTCATCTTTCTGTGACAGGTCGTTCGGGCGCAATCTAATCTACTGGTGTTCTCCAGCTGAGTACCTGTTTGGCGGTGTGGTCGGAAATCAACACGCACAGAATTTAATCAAGTTTCTTTCATGATTTGGAATCTATTAATTAATTAGTTTGCCTTGATTATTTTCAATTAAGGTTGAAGATGAAACATTATATTTCGTAGTAATTAAATATATGATCTGATTGTATTTTCTTAAATTGTGATTTAATTGATTAATCGTTATTGTCTCTTTGTGATTAATTTAGTAAATTTGGGATGTGAATTTAATCAAGTTTCTTTCATGACTTGGAATCTATTAATTGATTAGTTTGCCTTGATTATTATCTTGTTGAATTCGAATATTAGATTTCTATTGTGATTTGTGCAAACGGATGTATTACATGATTTGATTTTGGACCTACAGGTGAGGAAGAGCGTAAATAAGATGATTATTTTTTAAAAGAACTTAACGGTTGTATTTTTTATAATAATTGAGATTGATTTCCAAACTATTGTGAAAAGAATCAAAGAAACCATTCAGATTATGTCATTAATTATTATGAATGCTTAAATGTGGATTTTGAAACCTTAATTTTATTCTTCTAATTAGTTTATTCTTTTATTCAATCATTTATTTGTTTATTTAATTATTTATTTAGTGCATCATTAGATTTAATTTTAATCAAACAAATATTTGTTCACTAGATTAGAGTCTATTTAAATTTGAAATTGATTAGTTTCCGCAAAAATCATAAGTCCCTTTGGATTCAACCTTGCATTCATTAAATTATAATATGGTACGGTTCGTACCTTTGCGACTATAATTAAAATTAACACATCATAAGGGAGTGGGGCAGAAGTTTGGTGTTGGTGTGATTTTGTTTGACGTAATGGGAAATCTAGAATTTGTTTGCTGGTCGGAGGTCTTGTTCAGACATTGAGAAAATTTCGAATGAGAAATTTAAGGGGAGGAGTGTTAAGTGGAGGAATCAAGTTGCTTGTTGATATTTTTAGAAAAAGTTTATATGTTTTGAGTAAAAAAAATACTTGATTGACTAGGAGTAAAAAAATAAAAATAATAGAAATAATAGAAATAAAAATTACAACAAATATATGCAGAGAATTTTTTATGATTTTGGATTAAATTGCTATGTCAATTTTTTTGTTAAAAATAATAGAAGGTTTGCCACACTTTCCAATATTAATAGTGGACAATGCAAAAATTTCAAGTCAAAGTACAAAAATTAGATCAAATGTCAAAGTATCCTCATTTTCATCTTCATTTGTAATTTAAATCCTAATCCAAATCCAAATCAAATCCTAACACTGATTGTCATCTTCCATCAATAATTTAATTTAAAATTTTATTGAATGAAAAATTGAGTTAAAAATTAAAAATTAAATTGAAGTACGCTTATGGTAATAAATTAGGGTGCTCGTCACACCTTGTTTTCACAAGCATCTGACTCAACATAATAATTCGGTTCTTTATTTAAAGAAAATAAATACATAATGTTATGAGTATTGTTAGGCTTTTTGTAATTGACAATCTGTTTGAACAAAATTTCATTCAATTGTAATTGCATTTGTTCTTTTGATTTTATGAGAATAAGAGTGTTTAGATACAAATTCAATCCAGTTTGTAGTTTATACTTGAGCAAAGCAGTTTGTGTTGAAGCAAAGATATGTGCGCTTGAGTGGAAAAGCAATTTGTGCGATATGCTTGCAGCTTTTCGGAGAAAAATCTTGCAACATTAAAAAGTTCGCTTGAGTGACCAAAATTACGCTTGAGTAGTGTAAGGCAGTTACAGTTACTTAGAAATGTGTTTTTGGATCAGATTTAAGATGAGACTCTTAGATTTGTACATTTATGAATTGAGAGTGATCAATGGATTAAGAAGTTTTATGTTAAAGATAATCAAGAATTTACCATTCAAATACACTTTCCTAGAGTTATATTCATTGGTGGATTCTAGAGAACTTGAGCTTGAAAACTTTGGTGGATTTTGAAATGGCTCATTGTTATGTATTTAACATTGGCGTTGTGGATTTAACGTTGGGTGAAGCAATTCCAAGGTGAAGACGGTGTTGGAAGAGGCACAACGAGTTGGGTTCAATTTAGGCATAAATTTGCTAAGTAATTGAGGGTCCCCTCGTATAATTCCATTATCTTCCTAATGAATTGTTTTGTGACATTGGCCTATGATTTTTTATTTTTTATTTTAATCACAATTCCTTTAAGTTTCAATTTTGTCATTTCCGTATCAAAGTTGTCAATTTGATCCTAGCTCTAACATCCGTCTACATTGATAACGTGAACAATATGGATAAAAGATAATTTTAGTCCCTAAAATATGAGTTCATTGTCATTTTAGTCCTTTGAGTTCTAATTTTGTCATTTTGGTCCTTAAAATTGTCAATTTGAGTAAATTTAGTCCTATATCTAAAGTCAGTCTACATTGATAACAAGAGAAGTATTTTATCTTTGTTTTTAGGTTAAATTACATTAACAACCCCTCTGTTTTGTTGAAATATCACTATCACCCCCTTTAATCCTTAAAATTACACTAACACATCTTGTTAACTTACTTTGTTAAATGCAATAGCTAAATGACTATAATACCTTTCTAGATTAGTCAAATTTCATCTATCAGCCATTACCCTCAACTTTATTCGGCGTTGGTTTGGAAAGTGATTTTTTTACTTTTTGGATAAAATACGAAGAGAAAAAAACTGTTGTGTTTGGGCATAACTTTTTATCTTTTTAAGTAAAAATGTATAAAAAGTAAAGAAAATGAGAATAAATCTTTGACTTTTTTGTATAACTTTTTAAAATTTTAATTTTTTTGATGACTTTTTGACATTTTAACTATATTAGCCTCATTCCAAACGACCCCTTAATCTCTTTCACCCTACAATGGTCATGATTTGGGATTTGAGTTACTACCCAAAAAAGAGAGATACATGAGAAAGATGTTGTGTATAGTAATGCAATACAATAGGGTATATATTCAAGATAAATAAACATATCATATATATATATTAAAAGTAGTATTTTTCCTTTACTTATGTGGCACATTCTAAAGGTTTTTTTTTTTTCTTTGTTTCTCTAAAAAAGTCATATCAACATGCCTTTCTATTTACCTATAAAGTTCTACACAAACTGAATTTCAATTATAATAACCAATTTTATATGGATTTTATTTGAGAAATACTTATTTTTCATATATATAATTATAATTTAATTATTATGACATTTGGAAAAAAATTATTTCTACGTGGCATATTTCTCTTCTCTTCTGTTTTTCTTTTTTCCTTTTTTTTTTCCCCCAAGTGCCGTGTAACATACCGTTATACTTAATTATTTCTAAAATCTAATATTCATTATAGGAAATGGCACTTTTAGCGACTAAATTGGCGACTAAACAATTTTTTGTCGCCAAAAGTGTTGGAATTACAAAAGTGTTGGAATTAGCGACCAAATATTTTATTAGTCGGCAAAAATAAAAAGATTTAGCTACTAAAGTATTTTTGTCTGTGTATATTGCTTATCGGCGACTAACATAAATTTAGTCGCTCATAATGGCACAATTGGCTACTAAATTATTATTTAGTCGCTAACTATTGAACAATTGCCGACGAAAGAAATTTTTGGTCGCCAAATAATGTAGTTGTTAAATTTTTAAATTGAGAAATATAGCTTATTGGCGACCAAACAATATTTTTGTCGCTAAATATTCCATCATCGGCTACTAAAAAATGTTTAGTTGCTGATAGTATATATTTTTAGGCTACTAAATTATTTTTTAGTCTGTGTTGTATACCTGTTGCCGACAAAATAATGGTTAGTTGCCAATTGGCAGCAGATCATATGTGCCAATGATTCAGTTTTGGTGACTAACAAAAACATTAGTCGCTAAATCTTTAAATGTTTTACATTATTTTCGCGCCTATCTCACACATTTTGCCTCTCTTTGTATACACACAGGCACAGAACATCTCTTACTCTAGACTAGCAAACCACACGACCTCGCAACTCACCAGCAAACCTCATGACCTTGCAACCTCACCACTGTCGTTCCCCGTATGCCGGAAATCACCACAGCCACCGTCGCTAACAGGTTCACTCCTTTTCACTCTCTTACTCTATCGCTCTCTGTCTCAGTCTCACTCTCTCTATCTCGCTCTCACTCTCTCTCTATCTCTCTCTCTCTCTCTCTCTCTCTACCCCTTCTTTTATTTTCCCAACTGTGAACTCTTGCTCTAGGGTTTTTATTCTACCCATTGTGGTTAATTTTTTCTTAATTTCTAAAATGGGTTTCTTTAAAGTGGTTTCATTACTAGAGTTTTATGGGTTTGATGTTGTAAATAGGTTTGATTTTAGGGTTTGATACCTTTCCCCCTATTTTTCCTTTCTCTCTCATTTGTTTCAAAGCCCTAATCCATTGATTGTGTATCTAATCTCATGTATTCTGATTATTTTCGTTGAAATTTTCTCTCTCATGTATTCTACTTATCATTATTTATGTAAATCTGTGTATGAAATTTACATACACAGATTATCTGATTTGTGTATGTATTCTGAGATTGAGATTACATATGTATGTTTTTTCAAATTAAGTTTACATTTAAACTGAAGATGGGGTTTAAAGTTAAACTGTAAGTTGAATCTTCAGTTTACAGATTGGGTTTACACTAAGCCTAGCAACACATGAATGAGTTTACATTTAAATGGATTAAACTGAATGGGTAATTTGTGATTGGGTAATCAGTTTAGAGCCGAGGGCGAAAATTAAGTTTAAATTAAATTAATATGTATTATGAGATTGGGTAATCTAAACTAAATCATACACAGATAATCTATGTATGTATTCTCATCAGTTTAAATATAATCTCAATCAAAGTGATGTATTATGACATGTGAGTGATGTATTAGTTGAGTATATAAATATTTTGTAAACAGCTGAGTTGGTGTAATGAGAATATGTGATTCAGTCTTTCTATAGTTTTACAGTGTGCTTCAATTTGATAACTGCCTTTAATTATCACACTTTCCCCCATGACTTGACTCGCCATGTGTCCTTTACATAAAAAATCATAAGTCATTTGTGATCTGCTGCCATCTTTCATGTACTAGCTTATCGACAGACCTCTTAAAGAAAATTTGATACAAACAACAAGAGGGGTTGAACCCTATGTTGAGCAGGTGGAGTGCAAACCCATTGACCAACTAGGCTAGCCCTTAGGTGTACATGAACTCTCACCTTGATTATTAGAATGTGGAAATTTAGAGACCTACAGTAATGTGATTAGGCTAAGATGAAGAAACTTGTAAACATATGACAAACCCTTATTTTTGTAATAATAGACGGATAAATGGTTATAAACTCCAATGTCCGGGTTCAATTCTCATTGTTGTGTTCTAGACATAACAAATGCCTGCTATTTATGGATAAATGCAAGTATTTGAAATTAATTTGTAAGATTAAGTTCAAAGGATTGCTCCTTAAAGAGATTTATTGTCATAAAAAAATAAACAAAATAGCCCAGTTTGCAAACTTGCCATTTCTACAAAATGTTTATACATAATTTGGAAATTATACCAATCTTAAACTTTGGCCATGTACTTAAAAACTTGTGAATTAATCTCAAAGTTGGATGTAAATTTGGCAGCAGAAGTGTCAAATTAGGCAACTTCCATTACTCTGAAAATTAGTATTGTACGGTATCTTCTGTTCCAAATCTATTTGTTTAGAGATTTTTATATTTTAAGATTCTCAAATATTCCAATTAATGGTTGTGAGTATTTGTGATAGGGAGCCGGAAATTTTTGATAACAGAAAAACTTTGACATATTACTTGTTTTGCATCTAACAACTAAGGCAAACCATCAGTCAAAAAAAGAACATATGAGCTGGAAACCATGAAAAGTTGTCCGGTTGATTTTGGAACTAGAAACCATGTTTGATAGTTCTTGTCTCCTCAATGAAATTCACAAGTCCATCAGTAAGCACAGTGACTTGAAAAGTGTTTGTATCTACAAAGAACAACACACAGTGTTTCTTCACTCCCATTATTTGATTACTCTTTGATATGTGGGACACAACTCATCCATGAATTACTCGTGTAGTTTACATATTGCAATTTATTTAGCATATCTTTTTTGTAATTTCTTTCTCCTCCCCCCCCCCCCAAAGAAATATAAATAAATAAATCCAGCTATGGTGACTTGCCATGAAAGGTCTCAATAAATATGATTATGCCGGCCCTGGGTACTAAAAAAAAAAAATTATATTTTAAAAGTCAAATTTATTATTAGACAACTCACTTACCACTTCGTCTGCTTCATTTTCCACCTTATCAATACTCCCAAGCTGTTTGAGTTGTGCATTTCATATTACACATCTTGACTACTTTCCGATGTACCTAAAAAAAGATATTACACATATTGACCATCATCCATACTTAGCCTCTTTTCTTTTTTATTATTTAAATTCAATACTTAGCCAATTTTTGTTTCTGCTAACTCTAATTTTAGATTGTTTAATTCCCTTACAATAACATAGATTTGTGTACATATTGATAGCAATAAAATTTGATGCTTTCATCAATTATTACAAAATCACATATTAACAATTGTGTCGCAAGTGGTCTGACACTTCTTTTTTAGAGAAGTTATTTGATATTCTTGAGCATTGACTCAATAATTTCAGAATTACAAATTATTTTGTTAGAATTATTTATTTTTCTTTTAAAAAAGGCCGATAATATTTTTCTAAATCCAAGAAGGATCAATATCTATTTTAGAGAGTTTGCACCTCATGTTTATATTTTTCTAAATCCTAAAACTCCCATTTCACAAGATTTGAGGATTTCAAAGACAATAGATATAGAAGAGGTTGAGGACCATGTGCCCTTTCTTCGTTGATACGCAATTCCATTGTTGAGTATTTTTGTTTATTTGATGTCCATGCCTACGTTAATATTTGCTTGACCTGTAGGGTTCAAAAGATGGACAAGAGTTGGATGATGATAAAAGACAGGTTGACAAGTAAAGAGTACCAACAAGGTGCTAAGTCATTTATTGACTTCGCTACGAAGAATTTAGGCCCACACGATGACATTCGTTGTCCGTGTGTGGATTGCTTGAATGGCACAAAACACAGTCGATAAGTTGTATGGCTGCATTTGATTCGAAGAGGAATCGCGTGTTCTTATAGAACTTGGGTGCACCATGGGGAACATGTTCCATTGTGTCATGATCAGCCTAGTGTGTCAAACGATGATGGTGAAAGACATGGAACTATAATTTCTGACATTGATGATAATTTGGGCGAGTTACCTACTATGTTGGAAGAGATTTACATGAGTGGCCTCATGGATGATCATATTGATGAAGAACCTAATAGCTCGGAGAGAGAAAATTTAGTGAAGTTCATTAGGTTGTTTGATGATGCTCGACGCAAAGTGTACCCGGAGTGTGAAAAGTTTTCCGTGTTGTCCTTCGTTATTAAGATGCTTCATATTAAGGTGTACAATAAATGAAGCAACAAATCTTTTGATATGGTTATGCAAGTTTTTAAAGACATTCTCCCAAAGTGTGATGAAACTATTCCATGGACCCTTTATAAAGCGAAAAAGTTCTTACGTGAATTGGGTTTGGGATACGAGGCCATTCATGTATGCAAGAATGATTGTATTTTGTTTTGGACTTGTGACAACTGACGGAATGTAATTTGGACCCGTTGGTTGGGAGTTAGAGCCGAATACGCCTTAAACTTACTCAAAAAATGGCGTTTCGACGGCGAAAATTCAAGACAGCCCCCGAACCACCGTGTGACTCTCACGAGCAACTTTCCCATGACAAATACAACTTGTGACAACTGACGGAATGTAATCCGGACCCGTAGGTTGGGAATTAAAGTCAAATACGCCCTAAACTTAGTAGAAAAAGGGCGTTATGAGGGCGAAAATTCAAAACAGCCCCTGAACCACCATGTGCCTCTCACGAGCAGCTTCTCCATAACAAATAGGACTTGTGACAACTGACGGAATGTAATTCAGACCCGTAGGTTGGGAGTTAGAGCCGAATACGCCCTAAACTTTCTCGACAAAGGGTGTTTCAGGGGCAAAAATTCAAAACAGCCCCCGAACCACCATGTGCCTCTCATGGGTAGCTTCTCCATGACAAATAGGACTTGTGACAACTGACGGAATGTAATTCGAACCCGTAGGTTGGGAGTTAGAGCCGAATACGCTCTAAACTTAGTTAAAAAAGGGCATTTTAGGTGTGAAAATTCAAAACAACCCCTGAACCACCATGTGACTCTCACAGACAGTTTCCCCATGACAAATAGGATTTGTGACAACTGACATAATGTAATCCGGACTCGTAGGTTGGGAGTTAGAGCCTAATATGCCTTAAACTTACTCGAAAAAAGGTGTTTCGGAAGCAAAAATTCAAAACAGCCCCCAAACCACCATGTGACTCTCACAGGCAACTTCCCCATGACAAATAGGACTTAAGACAATTGACGGAATGTAATTCGGACCCATAGGTTGGGAGTTAGAGCCGAATACGCCTTAAATTTAGTCAAAAAGGGCATTTCGGGGGTGAAAGTTCAAAATAGCCCTCAAACCACCGTATGACTCTCACAAAAAGCTTTCCCATGAAAAATAGGACATATGACAACTGACGGAATATAATTCGGACCTGTAGGTTGGGAGTTAAAGCCGAATATGCCCTAAACTTACTTGGAAAAGGGCTTTCTAGGGGCAAAAATTCAAAACAGCCCCCGAACCACCGTGTGACTCTCACAGGAAGCTTCCCCATGACAAATAGGACTTGTGAAAACTAACGGAATGTAATTCGGACGCGTAGGTTGGGAGTTAGAGCCGAATACACCCTAGACTTAGTCGAAAAAAGGGCATTTTAAGGGCAAAAATTCAAAACAGCCCCCAAACCATTGTGTGGCTCTCACGGATAATTTTCCCATGACAAATATGACTTGTGACAACTGACGGAATGTAATCCGGACCCGTAGGTTGGGAGTTAGAGCTGAATATGTCCTAAACTTAGTCGAAAAAGGGCGTTTCGGGGGCGAAAATTCAAAATAGCCCCCAAACCACCGTATGACTCTCACAGGACAAATAAGACTTGTGACAACTGACGGAATGTAATCTGGACCTATAGGTTGGGAATTAGAGCCGAATACGCCCTGAACTTAGTCGAAATGGGGCATTTCAGTGGCGAAAATTTAAAACAGCCCCCGAAAGAAAAAAGTTTTGTTGAAGTGCACATTGTTTGGTTCTGCATTTTGGTTTTTATTGTTGTTGCCATGATGGATCATCCAACGATTGTTATCCTCTTCCACTTTAATTGTCTTTTCTCAAATTGGAATGATACTATATCCATGTGTTGTTAGTTATGATTTTCTGAGCATCTGTTTTGAGATTTTTTGTGGTTAGAGGTGTTTAGTGAATACAATTATTTATTGGAGAAGCAAAGTAATGGAAAATTAAGGGAAAAATATTCAAAAACCAATATTAACTCATTTTACGCCTTGTTATATTATATTAATTTTTTAAATGTACACAAGTGTGTTATATTAAATTTAAGCTTTTATACAAGTATCAAACTCTGAATGGTGTTTCTGAGGCCATGTGCTTCATGAGATATCAAGTATTCTTTCTTTGATGAACCATTTATAGGTGTCTCAACATACATTTCTACATATTTCCTTTTGTGATTGAACTTTATTTTTGTTATTATTTTTCTCACATGTTGTAATATCCTTAATGAAGTGGCACTGATAGACATTAATAAGTAGGGATAGTTTTATATCCAATCTAATGATTCAAGTGCCTTTTGCAAACAATTAATGAAGAAGTTGGTAAAAAGAATACTTTCTATTCACATTGGGCTTTGATATTGGTCTAGCCACAGAATTTGGATAGATGTTGCATACAAATAGAAGATTGTTACATTAGCTTTACGTTAGTAATGACAGATTTACTAATGATTGTTCTGCATTTAACAATGTTCCTTATAACAAAAGACTTTAGAAAGACTGATAATTGATTCATCATGGAAGGTTGCTTCTTTGATATGTTATTTGTCACTTGTTGCCAAATTCATTCATGAAGTTAGACATTTTTGGGTCCAATTCTAACGTTTTTGTTTTGTTTTGTTTTGTTTTTTTTTTTTTTTTTTTTTTTTTTGTAGATGACATTGTTGTGTGGACTTGTGGATAATCCATTTTGGTGTATGGAGAAGAAATTTCACTTTTGTATAGAACTAATATAATACTTTTGTCGTCCCCGGCTTTTGTGCAGTTCATTATTACTGATACAGAAAACTTTTGGTAGCCAACAGATAATTACTGGCATGGTACATAGATCACCTTCTGTCGTCATACATATATATGACCTTTTGTCGTGGTACATAGATGTACTTTTGTCTTGGTACATACATCACCTTTTGTTGTGGTACAGATTACGATAGTAATGTGTACCATGCCAAATGGTCATTTCACATGGTAGTAAATATAATTTTTTGTATACGGAGGGCTTTTATTTTTGTATGATTCTATATTTTGTATGGAATTATTATTTTAGTTTGGACAATAATTGGTTTGTATGGATTTTGACATTTAAAGTTATTTATTTTTTGTATACAGATGCAGATTGTGGAACGATTGATAGTATATATATCATTTTGCTTATATACGTATTATAGGTTGCATGGAATATAGACAAGTTATGGAGAAATTATAATTTTGCAATAAAACATAATATCATGTTTTTTGCGACTAAACAATTAGAAGTTTAAAAGAAGTTGGGAAAATAGTTTGGGCGACTAAAAGTTTTGTAGCAAAAAAAAAAAATCAAACATTTGGTGACTAAAAGTTTTGTAGCCAAAAGAAAAGAAAAATATTTGGTGACTAAAAGTTTTGTAGCAGAAAAAAAAATCAAACATTTGATGACTAAAAGTTTTGTAGCCAAAAGAAAATCAAACATTTGCTAACTAAGATATTTCGTAGCTAAAACCAAAAGCTGAAGAATAAAAACACTTTTGCCGACTAAAAATTTAGTAGCCAAAAATGTGGGACTTTTGGCAACTAAATGTTTAGTAGCCAAAACAAAAACTATTTGTCGACTAAAATTTTAGTAGCAAAAATGTGGAACTTTAGGCGATTAAATGTTTAGTAACCAAAAAAATTTGACTTTAGGCGACTAAAATTTTAGTAACCAAAACACAAGTTACTTTAAGCGACTAATATATTTAGTATCTAAAAACTTTTTCCGCAACTAAAATTGAGGCTTTTGGCGACAAAAAAATTGGTCGCCGAAATTTTTTTATTTAATTTTATTTCCAACCTTTTGGCGACTAAAAATTTAGTCGGCAATTGAATACATTTGGCGACTAAAATAATTTTAGTCGCGAATTAGCTTTCCCGACAATTCTTCTACTGCTAATTCTGCGACCAAATAATTTAGTTGCTAAAGCCCTTTAGCGACTAAAAATTGACTTTTGGTGACTAAAAATTTAGTCGCCAAAAGAGAAAATTCTTGTAGTGATTTAAAAGATTTCTACTTAATCTAAACTACCCATAAATAAAATTTAAAATAATTATATGCACTAAAAAAATACTTTACGAATTAATTTTCTTCTACTTTTTTCACTTTTATTCAAGTATTCCATTTTTATATTAAAATTGAATATATTTGTTATTCTTTTCTATCTTATTTATATTTTATTATTAATTTATATTGAGTTTCTTATTTAACATGGAGTTGTTTATTAGGAAAAATTTGTATTTAATTTAAACTTTATATACACACACATATATATAAAATTATATATAATATGTATAAATAGTTTTAAAATAGATGTTAAAGAAAAATTAATACTCAACATAATTAATTTATCTATTTTTTCTTAATCTAACTGCAGCATACTTATATTTAATTTTTTTTAAATATATATTTTTTTATAACTTCCATTCCTGTTTTTTTTATTATTTCCAACTGAATAAAATAAATAAATAATTAGAATTACTTTTAATTGTATGTTACTATTTTTCTTTTCAATTTAACTATTATTATCAATGTCAAATTGAATATTTATTTTACTATATTATAATTTAATATAATATATAATTATTATATATTTAGAAATATGTTGCATATTATTCTTTTATAATGCATGTATTGCAACATATTTCTAAAAATAATTTATATATAGACATATATAAATAATTTAATTTAATTTTATAAAATAGTATTTAAAAAGAAAAAAAAACACAGGTCAACTACCAGTGGCATAATATAATTGGAATTAAGACCAAATTAATTCAAATTGTCAACTTTGAAGACCAAAATGACAAAATTAAAACTCAAATTATTAAAACAACAAGAAACACATACATTAGAGACTAAAACTATATTTTATCTATATTATCGTTATCAATGTAGACAGACATTAGAATTAGGACCAAATTTACTCAACCAGACAATTTTGAGGACCAAAATGAAAAAATTAAAACTCAAATGACTCAAACGATAAGAAACACCTATTTTATAGACTAAAACTGTATTTTATCTACATTCTTGTTATCAATGTAGACGGACATTAGAATTAGGACAAAATTGACTCAAATAGACAACTTAAAAAGATAAAATTGAAACTTAAAGGACTAAAATGACAAGGAACGCATAATTTAGGAACTAAAACTATTTTTTTTATCAAATTTAATTAATAAATTTTAAATTTCATCCTGTATATTGAACAAATTGTTTGAGTTTAACACTTAAATTTTAATCACACAAATTTTTAACTCAAAAATTCAAAATTCACTTTTTAGTACTGAACTTTTAATTTTCAATTTTATTAAACAGATGGACTCACCGGTGCAACTTAAACTCAAACTATGTATAACCACATGCTAACTTCACATGATATCAAAACTTAAACTAAAACATCTTAAATAAAACTTGAACCACTTGCCATTGGAGTTTACAATGACTTTGATCATGATGGAGGCCCGATGCCATTAAAACTAGAGCAGCATTTGGACGATGGTAAGAAAGAGTATTAATTACTTGCTTCGAAACAATCATATATGACTCAAAAGAGAAAAATATCAAATAAAGTTTATATGGTTTTATACAAAATTTTGGGTAGATTACACTTTACTGTCTTAAATTATTACTCAAGCCTCATTTGAGAACAAGTTATTTTAATAATTTTTTAGTTTTTTACGAAAAGATACACAGAAAAATAGAGAGAGTGATGTAACAACTTATAATGACTTTTTTACTTTTTTGCTAAAATACTCAGTCCCCAAACGAGGCCTCAATATCATTTTACTCCGTTCAACTAAAACTTGACACAACATGGAATGTGAACAGTAATAAAATCACGCAACAAAAATAGTTGCAACTCAATCCAAAGATTAATAGAAATATAAGATAAATAAGAGAATTCTCTCAACAAGTGTTTATAATAAATTAAAACTGTTTTGCCCTAAAGCTTACAAGCTTATTTATAATAGAATGAACCCTAATTCAACTAAAAAAATAAACCAGAAAAGATAACGCTCGTTAATCAAGTCTGAATCAAAGAGAATATGAAAATTATCAAAAATAGAAAGATTGGAGTTAAGCTCAAATTTGAAAACTAGAATAAAAATTGCATATTCAAAAAAAAAAAATACTAAACTTAAACGGATCCGTCTAGACCAAGTAATTAATGAATCAATTATTTCAAAAATGGAAAAATGGCAAAATTGGAGGCTTAAACATTGGAATTTGGTCGAAATTTATCATACACCATGGCAAAGCGATAGGTATTGGTCATGACATCGTTTTTCATGTCTCGACCGAATTTCACACCATTCCAAACACGTGTCATCTTGCGTCTACTAGAGCCTTTTATCTTTACCCTGTTTGTCCAAGAGCTTCAAAAACTCTATTGTCAAACACTATGCATCAACACTACACTTATCAATCAATTTGTACAAATTTGAATCATTTGTTATTGCTATGTTACATAAATAGATAAAAATTTGACATTTAATTTGCTATGGCATCTTAAATATTGTAGAATGTCTAAAATAATTATTGATGTATTTTTAATAAATTTGTATGTCAATAAAGAGAAGAAAAAAAAAATTCTTTAATTTTATGACAAAAAGATAGATGAAACTAAGATCTTCTAGAGTGATTTTAGAATAATTTTTTAGAAGACTGGCATTTAATTTTGGATAAATTACATTTTATTCCCTTTATGTTTGGCCATTTTTTCACTTTGGCCCTTAAAGTTTGTTTTTGTTCACTTTAGCCCTTCATGTTTTAAATTTTTTCCCAATTTACTCTTAAAGTTAATTTATGTTCAAAATTATACAGAAAACAACACATTGACAATTATGTGGCATAAAAATATTTTATTATATATAACTCATACTTCTAACACAAATTCAAACCCCAATATAATAATATTTTTTATATTATGCGAAGTTATCGTGACATTTTCTATATAATTTTAAATAGAAATTAGTTTTAGAAGTAAAATAGAAAAAATTTAAAATATGAAGGGCCAAGGCAGGAAAAGACAAACTTTAAAGACCAAAGTGGGAAAGTGGCCAAACATAATAGGGACAAAGTGTAATATATATATATCAACAAAAAGAGACTTAAATGATGAAAAAACCTTACAAAGAATGAAGAAATGCATCAATAAATTGGAGACTAGTGCAGAGGTCATCATAGTAAAACAACCAAATTCCAACTACATAGGCACTAAGGAGCACACGAAATCATATGACAGCACCAGACCAGCTGTTGGTGAGGAACCAATAGCAAAGAAACAATCCTAAACAGCCACAAGACTATGCCTCAAATCCCAATCAATACAAAGGCAACAACACAAATACACAAAAGCAACAACTTAAAAACAAAACTTGATCTGCCTAAGGTTCAAAACAATGTCCTGATCAGAGTAAGAAAAGCCTGAAAGGTTGGATTTGGCCTAAAGAGCAACTCTCCACTTGACAATCTCACACAAATCATTAAGGTTGGGTTAGCAGCCATTAAAGATGCAGTCATTCCAAAGTTTCCAGATTGACCAGAGCATAACCTGTGATGCCCCAAAATTTGAGGACGTCATAATAAAGTTTAAAACTAAAAATCAATTTTTTTTAATTAAGAACTAATCATTGTTGCCACCAAATTTGCCATCATCGATTAATTTAACAAAACAGAAATTAAAAGTTCTTAAATTACAACTCCAAAGCAAGCTTAAAGCTTGGTCTTAGTACATTCATGACAGAAAAACACAATTTTTTTTTTTAAAAAAAAGAAAAAAAAGAAAAGAAAAGAGAAAGCTAAAGAAAACTAGATAACTCAGGAAAGAGGCTTATGGGACTTGGGCACACTTCAGGCTAACCAAAGCTGAACGTCATCTTTCGACACCTCGATGTTTCCTTCAGTTTCTTTGAAACTAGGGCAACGAGAATGTCAATGAGCGATGAGCTTAATAAGATACTACAACCCGAAAATATCCACTCCGATAATAATACTCACAAATAATCAATACTGTGTAGTAACAGAGTAACAAGCAACGTTTAATACAATAAGCATAACAAGAATGCTAGTAGTTGAAATAATAACAATAAATAATAAGAACACTGGCAAATGGAAGCAGTAATTCATCATAAGAAAAATACCAAACTTTTCTTTTGAATTCTCATGGGTTTAGTTTATTAGGTAAGTCTAACTAACTCCCTGCGGAGCACCATTTCCACTCAACCACTAAGCAATGGCCACGGGCAATTCTAACTCTCCCTTGGTCAAATATTCAAATGTTACTTGCTATAACTACCAATGATGCCCACGCACCAGGGTTACGTACCCCGAGTCATGATATCACAGTCTGTCCCAAGGGAATAGTCTATGTTGTAACACCCACACCACTAACCTTATCTTGCTTATATTGATAAGAGCCAAAATACATTCTTGTGCCACGTTAGGGTTCGCAACTCACTTGTGCTAGAATCTAAACCAGGCTCACCTGATCACTTTTAACTTTTAATGCATCGGTTCAAGTTTCTTTACTTCGTCAAATTCACATTTTGATACATGTGCGAGTTTTAGTTTGAAAACCACAGTGACATAAGCTTTATATAGCACGACACAACAATGTATGGCAACCAAAATGAATATTACAGAAATGTCTTAGGAGTCATCACAAAATTTCTTAGAATTTTCCACACTTCTTATTTTCAACACTGAATTATTGGACTAAAAATAATGAAACCCATACCAAACAAAGTTCAATTATTACAATATTTTAACTGGTGCTATTTCATTGAGTTAGGAAAATATTTTGAGAAGAATTCCAGGGCTAAAAATGATGTTAAGATGGAGAAATAAAATCTGGAAGAAAAACGGATTTCTGGGACAGTAAACTATAGCAACTTCCAACATAGGTAATTTGTATTTGAAAAATAAAACGCGGCCTCAAACAATGTCAAAAAGAGGTAAGGTCAGAATTTTTTGCTAGATATTTGAGTTGAGAACACATTTACAGAGGAGCTTGAAGACTAAAAACCAATGAAAGATAGTCAAATAAATTTTGCTAAGAAAATTGGACAGATTCTGTCGCATTTTAGTAAAACTGTAATTTCTCCTCTTAGGCTTATCCATTTTCTGTGAAATTGGTAGAAAATGAAAGATAACTCATATATATAACTATCCCAAGTGGTCGTGCAGAAAAATACCATTTGTAGAGAAAATGGGATCTGTTTGAATTCACTATTTCTACTGTGTTGTAAGCAACACTTAGGATAAATATTTATTTCGGTAAGAAAATGGTGTCCAATGATTTTATGAAAATTTTACACATGTATAGAATACCTATATCTACTCCTAGTACAAAAATATTTTAAACAAAAGTTATTTTCAATTTATTAGAGCATTTTTCAACCGATAAAATCTAAAACAATGAAGAAAATATAAGTTTCAAGTAAAAGTGAGCTAACATTATCTCATTTCACCCTCATGCAAGATTATTTCAAAACAATTGAGAATATTTGAACACACAAGAAGATAAAATCAGTAGCTAAATCATCTAATCTATGCATGCAAAGAAGGAATAGAAATCATATAGTCATGAAATTCTCACTCTATCAAAATGTGAACATGCATTGAGCTATTCTAATCACACTTGCTATGTATGTATTAATAATGCATACCCTTACATATATATAATATATAAATTCAGTTAAGAATATCTAAGGGAGGATAGAGGTAAAGTATTCCTACCTCAAGAGCTTTTACAAACTATGCTCAAGATTAGCTTCAAAATGGTGACCACCAAGCACCCTCTTCTCTCTCCCTCTTTTTCTTTTCTTTTCTCCTCTTTCTTTTTCCCTTACTCAGCTGTGTGTGTAGGAATAGAGGCGCTGAAGTGTTCAATATAAATGCAAAGAAGTGGAGAAGTTTATTTAATTAAGAATTTATTTAATTAGTTATTTCTTTCTTTATATGCCATCTTATTGGTGAAGTGTGTTCTCTTTCCTCACACACCTAAAGTGGCTAGGGAGGTTGAGTGTAGACAATCTCTTACACATCATGCATGCCTTACATTGTTCAAGATAACCCTTGGAAGGGGGAGAGGCCATCCGACCACATCTCTCTCCCTTATTTTCATTTTATTAAATAATTTTGTTTATTTTTTGTGTGTGTACAAAATAAAATCAATGTATATATAACCTATTCACTAGATGGTTTGCTCCCTAGTATCCTCTGACTAACGTAGTTATTATTTATTTAATCATTTAGTTTCCACAACTATATTTAGATACAAAAATTTAATTACAGAGAGATAAATAATTTTATTTAAAGGAATTTAATATTGGTATTAATCATGATGATATTAACATTATAATTTAATAATTTAATAACCACTATTAATTGATTTAATATTATTATTAACAAATTAATTAGTTGTCTAAAAATTCAAGTTCTTACACTTCTCTCTTCCTCTTTTCCCATGTCTTTCTTTCTTTTCTTTTGCCATCCACTCTCAGTCGTGTGTGAGCAAAATGGGAGAAGAAGACTTACTATATAGGCCACTAAAGCTTAGAAGAAAAGAGAAAAAATAAATAAATAAATAAATATAAAAACATTGCCACCCATGATCACACAATTTAGCCCTTAGAAGAGGTTGAGTGTATGACATAGTCTTACACCATGTGCATGCTCAAAGCTATTGGAAGAATAATGGTTTTTTGATGACTTTAATGCAATATTGAAGTGGGTGTCAAACCTCAATTGAGGTGGATTAAAGTGGGTTTAGACTCTTTGTAATGTAATCTTTACACCACAAAAAGAATGACCAAAAACCATTAAGGTTTGAATGAGAAATTGACTCATTAAGTTGGCCTCATGAAAGAGGTGTTGGGAAAGGTGTAAAACTTTGTATCGCATATTTATTGTAGAGGAGAACATTAATGGGTATTTAAAACCCATTTTTTGCATAAGGGTGTAAGCCTTTTGGGGCATCCAAATTTTCCAAAAGAAAAGAGTTATGGATGCTTCAAGGATGGACGAAGGCCAAGACTATAGTCTAAGTTGGTTGTGCAAAAATTGCCACATGAGCGCACGTGCGCCGCCTGCCTAGATCAAACCGGGCCAGGGCCGGGCCTCGTGGATCTTGGGCTTGGGCTTGGCCCACCCATCTTAATCTTTTTGGGCCAAGTCAAATTTTTGGGCTGTAGAAATATGTACACAAAACCTAAACTCCTAGAATTAATTCAGGTTAATGCAGAATTAATTCCTGCATTTGTTGTAGGAGAGCCTCTTCATCTCTCCCTCCATGTCTATAAAAGGAGGCTCTCTCCTTCAACTTTCTACACCAAAAATTGCTGCTATTCCAGTCTTCAAAAGTTTTCCAATTTTATCATTTTCTTCCTGTGAGAGAGTGTTGCAAAGTTCTATTCGCCGAAACTATTCAGTCAGTGCATAGCGTAGCTGGTCCAACCGTCGTATCTTGGGAGACAGACGTCCAACAACCTCCATCACCCAACCAGTGAGGCGGCGAATCTGTTTTAAGGACACTGTCTGGTGCAGGCTTCGGTTTGCTTTCTTTTGCTAGTTTTATTTTAGTATGAATTTTAGTAAATTCAAGCATGTTCTTATTCTGAAATTCAATTTGTTTGTTCAATATGAATCTATTTGTTTTATGTTATCATGCAATTTATACAACAAAAGCAAGCCCAAGAAGGCCTAAGAAAAGGGGCAGCCAGCCACTCCCTTTATTTTCCTTTTTTTTTTCTTTTTTTGAGGGGGGTACTATATTATTGATCTATCTATCTATCTATCTATCTATCTATCTAACATTCTAACTAAAAAGTTTATTCCTAACTAACTTTAAATCAATTTAGGTCCTATTAATTTAGTTTCCTTAACTTGATTATGACACAAAAGTTAACACAAAATATTAATTTAGAAGGGTTTAGAATTACTACTAACCATGAAGTTTTAAAATTATAAATTACTAATTGAATTACCCATATTAAAGTGATTTCATATAATTAAAATTTGTAGTTGATTTTCTAAATTGGATTATACAAGTTAAACAACTAAATATATTTATCACAATAAATTTAATCAAGTATAACTGAAATTGCAATATAATACTGTGGACGCGCCCCGAGGGCCTGGCTTACCACAGTTCGGACTCAAATGTCACGGTTCTGAATCTAATCCCGCAAAGTGCAATGCGAGACCGATAAATCACCAAAGAGTCCAAATCCGGCAAATCATTTTGGAAAACTGACTTTTAAGAAAGAAGTGCCAAACATGGACTGCTTTTCCAGATACAGAGTCGCCACCTAAATATTTTATTTTGGAGGAATTTAGGAAACCCTGACTCGTTGCCTAAGGCCACGTGTCCGTCATCACCAAAGTTGCCTCAGCTCGAGAACTTGGGTACGATTGGGGAAGGTCAACTATGAGCACCCCCGCTCGCCCGATCAAAGATCGGCCACTACTAAACATGATATCTCGTTTTTGAAAACACATGCGTTCTTATTCCGGTTAATTAGCTAGAATTACTAGGTGATGCGCACAACACACAAGTATAGACTAGATCGCCTATTTTGGAACAAAACATCGCATATCCGTTTGTTTGGAAATGGTTTGAAGTTTGCTACTCGTGAGTAGGCTAAAACACGGATTTCAATGAATCATTCTAATTCAAGTAATCCAACCTTCACCCACAGACATTCAGGCAGTTATATCACATAAGCAATTAGCCTCATGGCAAGCATGCTATCATGTTAACACTCACATACATGCAAGATGCTAAAGTATAAACACTCACAGTGTACTCCGAGCCAAAACAAGAAACTAGTTAAAAATCATGTATGATCCTAGTTCATGTTAAGATGGCTAATGTAACACATGCGGAATGCAACTAGAAATAGGCTCGGCTATTCTAAAATGGCATGTGAGATGCGACAATTCGATACATGTATTCATCTTAGAATTGAAATACAATGCAATTAGTACGATGTGTTGAGCCCGGTGCATGCAATACAGATGAATGATGCAAACATGCATAGCATAAGGATGCTAATTGAATCATGACCTAGAACTAACCACTGAAAGCAGTTAAGTAAAAAGGAGAAAGACGTGGGGTTGGAAGACATGCATCGCACACACGCACGCTTATTACAACAATTGCCCCTCTCTCGACGGAGGGACCGAAAGAATAATACAAATTAACTAACTAACAAGCTAATTAATTATTACACAACACTTAACTAATTAAACAAATTAATTAAGCTACTAAAGCAGTAAAACAGCCTCGGGAGGAGAGATGCATGCATGCTCGGTCGGCTTCGCTCAGAAATCCATTGCCATGTCATATTGCCTCTGTTTACACTGCTCCGCACCTCTGAAAACTGTGCAAGTCTCAAGGATGCTTCTGAATCACCTTCTAAGCACTGTGGGATGTCACCGGCTGAAAGTCAAGGCCACTGGCCAAGAGGAACTGGTCATCGACCATTTGTGGGGACCTCGGCCAACAATACATAGCCGACCAGCACTGAAGATGGCCGACCGGCCATCTCTTCCTGCAGAATCTTGTTTTTGCTGCAACAGAGGACAGATAGAACATGGTAATGTATTTTCAAAGCAATGTGTGCACAACCACCCTTCCTATCATGTCATGAACTCAAGGAAGTATGGTTCTCGACCCTCGGGCCATTAATCACGCATTTCAATGCATGATGGCCAAAGGAGCCAAGTGTGCATTTTAATGTCAAATGAAATGCACACAAAACACATGAAGGACCCCAACCTCTATCATGGTTTATCAAGAGGCAAGGGATGTGAACATGCAAGCAAAACTAGTGCAACATGAGCATGTTAATGACAATGCCATACAAGGCTAAGCATGTCAAATGCAATGCAACTTAGACAAGCATGCAAAATGCAACACGGACATTCAAGCATGCAAGGCAAACATGTGACAACATGTTAAGCAACTTAAAAAAGAGAATGCATGCCAAATGCATTACAACTTAAGCATGCAACAACATGTCATGGACCAAGTACACAACAAGGCACAATTGAACTAGCATGCTACAACATGCAATTTACCAAATATGCAACAAGCATGTGACAACATACAAGGCAAGCATGCAACAACATGTGGGGATGGTCTTAAACCGAATTGGACAGCTCTCAAATAGGTCCAAATCAATGGCCAATATGCTAAGGGATAAAGGACAAAACTGCATACAAACATGCATACTAATTGGCCTAAAGACTAAGGCATAAAAGGGTAACTTTTAAGGACACTTAAAAGGGGTGAAAAGCATGCGAATGTGGCAACATTACATGCTCTAAAATGATGCTAAGAGTGATGCCAAATCACATAAACAAATCATAATCATAGCATGCACAAGGCTTAAAGCCTAAGACTAGTGGAGGGACTTGAACCAAAGCTACACAAAACAAAGAGCATATGTCAAGCATAACCCAAAGCAGTCCTAAAGCATGGCAAAGTAAGCCTAAAACATGCAATAACCAAAGCCAAAACAAGCTAAAACAAAGGGGCAAAAACATGAGACATGCAAAGCTACCAAAGAGGTGTTACACTACACCTAAGACAACCAAACATGGCATGTTTTAAGTCAATGAAAACAGAGATATGGCATGCCAAAATGAGCCCAAAAACCCACCTAGATGGCATCCCAAATGCCTAAGCATGATGGCATACACAATGATACATTCATGAGGCATGAAACATCAACTCTTCAAGACATTGAAAGGATGACAAATGCAAGCATACAAGCATGAAATATGGACTGAAATAACATGACAAGTGATGCCAAACCACTGAAATGACCCCAAGTAAAGCATGCTAGTGACTTAAGCACCCAAAGCTAACAAGCTAGATTGTATGGTAACTATACAAAACAATGCAAGCATGACCAATACAATGAAAAAAAGAGCTCAAGCATGTTAAAACAAGGCTAGAAACTTCATGGAGTTGAGCCAAAACATGCAAGCATGATAGTCTAAATGCTAGATACATGTTAAGACAAATGAGGGGATTGCAAGGTAAGTATATGGTGCATGCAAGAGACCACTAAACCAACTTTAAACAGAGGTAAATCATGGCAAAAAAACACCAAATACTTGCTGAAATGAAGCTAAAACAAGCTAGGCAGAAAAGCCACCAACATAAGCCACTTATGCTAGTATTCAAGATGACAAGGAGAGGGGATGACCCTCTCCTATTTAAGACACCAAAACCATCTCTCCACCACTGAAAATCCTCTAGATTTTAGTGGTAGAGAGGCCATGCAAAGCTAAAAGCAAGGGCCAAAAGGGATGGCCTAAAACAAGGCCTAACAAGGCCTTGGAGGGGGTAAACAACCCCAAACCTCAAAATGACCTTAAACAGAGTTCAAAAGCAAGTAAAAACAGAACTTTTATCAGTTATAAACTAAGCTCAAAACAATAAGCAAGAAGGGTTAAAAGCTTAAGCAAGAAAGGGGTATCTAAAGGTAAGAAGCTCACCCTTGTAGAACCTCTTCAAGAACAAAGTTCCAGCAGGTTTTCTGAGTTCAAACCAATCCAAGAACTCTGAAATCAACTTCCTAGGACCTCAGCAATCAAGGAAGGTGTTCTAGTGTGTGTTTGTGTACAATAGTAAGACAATACTACTCTTTTAGACACAAAACAAAGCTAAACAAAGAAGAATAGATACAATACTATATCTATCCTCTCAAGAACAATTTTTTCTGAACCTTGAAGGAGGGAGGAGGGGCTCCCTCTTTATAGAGGTTCAAATTCTAAGGCTTCCAAGAGAAGCTAAGCAAAGGGCAAATCCCTCCATACACGTGTATGGAGGGGGTGAATTGTGGATGCCAGTTGCGCCAGCTGGCACAAAATATCTGCATAAAGCAGATGAACAGGGTTCGGCCACCAAAAATGGCCGATCGACCAACATAAGTGTCGGCCGACCAAATATAGTGCCGACCGGCCAACACTCTTGGCCGATGGCAAGAAAAAGGGGCCGATAGCATCATGCCCTGACCGGTGGGTTGAGGGGATGGCAAACAAGCTACCCTCTTCCCTTAGAAGCAAAAACACAAGTGTTTGGTCCACAACCAAGCACAAAATAGACAAGTTAAGAGATCTTGAGGCAAGGCGCGTAGCCGAGACCTCGAGAACTCAAAACGAACACGAGCATGGATGATCATCGAGTGTTCAAATGATGACGTCCAAGTCTTGAAGACGGTCAAAAATAGGGTGTCTACAAATACGATTTTTGAAATAAATCAATTACATGAAAATACGAGTTCTCACATAACCAAAGGGACTAATTTTCAAAGCTTCATTAGAACCTTATTGCATTTAATGCCCATCTACCAGTGCAACACGTCAACAACTAAAACAGGTGTTGCCCACTGATAATTCCACCAAAGTAGCAAATCAGCCCAGGCCTTCCAAATGCCAATGCACAATAGTAATATGTGATTTAAGGATTCTGGTTAGCCTTACAGAAGGGGCAGAATTGTTCAAGCTGCTACTAAGCACTCCATGTGGAAAATCTATAGTTTTGACCTTACCCTTCCAAACTAACCAACCTAGAAATTGAACTTTAGATGGAGCCACATTCTCCCATAGTAATTTTGGAATCAATAGCTTAGGCCCATGGTGTGCTTCCAACCATACTCTAACTAATGCAATAGTGAACTGCCCAGATGAAGACCTCTACCACCTAAGAGAATCTGGAAAGAGTGCTCTCAGACGTGGTGCCTCATTTAGCATTAGATACAGTCCATCGACCTCAGCTTCCTCCAAAGACCATAAGTGCCTTCTGAAGGTCAAGTTCTAACCCCTGAGAATTCCTTTTTTTACACAAAATAATCCAAGGGTTCTTCCTTATCAACATACAAACTGAAACGCCTAGGGAATTTATCTTTGAGTTTGGTATTCATCAACCATTTATCCAACCAGAAATGGACCCTTCTACCATCACCCACTATAATTTTTATATTGGATGAAAAATAATCAAGTAAATCTAGATTAGCATCAGCCACAGTTAGAATTCCCTTCCACACATTTGACAGGTTCCCAATAGCCTCAAGATTTGGTAACCAACACCCATCAACAGCTCCATACCTACTATCAATAACCTGTTTCCAAAGTGCCTTCTGTTCCACCCCATATCTCCACCACCACTTCAGTAATAGGCTGTTGTTCATTTTCCTAGCTTTCACAATTCCTAATCCTCCTTGACTCTTGCTTATTGTGATAGATTTCCAATTAACTAAATGCACTTTTCTTTTTAGCACTGAGCTCCCCCATAAGAAGGTTGCTTACAGTCTATCAATTATTTTTGCCACTCCTTTAGGTAGTTTGAATAAAGATTATATGATGTTTCTAGCTTAGACCTGACCCATTGAATGTTTTGGATCCGAGTTTCGTGTCTTTTATAGTTATTCATGTCTTGTTTCCCCTTATACCTCTTTCAGTTTGGCTATTAGGTTACATTGGTTGCGTTTGGAATAAGTTGGTAACTTGTTTTTTTTTAAGTTATTGATGCCCAGAATTATGTACCTACGCTCGAGCATCACTTTTTGCGCTCGAGCGGTCCTTGTGAACTCTCAGTACTTTTATAGGCCTGTAAAACTATTAGGAAGTGATATTCTACGCTCAAGCGAAGCTTTTTACGCTCGAGAGGCCCTTATTACGCTTTATTAGGCTCAAGCATTGGCCTTCTGTCTGTAAAACTACTGGGAGTTTGTATTTTACGCTCGAGCGACAATCTCTTGTGCTCGAGCAGTCACATCTTTTGTGTCTGTACACTAGAACGTCACTTCTTGCGCTCGAGCAATCTATGCATATACCAGATCGCAGAACCACCTTTTTGGGTCACTTTTTCATTTCACTCTCTCTCTCTCTCTAAACATTCCAAAAACCCTATATCTAGACACTCTCTCTCTAAAAACTTACATTTTCTCTACAAAAATACCAAGATTTAGTGATTTCTTCACCCTACTCCCTTTGTTAAAAAGGTAGAACACTCTGTGTGCTCTCTTTTCATCTGAACAAAAGTGGATTTCGGCTTCTTTGAGGTTTCTCCACTATCTCCTTGGTCTTCTAGCTTCGAGGTAGGGATTCTCCTCATTCTAATATGAGTTTTGCCTTTGCTATTTGCTATTTCAAAAGATTATAGTGGTTTGGGGGTTTTTGGAAAAAACGTAAGGTTTTAAATCAAAATATAAAAGAGGGGTTTTCAAATGGTTTCTTGAAAAAGGGGTTGTGATTATGAATTTGGGGTTGATATATGTTGAAATGAGATATTTCTTGCATTTAAATGGATTTTCAAAGAGAAAGGGGTTTTGTCCTAAAATGCAATGTTAAGATTGTAAAAAAAAAAACATGGAATTGATATTGGAAATTGTGAACTTGATTTGATGATAATGATGAGGGTATAGTTGGATATGTATTATCACTCTCATTTGAGATTTTGGAAAAGTGTATCTTTAATGGAAATCTATTTATTTGTTAGAGATATTTGTTTTTGGGCTATCACTGGAGGATAGCTATGAATGTTGTAGAAATTGCATGAGGATTAGGTGAACTAAAACTAAATTCTCATCCATTTTGTTTTGAGCATTATTGCATACTGATTAATACATTGAAAATGTATATGATTTTGAGAAAGAGGGGTGAATTTGGGAAAAAGTGTTTAACACTAAAGTTAAGTTGGCTTGTATGTCTAAGGTGAAAGTCCCGAAAATCGCGTGTATACATGGGTGCTAGGGCTGCAAACGAACCGAGTCGAGTTGAGCCGAGCTTTGCTAAGCTTGAGCTCAACTTGTTTACTTATTGAGCTCGTTTATTGAGCTCGAGCTCGACTCGATAAGAAACTAGGCTCGAGCTCGGCTCGGCTCGTTAACATTAATAGAACTCGAGCTCCGCTCGGCTCGGCTTGGCTTGATAATTTTTTTTAATATTTTATATTATTTAAATAAAAATATTATTTATATTATTTAATAAATAAATAATGTATTTATTATATAATTTAACTAAAGATAAACGAGCTTAGTTTGACGAGCTGACCTTATGCGAGCTCGAGCTCGACTCGTTTACTAAACGAACCGAGCCTAGCCGAGCCGAGCCAAGCCCTTAACGAGCTGAGCCGAGCCAAGCTTATTCATGAACAGCTCGGTTCATTTGCAGCCCTAATGGATGCCGATCTTGCGGACAAAATATTCGTAAAATGGTAATGTTAGTGCTTGCATAGATTACATTTACACGGGTCCTATTTGACAGATTCCCGCAGACAAAATATTCGTGAAATGCGGTACTTGTTTGAGATTCCCAAAGTTATACTTCACTACCTTGTTTACTATTGTAAAAGAGATGATTTGATGAATTGTGATATATACTTGGCATGGCATGATTTTTGAAAAAAATGTAAAACGTTTTGGCATGGACATTGCATATATATTCACATTATGGCTTTGTCGAGATTTATACATTATGTTGTAGTATTGGCTCACCCTATGTGGGAAAATCATTTTTAGGTACTGGTGATATGCCTCCACTAAGGACTTAGCTTGGGAGGACTATGGAGCTGAAGGCTCGTCGTTGTTATTTTGTATTCAACTTTTGTACAAGCTTAGGGCTTTATTTGTATTGAGCTTAAAACTCACTTTTGATGTACCTAAGCATCGACTTAGAAAGATGTAAGTCATTAGGGCACATGGTTATCTGTTTAGCTTTCATTTCTTTTCACTATCTTGTAACACATGCTGTACATTTAGGATGTACTATTTATGAATGTATATCGCATGTGTCACCTTTTGTATGTCAAACTCTGATTAATGAAAGCTTATCATTTCATTTATATTGTTATTTATTAGCTATTATAAGATGGATATATTGTATTTATTTTGGAGCGTTATAGATAGCTACTAACCAAGAAGGCTGGGTAGAACAAATTTTATTAAGGTCACTCTGCGTGCAAATGAGAGTTATTTTATTTTCTAGAAGGCCAATTTTGACTTGATTTTATCCACCACAAGTTGCCAAGACTTCCTTCTTCTAGTGTTAGCACCAAGTAGCAGTCCTAAATACTTTGGAGGCAACTTCTGGCACTAACAATTGAGTTTAGTTGCAAATTTGTAGGCAAGACCTTCATCAATTTCGATTCCACAAAGCGCACTCTTATGAAAGTTTATTTTCAAGCTTGATATTATTTCAAAGCATCTAAGGATTCTTTTTATGGTCACCATCTCATTCCACTTTGCTTCACATAATATTATAGTATTGTCAGCAAATTGAAGATGAGATAGTTTCAATTATGCTTGGCCCACTGAAACACCCTTGATCAGCCCCAGATCTTTTGCTCTTTCTAACAAAAAATTAAGGCCTTCAGCTGCAATGTTGAAGAGGAAAGTGGAGAAAGGATCTCCTTGCCTTAGGCCTCTTTTTGGGGAGAATTCATCAGATGGAGAGCCATTTACCAGAATAGAAATTCTAGCTGAAGTCATACATTCTTTTATTCAACTTATCCATAAATCGCCAAAACCAAAGTTTGATAATATAGACCACAAATAGTTCCAATTAACTAAGTCAAATGCTTTTTCAAAGACCTCTTGATTTCATTTTTTTCAAATCCAGTTTCAAAGCACTAAGCTTCATCATCAATATATAACCAGCCCATCTTGAATAGAGGATTCAGCCCAAGATTTCTCCATTATTGCTAAGAAATTAGAATCAAGGGTCCAGGTATTTCGAAATCTAAAAGGCCTAGGACCCCAAATTCTCACATCCTCCATTAGGAGCAAAGGCTAGTGACCAGATACTCCCTTAGGTAAACCCCAAAGATTGAAACATAATTTATCCACCATAAAGGTTCTATAAGAAACTTGTCAATTTTGCTCCATCTCTCACTTTCCATAGAGTTGCACCAAGTGAAATTTCTTCCAAGCATATGGATGTCAACTAATGCTAGTTGTTCAATGAAATTATTAAAATCTTGCATCCCTCTATCCCTCCTAGTGCATCCTTTTCTTTTCACAATATATCTTATTTCATTGAAGTCCCCTCCCATACACCAAGGTTTCAGGTAATGAGGTTTAAGCATGATGATTGAGTCCCATAATTTTCGTCTTTTAACAATATCGTTAGGTGCATAAATATTAATTACAACACACTCAAAGAGATCATGGGTGGTACCTGAAAGAAGTATGAGATTTCTAGTACTGCAATAATTTGACAATGTGAAGACAATTGGATTCCATATGTATAATAGTCCTCATGATCTTCTTTCAACATCCACTGCCATAAACTCCATATTGTCCTATGGCCAGATTGATTTGGCATCTCTGTCTTGGATATTGCTTCTCTTAGTTTCTTGAATAAGTAGAACATCAACCTTTCTCTCTTTCACAATATTTTTTATTCTACACCTTTTCTCCAGCCTTCTCATTCCTCTAATACTCCAAGCGAGTATCTTCATTAGAAACAGATTTCACCAAAAACCTGGGTTCGGCCACCCTCCTTCCCCTGTTCATTACCGACTAATCTTTGTGTATCTTTTTCTTCCAATTCAACTATTTTGCTCACCACTTCTGCTTCCTTGCCTTCTTAGTGGATGCCCGAAGTCTTTCATACTTGGATGGTAGCTTGGTCTTCGTCGAGCAACTTTCTTCTTCTTTTTCTACTATTCTAATTAAATGGCTATTTTGCGAAATTGATAGGGAAACAGCAGTAACAGTTGCCCTGAAGATTGCACTCCTTTGGAAGAAATTGGGAATTGATTGTCCCTTTCGGTTTGATCTTCACTTAACTCTGTTACTTCCTTCTGATCCTCCATTCTTCTTATGAAAAGAAAAGCTGATTTTCGTTCCTTGGGTAGATCTAAAGCAACCTGTAATCCTCTAGGCTTGGGCCATGTTATTGCTGATGAAGTTTGTAGCATGGACCGAATAATTGCTAATGGGAATTGTGTCATTAGTAGGCCCAAGATCACATTCCCCTAGCTGGGTTTCCCCAATTACCACTTCCAAGTCGATATTGGGTTTTTCCCCTTCAGATCCACTAATGCTTTTTACAAAGCCGAGAGTGTAAATATTACCATCAAGTGTAATGATTCTACCTACTTCTAGGTCTAATGATTTCTCTGCCAACATGCACTCCTTCAACCTATTGTTGCCTTCATCGTTTCGTTTCTCAAAGCCACTGTTTGTTGCTCCTACTATGATTTTTGAGACCCAACTTTCCTTTCCATCTTTCGTTGCTATGATGCTTGGTAATGTGTCCTTATTCCAGTTGGCCACCTCATTTGATTTGGCCACATCATCCTCTATGCATGCATCCACCTTTGCCATATCATCGCTTCTTCTCCATCCTCCTCCATTCTCAAAGCAATGTTCATTGCTTCTTCTCCAGTCTCCTCCATTCTCAGATTCTTCCTCATTTACCTACCTACAATCACATTGACACTGGCTCCTCTCCATTACCACAAAAGAGTCAAAATTTTCACACACCCTCACTAGGTAATCCGCTCCTTTGTTCTTTACCAGCACGACCCCATATATGAAATCCATGCAGTTACTGATAATTTTTACTTTCCCACAATGAAAGGAGGTTTCTTTGGTAATATTCTCATCGAATTGGACCACTACTCCCCATAATACTCTTATGCTCCTGCATGTTTCAACATTCCATAGATTAAAAGGAATGCCAAAACAACTGATCCAAACAAACCTTTCTTGTTCAATGAGTGCTCCAGCTTTCCATTCTTGCATTGATTCACACCAGTCAAATATCCATTCTTCATGGCTCTTCATATCTTGAATTGCACTGAAAGTTAAGACTGTTAATCTTCCACTTCCCAATCTAATAGTTAAGTCCTTGAGACCTCTTTTCCTACATTCTTTCTCAAAATCTATAAAAATAAAAAAATAAAAAATGAGAGAGAGACTCAAATTTGATGATCTAGCTCTCAAAGCCAAGCATTCCCTATTTCTTTGGCTTGAATGGACAGTATACTTTTTTGAAAAGTATTTCACCTTTTGACCACCTTTGCATAGGAGTTATGTCTTGCTAGTTGGAATCTTTGTTGTTGACTCTAAATGAATGTGATGTTGCCTTTTTTTATGATTCACTCTTGGCCCAACGAATGGCTTGTCCTTCCTTACATTCTTCTCCTCACCTTTTTGATACTTTGCTCACTTTACTTTAAGTTCCTTATTGTCACACCATAGCCCATTGGCTTTTTATAGTGTAACTTCGGCTGCCACTAGGCAGTCGAATCTAACAAAACTAAATCTTGAGCTTGTTGCCTTCCTCCTTTTCATGGGGATGTAGACATCTTTCACCATTCCAAACTTAGTGAACAAACCAAATAAGCTCTTCGGGTTCATGGCATCTAGGATATCATCTACAAAAACAATGAACAAGCCTCCATGTTGAGATTCAGATGCTAGATTTCTTCCTCCTTGCCTTCAAATCACTGGACTCCATCTTCCTAGATCTCTTGCACTTTTCTCTCATTTTTCCATTTTTTTTTTTCTTGTCCTCTAGTGTATGTGTTGACTTAGGACAAAGTGTAATTTACTCTTTGATTTTACAAAAATTGAGAGTACTAATCATTTCACGTTCCAACACACAAATTCTAATTAAACATAACAAAAAAAAAATCACTTTAAGGAAAATAAATATCTAGACTCCGTGAAACCGTGCATATTTTAGGCTATGTTTGGAGAAGCTTTTGAAATATGATTCCACCTCTTCTCCTGAATCTTCTGTTTGGATAGAGTATTCAAAAATTAATTCCACATCACTTTTGAAAACTCGTTTCAGGTGGGATTTGAGTTTTGAAATTTTGCCTACCCGGACGTCTGACAGGTTGTCCAGAACAGTGCAGATTTTTTTTTTTTTTTTTGGGGCAATTGGCACCTGTAATTTTTTATATATTAAATAAAATAATTTTCTGAATTTTTTTAAATTTTTATTATGAGCTTTGAATATAATTTTGGATTGTGTGTTTGGTTATGAGTTATAAGTATTTGAATCAAATATCATATGTCACATCAATTATTCAAAACTCATAACCAAACAAATTTTTCACACTCAAATCATAATTTCAAAACTCACAAACTCAAAATACAACTATATTCTCAAATTATAATTCTAAAATTCTACCAAACGCAACCTTAAGTTCTTCAAACTTTCAATTATGGCAGCTTTAAGCCCCTAGAGATTTCGAAACCATTCTAGAAAAAATAATAATAATAAAATATATATAGAAAAAGAAAAATAGTTGAGAGCACTAAAAGTGGTGCTCTAATAGCACCACTAATGATGTGGCAATGGGCTCTGTCCATTGCCTATGCCTTTTTTTTTTTTTTTTGACATTCCTAATGCATTAGTGCTATTAGTGGTTTTTGTTTTACTGATATGAATCATTGTTGATAGAAAAATGTTTTGGAGCTCTAATTTTTGAGCTCTAAAGCCAACTCTAATGAGCTGGCAGTGGACCCCACCCACTGTGATGTGATGTTTTGATCTTAGTTTGTTTTGTTTTGTTTTGTTTTGTTTTGTTTTTTTTCTTGCCATGTCATTAGTGTTTCATTAAAACATCAAAATTAATGTTCTGAATCATTAATAGGACAAGAAATGAAACTGCAAATGCTACTATAAGGTTATCTGCCCAAATAGTTACCTACCTAATTGTGTAAAACTAGCATTACTACTTGCTTGCACAATTAATAAAATATGTATTTATAATTTGACTATTTTTTATAAATTTTGTTTGTTTGTTGGATCAAACACTTCATTCTCAAGAAAATCCCCCAAAAAAATATTAAACAAGGAAATTATATATAATTAGCATTTAGGTGTACAATAATGACATGCAATGTGGTGGATCTAAACAAAAAAAGAAAAAAAAAAAAAAAAAATTTACAATTGCACTTTTTCATGCACATTAATATCCCTAAATTAACCAATGATCTAAAAACAAAAATAAAAATACAAAAGAGGCCAAAAAGAATGTCTTATGTAACCTCTATCAACTTAGTACAAATATCAATTTAGTACAAATCATTTGTCTCACTCCCTGTGCGATGTTCACACCATCGAAATTAAAGTTTAAATGCAAATGTGATAAGGTAATATAAAAAAAGAAATAAACGATCAATAATTTTAAATATATACGTATATGTATCAAAATTTTGAATCTCTAATATCATATTGATATTCATCGACATATCGATTGATATTTAAAATCAATCGGTAGTGATATGTATTCCAATACTGTTATTTAAAACTGAACACTCTCGACTCGATCAAAAGAGGGTATTAACTTGAAGAGGCCTAGGTTGAGCCATGGTTCTCCTCTTCCATAGATTAATTTCTTTCCTTGGCTCCAAAGCAACCACCCCACCTCCAACTCCACCAACCAGTATTGGTGCAGAGAAAGGAATTATGATCTCCCTCTCCTCTTCTTCTTCACTCTCTTCATCAGAATCTCCATCCACCGGAGCAACCTGAGCCATCCAATCGAACGAGGAAAGCGAATCACGACCATTTGAAAACCGCCTAGTTTGACTCAAACTCGGCGCTTTATCAGACAACTCGGACTTACCATCAGAATCATCAGATCTTCTACCAGTAGGTGTTTTACTACTGAACAGACTCCGAATTTTCGATACCTTCTTCTTTGGCTGTACAGGCTTGAAATCTTTAGGCCGCGAAGCATGTTTCTCATTCTTTGTTACCTTCTTCTTGTGCTTGATTTGGCCAATGCATGAGACTTTTGGTGAAGTGGGTTCTTGTTGGGCTTCGAAGCTCGAGTTCTTCGTATTCCGGCGAGCATCTGCCGGAATTATCGAGATGATCGGGCCGGAGAACCCTTTTCCGATGTGGGTTTTGAGCTTTGTTTGATTAAATTCGGATCTCTTGTCTTTTGTTGGGCTGAAAGTATGGTTTTGGAATATATTAGCTGAAGCTGGTTTTGGTAGAAACATTAAGAACTTGTTTTTTGACCTAGCTGGTTTATCCATCATCAGCTATTCAAGTGACTTTAGTACAATCTTATTCTCTCTCAATGATCTTTCTTTTATCTCTTTCTATATAGAAGAAATATAAGAAGAGGACCAAATATATATAGATTGTGAGATATTGAATTTGTCAAGAAAAGGGGGAGGTTTGGTCAAATGAGAGGATATATATATATATGATATGACCGAGCAAAACTTGATTGCCCAAAAACAATTTATAATTACAGATAGTTTTTTTTTTATATGCATGATTTGGTCTAGCTCTCTGTGACTCTGACCAAAATTAAAATTTGCATTCAAAGTCTAAAAACTCCGGCGTGATTGGACTTGTTACCCATTGTAACACGTTATTTTATATATTGTAGTCGACGTATATATACTGGAATTAGCATGTGATTCAATTAGATAATACAAATGATAATGGTACAAAATTAAAATATAAAAATGACATATAAAGTATAATATAAGATTAAGATTCATTTTAAATATGATGTGAATCATACTTCAAAAAAAATTATTCTTTAATGATGAATTTTAAGTGTACATATAGGGTCTGTTTGGTAACGTTTATGTTTTCAGTTTATATTTACAAAAATTTTATAAACTGGTTTTTGTTTATTTTTTGTTTATTTTTAGAAAAACATAAACTACAAACGCGTTTGGTAATTGACAAAATATTTAAAAAAAAATTAAAAATATAAAAAAAGAGTAAGAAATGGAAAGTGGTGGCAAGTGGCGGCGAAAGACGGTGGTGGAAAGTGGTGACGGTGGGTGGTGGGTAGCGGGTGGCGGGTGGGTGGGTTGTTGACGGCGGCCGGTGGTGGGTGGTGGTGGTGGTGGCGGGTGGGGGGTGGTGGTGGCGGCGGATGGCGAATGGTGGTGGGTGACAGGGGCGGGTGGTAGTAGTGGCGGGTGGTGGTGGGGGTAGGTGGGTGATGGTGGCGGGTGGTAGTGGTGGCGGGTGGTGGTGGTGGTGGTGGTGGTGGTGGTGGTGGTAGTGGGTGGTAGGGGCGAATGGCGGGTGGTGGTGGGTGGCGGCGGCGGCGGCGAATGGCGGATGGTGACGGGTGGATGGTGGGTGGGTGACGGTGGCTGGTGGTGGGTGGGTGGTAACGAGTGGTTAGTGGTGGTGGTGATTGTGGTGGTGGCGGGTGGTGGCAGGTGGGTGGTGGGTGGCGGATGGCGGATGGTGGCGGGTGGTGGTGGTGGTGGGTGGGTGGGTGACGATGGCGGGTGGCGGGTGGTAGGTGGTGGTGGGTAGGTGGTGGTGGTGGTGGTGGCAGGTGGGTGGCGGGTGGCGGGTGGGTGATGGGTGGTGGTGGTGGTGGTGGGTGGTGGGTGGTGGTCGATGGTGGTAGTAGGTGAGTGGTGAGTGGCGGTGGCGGGCGGTGGATGGTAGTGGTGAGCGGATGGCAGGTGGGTGGTGGTGATGAGGGATGGGTGGTGGTGGTAAGTGGGTGGTTGGTGGGTGGCAGGTGGGTTGTGGTGGCAGATGGTGGGTAATAGTGGCAGGTGGGTGGTGAGTGGTGGTGGGAGGTGGTGGTGATGGGGGGTGGGTGGTGGTGGCGGAAGACGGTGGTGGAAAATGGTGGCGGGTGGTAGCTAGTGTTGGGTGGTAAAAAAAAAAAAAACTGAAAACTCAAAATGGAAACACCTTTTTTGAGTTTACATTTTTTGGCCAAATTTATAAACTGAGACCACCGATTTATAAATCAAAAATTTACCAAACAAGTTTTTATTTGAGTTTTTTAAATTTTTGTAAATATAAACAGAAAACTGAAAACGTAAGTGTTACCAAACGGCACCATAGTATTTGTTGTGTAAATTCATGTACAAGATAAAAAAATATAATACATTTATATAAGGAAAATGCTATTGGTCTCAAATTTTTTACGAAATAAATGACCAAATGTCTCACATGGGTGCGGGGTCTACAGAATTGCAGACCTCACACTTATGTGAGACATTTGATTATTTGTTTGGTAAAAAATTTGGTACCCCCAGCATTACTCTTTATACAATACTATAAAAGCTCTCTTGATATTATTATGTGAAAAGAGTAAATTACACACTGACACCCTAAGACTTCTATTTAATATAGATTCTTCCATCATGTTTAAAAAATTACATTTTCCTCCCTTAAGTTTGTAATCTCATTACAAATTGCTCCCTAAATAACTGATGCCATGCCCTAAAATTTTTTAAATGATCCTTTTGTCCTTTTTCATACTATTTTTTATTCCTATCATCATAATTATATTCTATAACTTTCCATCATTAAATTCTGCCTGAACATATTCTCATTGAGTAATGATATGCAAACATAAAATTTATATAAAATTTTTAAACACGATAATATAGCTTAATGGTATCCTTTCACTTTAAAACAAAACATCCACAACATGATTTACATTTATAACATCACTATTACAATATTTTTATGATATTTTTTGTATATGAATAAATTTTTATTTTTATTTCCACCATTATTTTTCTGTCTCGTCTATGCATCCACATTTATTACAGTATTACCAAATATCGTTACAGTATTACTGAATTTTTATAGTTTTGTATTTTTTTGTATTTGGTGAATTTAAAAAAAGAATCACAAAATATTATACTTCTTAAGTGTATTTAGATTAGGTGTATCTAAAAAAAATGCTTACAATATTAAAAAAATCAATAAAAATGAAGAAATTCAATTTTTTGTGTGAATTAAACCAAAGAAAATGATTACTATTTCTTTTGAAATGACATAAACAAATATCTATATTATTTTATTATTATATGTATAAAGATTAAAGTGCAAATATATCAGTTTGATTTGATAAAGGGATAAGTATAATTTTTTAACCGTGAAAAAAAAAAATTATATTAGACAGAAGTCTAGTATTAGTGTAATTTACCCATGTGAAAAAGAAAATAAATGAATATTTAAACCATCAAATGCAGAATGCATCGATACACTATCCGACAAATACTAAATCTTGATCATGAGGATTTCTTAGGGGGTGTTCGGTCTGGCTTAATTTGAACAGATTATAGCTTTTAGCTTCTAAAAAGCTACTACAGAGTGTTTGGTTAAGCTTAAGGCGTTGAGCTTAGTCTTTTATAGATTTTTTTCTTACATAAAAAAGTCGAAAATCAGAAGTGGCTTAGAGCAACTTCCGCAACTGAATTATGTGGAGGGTGATGAAATTACTTAAATGCCCTTCATTAATTTGAAGTATTACCAAATTGCCATTATATAAACCACCAAATCATTGTTCATTCTCTGAGAGAGATAGAAAGAGAGAGAGAGTGGCGATTTTCGGCGAAGCAGGCAACTTTCAGCGTGAGAGAGAGGCGATTTCTGACATTATGAACCAAATCTCTCTCTCTCTCTCTCTCTCTCTCTCTCTCTCTCTCCCTCTCTTCGATGTTATTCTCTGGCTATGCTATGAAACCTAGATCAACGTTGTTCTCTAGCTATGCTATGAAACGCATCACGATCTGAAACCATCGCTAGTGACGATAGACGGCGTAGCAATCGACGGTCTGACGATAAAACCCTTCTTATTCTCCTTTCCGGCATCGCGATCGCGATCAACCATAGCTGTCGTTTTCTCTTCACGATCGCAATCAACGACAAGCTTTTCTCTCTTTCTCTCTCTCTTTCTCTCTCTCTCTCTCTTCGCGATCAACCCTAACTCTCTCAGTGTTCACTCCAGTTTTGCAGAGGGTTGCTGGAGTGTGGAATGAAGAGGAGGAGAAGAAGGGCACGGGCTACGGTGGCTAGGGCTGCCGGTGGTAGGGTTTGGTATTTGTGATGAATTATTAAATTAAAAAAAGTTAACAATTTTATAGTATTAATTAATATTAATTGTAATGAATTAATAATAAATTTAAAAAAATAACAATTTTTTATTATTAATTGCTATTAATTGTAATGAATTAATAATAAATTAAAAAAAAATTAACAATTTTTATATTATTAATTAATATTGATTGTCATGAATTAATAATAAATTTAAAAAATTAACAATTTTTATATTATAATTTGTATTATAATGAAAAAAATAATCACAATTTTTAATTAATTGATATTTTGTGCATAATGAAAAAATAAATCATAATTTTTATATTAATTGGCATGTAATAAAAAAATGAAGAAAATGAAATAGGTCAACAATTTTTACATCTAATAAGGGTAAAAAGGACATTACACAACAAAAAAGCTATTTTACAGCTTATTGAACAAATACTACTCAGCAACTTAAATCTATAATCTAACAGTTATACCAAACAGGTTAACAACTTCTGATTAAATCTATAATCTATTAAGTTATAAGTTATAATCTGTTTTAACAGTCACACCAAACACCTCCTTAAACCATCGATTCTATCTAAATCCAATAATATTATTTTAGTCTGTACTTCATACATATAATGTGGCTGGTTGAGAAGTGACTATTTTTTTAGGTTTTTTGATTGTTTTGATTGTTTTAATAAATTACTTTAATTTTTGTGTTTGGAAAAATAAAATGAATTTTTATTTAAGTTATTGTATTTAAAAATGTGTTTAAAATGATGATAGCATATAAATTGATCAGACTACTCATACAAAAATTAATAAAATACAGAAGGCAACAGTCCCGCGTGGCAGTGAGGACACTGCCAGTCTGCCACCGTCTGTCATGTGTTCACTTGGGTTGAAAAGTTTGTTTGTAATAAATTAATTAAGATGATGTTAGTTTGACATCAATAAACATATTTATAATAAATTTTCTACATTAATTAATAATGTATTAAAAAATATTAATTAGTATATCAACAAATCTTATTATACAAATTGTAAATATCTAAAATTTTTTATCTTCTCTGTATCAAAATATTAATTTTTTTATTATTCCAAAATATTAGTCTCATTTTAAAAATTAAATAAAAAAATAATATGAATTTTTTATTTTACCTTTCTTTCAAATCCATTACTAATACAAAAAATACAATTATTATGACAATAATGATGACAATTGATTTTTTTTTTTTTTTTTAAAAAAAAAGGGAAATAGTGAATTTGAGATAATTTAATTATAATTGTCGAATAAAACTTTACAAAAAAAGACAAATGTGGCTACCAAATTTCCCCAAGATCAACGGACGTATTGAAAAAC
This sequence comes from Camellia granthamiana, assembly GCA_036172215.1. Taxonomy (NCBI): domain Eukaryota; kingdom Viridiplantae; phylum Streptophyta; class Magnoliopsida; order Ericales; family Theaceae; genus Camellia; species Camellia granthamiana. The sequence goes on from CM069910.1 coordinate 130,515,497, forward strand.
CAACCATGCTTATGCTTCATCAATTTCCCCAAGATCAGTCCGCATCTTCTCATCATGCTCGTCACCAACTTATCCATCTGTGAATCCGTCGCCACATGCCGGTTCGGATCTCAACCAGATACGAATGGAAATGCAAGTTTCAGCCCTGAAACCTTCTTGTTCGTTCCGGTAGCAAAATTAGTCAACGATTGAAATTGATTTGTCTTTAGGGTTCGCTTTTCCTTCGAACTGGCAGTGGCAGTAGCAGTAGCAACAGGAGACGCCAGAAATCTGGTCAGTATACCATACCGGCCGCATGTCTTCGACGATCGGCAAGCAAGATAGTCGGCTGGTGGGTCTTTAAGCACCAGTTCTGCTGAAGAGAGGAACCTCACTCTTCTCTCAAAGCCTCCATTCACACCCACAGTACAGATGATAGAAATGAACGCGATGAAAGTGAGAAATCAATTCCCCCTTTTTGATTTTGTGGATATGAGCAAAAAAAGAGTAAAAAAGTCTTTTTACCCAGTTAATGAGATACAGTTGGACTGAAACTCTCTACCTCACAAATAGTCACGCTACACAGCTTTTTCCTTATTTGAGGCTAAAATAGGGATCAACTAGGGGTGTAAAAATGGCTAGCGGCCCATGGGCGGCCAAAAGCCCGAGATGGGCGCGGCCTGCTTAGGCCTAGGCCCGAGCCCAGCCCAAGCCCCTGGGCTAGGGCCTGGGCCATCATTTTGAAGCCCGGCTCGGCCCATGGACCCCGCCCGTGGCCCAACCCATCGGCCTACGTAAGGCCCATTTAGGGCCCGGCCCGCTTGGTCCGCCTGAGGCCCAATGTATTTTTTAATGAAAAATAATAAAATTTTGGTAGAAAAAATTTAAAAAAACAAAAAACAAATGGTTAGGTCCGCCCAAGGCCTGAATATCCCTGGGCTTGGGCCTGGGCTTAGGCTTAATTTTTTGACCCGTGGGCCGACCAGACCCGAGCCCAGGTGGGCTGGGCTGGACTAGGCCAGATTTACACCCCTAGGATCAACCTCCTCTCCAGCCTTCTCCTATCCGGCTCTGTCCAGCAATATGAAGGCGATTGGGACACGTGGTGGGCAAGACAATCTAAGGCCTCAATGAGTCCACATTATCTGGTAAGAAGATAAATAAATGGAACGGTGTCGTTTTGGAAAAATGGACCCGTTTTGCTTTACACAGTACTATTAACGGATGAAAAAATAATATATGTTTGGTTTCAGTTTTCTGAATTAAGTTTTTTGAAAATTAAATTTTTTTTTTTTTGTATTTTTTTTTTTAGTGGATAAATTTAAAATTAATTAAATTTTTTTTTTACTTTTTTAGATGCATCTTACTTAGATATATCTAAAAAATAAAATATTTGTGGAAAAATACTTTTAAAAATTAATAAATACATAAAAATATGAAAAATATATTGAAATTTCTTTCTTTTTTTTTTGTATTTTTGGTATTTAGTGAATTTTTTTAAAAAGAGTTCACAAAAATTATATTAAATGTATTTATGTTAGGTGTGTTTAAAAATTAAAAAAAATTGTTGAAAATATTAAAAAAATTAGTAAAAATAAAAAAAAATACAAAAAATAAAAAAATAAATTTTTTTAAAAGATATTTTCAAAAAATTAAAACCAAACAAAGTGAATAATTTTTTATTTTTAATTTCTATTTGGCTCAACAGCCCACTCATCTCTCTCCTCACTCCTCTTCTCTAATTGTTCATTCACTCCATCTTTGCCTGAAGGAATTATCACAATCCAACTTCACACAAAAAAAGAAGAAGATTCACAGCTTCAACATCAATTGTACAAAGTTCAAAAACCAAAGGTTCACCAACAACAAAGTTTTAACACAAAAGTTCACAGCATCAAGAGTTAAGTCATTAACAACAATCACCACAAAAAAAAGCACTTTTCGCGACTGAAATTAAATTTTTCGTCGCTGAAAGTAGGGCTTTTGGCGACTAAAATGGGATTAGTCGCCAAAACAGATCAGAATTGCCGACTAAACTCTTTTAGTCGCCAAAGGAGTGGGTTTTAGCGACTAAAAGGCACTGTAGTCGCCGAATGTAGGGCTTTTACCGACTAAAGGTTGTTTAGTAGCCAAAAGTCATGGTTTTTGGCGACTAAGATATTTTGAATTTGAAGATGTACGTGGAGTTCTACCAAGGTTTAGATTATCAACCTGTGAAAGAAAAAAAATTAGAACAAGTTAAAAGTTATATACACACATTCATCAACATTTATTAATTTACATTTATTTTCTAGTTTGACATTTAAATTTTAAAATGCTAAATCAAGAAAAACAACCCCAAAATCAATATAAAAAAAAAATTGATAGTTTGAATATTTCAGCAAGAAATTGTAACCTGATTTAGAGAGAGAAAATCGAATCTGATGGGGTGGAGTTCCTCCCTTCGTCGGCGCCGCTGCTGCTGGGTTCTTCTCACCTCCATGGGATCTTGTCGCCGCTGAGAGAAGAGTGAAGAGAGAGATGAGTGGGTTGTTGAGCCAAACAGAATTAAAAATAACAAAATTATTTATCTTTTCATCCATTAACAATAGGTAAAACGGGGTCGTTTTTTCCAAAACGACACCGTTCCATTTATTTATCTTCTTACTAGATGATGTGGACTCATTCAGGCCTTAGATTGTCTTGCCCACCACGTGTCCCAATCGCCTTCATATTGCTGGACAGAGCCGGATAGGAGAAGGCTGGAGAAAAGGCTGATCCCTAAAATAGCCTGCCCACCTCGTTGCCAAACACCGCCAATATAATACTACAATTTTTTTGGTTTTTGGGCTTGTCTTTATCCAAGAAAAATGTAGTGGGCGTTTGAAAAATTACTATTTTAGTAGGTTATTTTAATTTTTGGTTATTTTAAGAGGTTAAAATTTTTGTATTTGAAAAGATAGTTAAATTTTTTTGTAGTTAGATGTGATGTTTATAAGAGAAAAAGTGAAATGATTATGGATTTAATATGACATTTTATTTTACGGAAATGTTTGAGAGCTCGACACATTTGGCTCGAAAACCGGCTCGAAGAGAAGAGAGGAGAAGAGGAGGAGAGAGGAAGAAAGAGAGAGGAGAGGTCGGCGTCGCAGCTCCCCGCCCCAGCGTCGTCGCAGCTCCCCGGCGTCGCAGCTCCCCACCCCGGCGTCGTCGCAGCTCCCCACCCCGGCGTCGTCGCAGCTCCCCACCCCGGCATCGTCGCAGCTCCCTGCCCCAGCCTCCGCCTCTGCTTCCTCCTCCGTCGCAGTCCCGCCGTAGCTCACCGCCGTCGCCTCCGGCCCCGCCACCGCCTCCTCCTCCCCCTGTGATTTGCCCCCTCCAGTCCTTCTTCCACCTCCCTCCTCCTCCTCCTTCCTTCCTTCCTTCCTTCCTTCTCTGCTCTCTGCTTCTGAAACACAGGAAAAAAGAAAAAAAAAAAAAAAAAAATCGACACCAAAACGACGTCGTTTTGGTGTCGAGCCACAGACTCGAGCCACAGATTCGAGCTACGTAGCGGGGTCGTTTATTTTATTGACTATTTTAACCTATTTTATTTTTTAGTGCTATTTTAACCAAAAAAAATTGAAAAAAACTCTTCCCAAACACTCCCGTAATCAAATCTTCTTCTTCTTTTTTTTGTTTTTGTTTTTGGGAACTGCAAACATTTGATGTGTGTGTACTTGGAATTATATGTATGTACATATATACCTACATTTTTTTTGGGGATAAATTATAAAGATTTTTTTAATTTAAAAAAAATATATAATAAATCTCACAATTTTAACATAATTATATTGAATTTCTTTAAGGTTTTAATTTGTATGACACTTAACTCTATTTTTATCAATAAATTTTTAATTATATAAAAAAAAATAGAGTTAATTACCTAAAAGTTCTATTTACAAATATTATGGTAACTTTAGGTCATATTTAAGATTTTTTAAACTAATAAGTTCTATTTAATAAAATTGAAAATATTATCAGTTTTTTTCAATTTTTAAAACTAAGAACATTATTAATTTTGTATAGTAATGTTCGAAATAATTATTTCACTAACTTAAGGGGGAAAAAAATAGAGCATGAGATTAAACGTTTTTGCGCTTTTACTTATTGGTTTGATTCAACTATTCAATAAAACAGAGAACATTATCGGATTTTTTTTTAGTTTTAAAACTAAGAACATTATCAATTTTTTCATTTTTAAAGATTTTTTTTTTTTAAAGTTTTGCACATCAATGTTCATCATCATACTCCTCTATAGACACAAAATTTTTAGTTTTTTTTTTTTTGCTTGCACATAACTTTTTTTTTAGTTTTTTTCAATTTAAAAGTTGATGCTTTAAAGTTTTGAAAATCAAAATAAATATCAAATCATCATATTCCTTTATAGATATCATAAATGATGAATAATCATTGTTTGAAGGGCAATTCCGATTATTAAAAATTTAATAGGACTTGAACGTCCAAAAATTTTTAATTAGGACAAGTTCATAAATTAAGATGTGTGTAAATACTCTAAAATAATATTATTATCTCTTTTATACGAAAATATATATTTTATGTTGTTTATTTTTGTGTTTTTAACCATTCAAATTAATTTCAATTTATTTAATTTTATTAAAAAAGAGGCCAGTGTAATAATATTATTTCTTACCCATCTTTTTTGGTATGTGCTTGCAATTATTTAGTACAATTTTTTGGGTTTTTTTTTTTTTTTTTTTTTTTTTTTTTTTTTTTGGATTTTGGATTTGTCCTTATCCAAGAAAAGTATAATTTTTTTTTTAAACTGCAAATATATTATATGTATATATATATATATGGTTGGAATTATGCCAAATCAAACATGTAGTGCATACCAATATGTGGGAATTTCTGGGGTACAAAATGAAGGAACTACGTATTCCATTCAAATTAGTAGAGCATGAAAGTATTTTTGTAACTTTTGCCGGCTATAGAAAGAGACGAGTATGCATATATACATACAAATAAAAATAAATATACATAGAGAATGAAAGAGAGAGAGGTTGACATTGTAGAACGCACTACAAAAATTTACACTTTTAGCGATCATTTTTCGCGACCAATATAAAAGTTGGTAGCTAAAAGTTACCTTTTGGCGACCAAATATTAATTAGTCACGAATGATCATTATTTTTGGCGACCAAATATGAGTTGGTCGCAGAAAGTCATATTTTTGCGACCAAAAAATGAATTGGTCGCAGAAAGTGATATGTTTTTAGCGACTAACTACAAATTTAGTCGCAGAAGGTCACATTTTGGCAACCAAAAATTAAATTGATTGCTGAAGATTAAAAATAAGTTGGTTGTGGAATTGGCGACCAAAATTTTTGTCGCCAAAAACTTATTTTCCCCGATCAAAAATATTTTAGTTGTTGTATATTGAGTTTTGGCTAATAAAATAATTTAGTCGCCGAATGGAAAATAAATTTTTTTTTTCTTTGGCAACCAAAAATTTGGTCGCCAAAAATTTATTTTCAGTAACAAAAAAAAAAATTAGTCGCCAAATTAGTACTTTTAGCGACAAATATTTTAGTCGCCGTTGATTGAGATTAGGCGACTAAAAAAGTTTGTCGGCGAAGGTACCTTTTGTGCGACTAATCTGCTCTTTTGGTCGTCAAAAGCTTGGGAGAGAAATTTGAAACGTGGAGATGGGAATTGAAATTTTTTTGTGATAAAAAAATTTGGTCGCCGATTGTAAAACGACCTCGTTTTGTATCCCAAAAAAAAAAAAAAAATTGAAAAAAAGCCCTAATCTCCCCTGTCTCTAGCTCGCTCTCTGTGTCTCTCTATGTTGGTCCGCCCTCTCCCTCTCTCTGTGTTTCCTCTCCTCCACTTCCCCACCACCTCGAAGATCCTAACAACAACCCTTCATCAGCCACCGACTCTCCTTTCTACTCCTCCATCTTCCTCTCTCTTCCCTCTCCAAAACCCATCTCCAATTCCACCATTTCTCAGCTCTTCTTCAACTCTCTCGGCTTGGAAAACTACTGGGTTTTCAACCGGGTCTCTTCGTGTAAACCCTAGCAATTGCAATCTCCACCTAACCGAGGCATATCTCATTTTCCCCCCGATCGATTCGGTCTCCAATTTGCCTTTTGTTGCACATTATGCTCCCAAAGAGCATTCATTGGAGATTAGGACCCATATCCCATCTGGGTTTTTCCCCAAATTCTTCCCTCAAGGTTCTTTTCTTATTGGGTTTTGGTCAATTTTCTGCCGTGAGGCTTGGAAATACAGCGAAAGGGCATTTCGGTATTGAAATCATGATGTGGGTCATGCCATTGCTGCGGTTTCAATGGCCGCAGCAGGGCTTGGTTGGGATGTGAAGATTCTAGATGGTTTGGGTTATGGGGATTTGGAGAAGCTTATGGGGCTCGAATTCTTTCCTGAGTTCAAAATTCCATCAAGGCCGGTGAAAGGGAAGTTACCTGAGATTGAATTTGAGCACCCTGATTGTGTTCTTGTTGTTTTCCCAAATGGGGTTGGTGAATTTGATGTGAATTACAAGGAATTGAGTTTGGCTATATTGGAGTTTTCAAAATCGGAGTGGAAAGGAAAGCCTAATTTGCTTAGTAAAGAGCATGTGTGTTGGGATATTATGTATAGAACAACTGAGGCTGCTAAGAAGCCATTAATGGCAAGAAATAAATTCATGGTTGAACCATTTTAGAGCAGTGGACGATTGAGTGAGCAGTCCTATAAGGGTTTTACGCTTAGGAAAGTCGTTAGGAAGCGATGAAGTGCAGTGGATATGGATGGAGTTACTGTAATGGAGGGAGGAACATTTTATCAGATTATGTTGCATTGTCTTTCTTCGAGTTCTCGAGCTCGTGAGAAACAGAGGAAACAAATGACATTGCCATTTTGAGCTTTGTCTTGGGATTCTGAGGTCCATGCTACTTTATTTGTTCATAGGGTTGAAAGGTTGCCAATGGGTTTGTACTTCTTGGTGAGGAATGAGGACCATTTTGATGATCTCAAGAGGGCTACAAGGTCTGAGTTTAAGTGGGAGAAACCAGAAGGTTGCCCTGATGATCTCCCTCTGTATGAACTTGCCAGAGGTGGTTATAGGCAACTTGCTAAAAAGCTTTCTTGCCATCAGGTATGTCGATTCTTACGAGTTTTTAGCTTCTTGAGCTTCTTTAGACTGATTTATGTTGCGTAGAAAATGGGTCTGCTTATAGCAAAGATGTACATGTGTTTCTACGGGTCAAATAATGCAGTCTCCAAATCTTAACAAGGTTATGAAATCGGTTGTACCTCGAATAATGTGTTTTGTGTGATAGTAATACCAATCAAATTCATGTTTGCGGGTAGTACTACTTTTTTATATGCATGTCATCTACGTGGTAGCAACTTTGACTTCCCATTAAAATTTACATTATGGTGAGCGAGTCTACATATTTGTTTTGGTTATTGTGTTTCCTTTTCTCTTTTCCTACATTTGTTCATAATATCAAGTTAGTGACGATGGTACACATAATTTGTATGGAACACTGACAATGTATTTGATTTTATACACACATAAAATTACTTCTTATGAGAATAGACATGTAATCATGTGTTTTCAACTCTTGGGTTATTGGTTGTCACTTCAGTTAAAAGACCTTGTTCTTATTGTTCATCCCATCTCTAATTCATATTCATTTTGATTAACTGGTCAGTTTTGTGTGCTTAGTAGTTCATTGTCTCTTGCAGAGATGAAATATCTGGATGCAGTGAAAAGGCCTATGATTCACTTTCAATTAATGATGCCTGAAAAATATTGATGTTCTCTTCTGACCAAGAACTTTTTGAGTATATCAAGGAGGTAAACTTCCTACTGCTTAACTCATTTTTATTCTTATTGTTAATCAATAGAATGCATTACTGGCTAGATCTGCTTTGATGGTATATAGTTTAAGGGCAGTACTAAGCATCTAATTGAAAGTCATTCTTGGTTTGCTCATTTCCTTCATATTGTTGTTCTTTCTGCCAAGAGCAGTAGTGAGTAAATTCTTGTTCTCAAAACAATGTGGTCCCTCCTCCTTTAGGGTTTTTAATTTTCAAATCCTTAAAGTTTAAATTTTCAATTTTTGTTTGGGAATAGGGATTTTAAATTTCAATAGATGCATTATGGGTGTATAAGGACATTTTCAATTGAGAGTAAATTTATAATTGAGAGTAAATTTGAACAATTTCAATTGTATAAGGACATTTTTTTGTTTCTATTTAATTTTGAAAATTGAAATTATTAGATGATGATAGTTTGAAAGTAATTTTCGTAATCTCAAAAGTTTTTTGAAACATGAAACTTTAGGGATATTGATAGTGTAAATTTATTTTTTAGATTTAATAGTTTTAAAAGAAAGGATAAATTACATTGACACCCCCTGAGGTTTATATTTATTACAGTTTTCCTTACCTTTTGGAAATTGCATCCCCCTCTCTAAGGTTTAAAGTTTCATTAAAAATTGCTTCCTCCAGCAATTTAATTTTTTTAAATATCAATTTTTCCCTCACTGGGTAAATTAAATTGACACCCCTCACATTTTAGAAATTACAATCCCCTCCACAAGGTTTAAAGTAGCATTACCAATTGCCCCCTTGGTTGGTACTAGTTGAAAAAAAAAAATTTAATTGGAAAAAAAATTATTTAAAAAAAATTATTTGAAAAAAAATTTTGTTAGTTAAATTTTTAAATTTCTGTTTAAAAACCAATGTAAGATAAAAATTACACTAACACCCCTTGAGGTTTATGTTTATTACACTCGAATGATAAAAATTATATAAAAATAATTTTTATTTTTTATTTTTTATTTCTTAACCAAATTAATTTTTAATTTTTTTAAAAAAATTCTAAAAATCAAACCATACATGACCTAAGAATATTTTGATAAGTTATTTCTTACGTTGGTAACTTATTTAATTATTTGTTAATTTTATGATATTTTTACCATCTAAGGCCTATTTGGTAACCATTTCGTTTTCAGTTTCCAATTTATATTTACAAAAATTTTAAAAAAAATGTCATAAAAACTTGTTTGATAATTTTTTTAGTTTAATCTTTTTCAACTAATACTAACTGAGGGGGCAATTAGTAATGCAACTTTAAACCTTGGGGAGAGGATTGTAATTTCTAAAATGTGAGAGGTGTCAATGTAATTTACCCAGTGAGGGCAAAATTGGTATTTAAAAAAATTAAATTGCAGGAGGGAGCAATCTGTAACGTAACTTTAAACCTCAGGGAGAGGATGTAATTTCCAAAAGGTGAGGGAGAAATTGTAATAAATATAAACCTCAGGGGGTATCAATATAATTTACCCTATTTTAAATACAAAAAATTTATCTTTACGTCTATGAATAATGTTAATAGTTTAAAAGATAATTATTCAAATTAATAGGATACAAGCCTAAGGCAACAAAGTGATTTTTTTCTCATACACCTAAGGTAAAAAGATAATTATCCATTTAAATTCATCCAACAATGGTGATGTAAGTCAAAAGATACCATATTGAGGCTGTTAAAGCTACATTTATAGTCTTTGAATTTTGTTTCTTTGGTAGAAATGATGTGTTTTTGTCACGACCCAAACCCGCCCCTGTAGGTTTAGCACCGTAACCGGCCAGTAATCCGTGGATTACCAAAGGCTTCTGAACAGATTAGCCAATAATAAGGGGCTGAGGAAGCAATAATACAAAATAGATAAGGTCCAATGAGCTGTGATAACATACATGGGACAGAATATTTTAAAACTTATATATATACATAAGCATGCCAATCTAGATACACAATATTTACAAAGTATTTACAGAAATGTACTTCCCAAGATCTCACTGTACAAAACCTACACAAGGACTAGCATGAATACAAAAACAGCCATGGGGCTAGGCTTCGTTCGGAACCTCCTCGGGAGGCACAACAGTTGGCTGACAAAACAGAACAGAAAGCCGTCAACTCTGGCCCTGGTCATGTGCCGTTTCACCTACATACATAATATAAACTGTGAGCGAAAGCCCAGTGAATAATAACAGAGTAAAGGGTTTCAATGAATGAGTTCGTACAGATTCAGAAATCACAGTTCAGATTTGTATCAAATTCATCATTTGTCCAGATCATATATAGACAGAAGTCATAAGTCAGGATTAAGTTTACGTGATACATCCATTAGCATTAACAGAACAGAACAGAACAGAACGTATACACGTGAGGTTACGAATAACCAGTTCCATAAAGGAACCTCCGGATCCGGGTAACAGAACAGAAGCTGAGCCCCCGTGACAGGGCATCCGGTATGGGTAACAGAGTGCAGACAGAAATAAGTTCCATAAAGGAACCTCCGATAGCGGGTAACAGCTAATAGATATCACATGATGCTAAGGATGTCACGAATACATATCAGAAATTGAACAATCATTCATTGTACAGAACATATCATTTCGGAAAACAGACCTTGTTTTATCACATAGAAAGTAGATACGGTTTGAACATAACTTTACTAAATTATTACTCACAGTGGGCCTTGAGACAGACAGACGGAGTAAACTTGGTCAAACGGTACGTGGCACGTGACCTACACAACACATAACAGATGCACACTTGAAACACACGTTCTAATTGTACAAAACTTATTTCGTTGGCTCTTAGTGTGTTTCTAATCTCTTATCCTCATTATGGGGTCTTAAACATGGCCTAGGAATGCCTAGGATGGAATGAGAATGCAAAAATGCATTGAAAACCATTTCTCAAATTTTGCTGAAGATAAGGTCCACGCTCGAGCGTGGCTTTCCCCGCTCGAGCAGGCATGCAGACAATGAAGCTCCGCTCGAGCGTGGACTTCCCCACTCGAGCGGACTGCAAACTTATGAAAAATGGCTGGATGTAAGAAATTCACGCTCAATGGGCGCTCGACCCCCGTTCGAGCGTGTGACACAGACCCTCGCTCGAGCGTAGATTCCCCCACTCGAGCGGACTGCAAAACACACAAACTTCTGGGTATACGCATTTCACGCTCGAGCGTGAATCTCGCCGCTTGAGCAAAAGTGCATGTACTCAGGCTTCACGCTCGAGCGTGGGTCAAATTTCTGGAAAATCCAGATTGACCTCCAAGCATGAAATTCAACATTCAACCATCCAAAACTCATTTTTCTGGGCCCAAAATTAAGGAACCACATGAAGACTTATAAAACAACATGTTTAAAGCTTCAATTCAAGAAACCATGGCCCAAGAGTAAACCAATTGTACAAAACTCAACTTGAAACTTGAAATTAATTTCATGCACATGACTTGTATGCAATTCCTTGAACTCAAGTCCTTCAAAACATGACCAAATGCAATGTTAGACTCAACATCATGATGAACTCATGGACTATAACTAGAATATGGTCTTGCATGCAAGAATTTCCATGAAAACACTTCAAAATGTTATGATATGAACATGCATGTATGGATTACTACCCAATTCAACATTTTAAACTGATTCTTGACTTTAATCTTCAATTTTACCAAGGATCAAGCAAGATATACTCAATATCATAATTAGGGAGGTGAATTCACTACCTTAGGTCTTTAACTCAAAGCTTAGAAGTTCAAATATGCAAACTACTCTTCAATTCTTCCAAATTCCCAAGGAATTTGATGAACTCAAGTCTATTCCCTTACTCTCCCTCTTTCAATCGGCTAGCTCTAGATGAAATGAATGAGATGGTGCAAAGCTAAACTCCCAAACAAGGTTGTAGAAGTAGCCCACTAATGGCAAGTTTGGTAATTAATGAAACTAATGTAATTTAAAATTATTAATCTAATTTAGTCATACCAAATCAAATTTCAATTAAACATACCGTAAAATCACATAAAATCTAACTAGTACAAAACACTAATCAATTTCTAAATTGAGCGCCGATAAGGCTTTCAATTCGCAGTTCAAAGTCAAAACATGAACAGATATTTCTACGCCTAACAGATATAAACACAAAAATGATGCAACACACATGCAAATTAATTCCAAATTTCTCCTTAATTATTAATTAGGCATACGTAAGTACGGATTAACATTTGTCAGAGGTCGGGGTTATTACAGTTTTGTGCACTTGTATATATTTAGCAGGCAAGACGCAAATTCAAGCAAAAAGTGATGCAAAAGCAGATTCTCCGTACGAGTAGTGAAAAGTCCCGGCCTGCCACCTTACCACACATACGGCCAGGCTCCACCGCATATGGGGCCCACCACCACTAGAGCGGAAAGTATGGGCGCTCGAGCGGCCCACCTAGGTTACATGCGTGGAATTTCAAGTTTGTTTTGTTGGAAATAAAAGGAGAAAAAATGGACTACTCTAGGGTTCTAAAAATTTCAAAAAAGAGAGGAGGGGCTAGGGTTTGGAAATGGGGCTTCTCAAGTTTCAAGAATATCTTCCACAGGGATTTCTTCTTCTTCTACCTCTTCACACTCCTCCATGACTGGCTAAGCTTCTATTTCTAGAGTTTTGATAAAACCCTAACCAAGTAAATAGGGTTTTCTTTTTGGTTTTGATTATGTAATAGTTTGAACAAGTTGTATGGTATTCAAGAAATTTTTATATATATTTTTCATTATTTCTTCAAGTATTCTACTTTTTGTGATTGTTGAATAATTTCTAAAGGTTTTCTATTTATTCATATTCAAGGTATGAGACAGGTCATACTACGAAGGACGAATTGTTTTGCTACCCTAATTTAGAGCGAACGACTCGTGCTACTTGAGATGGTTCGTACCCATACATTGAACGTAATAATTCTCTTGATCAATGCTTTGAACTTGTAGTTACGAAGTATTATTTGGTTCGAACCGTAACATAATTGATTTTCAAATTAAAACCTTATTTATATAACTAACGGTGAATTCATTACCCTAACTTTTTTTCAAAATCAGTAATCCCAATTTCATTTTTAATCGCTAATTTAATATGTTAGTATTTTAATTATCATTAGTTTATAAAAAAATCATCTCTTTGATCAAAATTAATTTAAAATTTTAACAATTAAATTAGTTTAATTTTACATTTGTCTTTATGAATCGATACCTAAACTTACCATTATTCTAAAGAATTTAATATAGTTTAATCAAGGTTCTGAAAAGCAGTTGCGGTCGCCGTAACGGTGGCGGTGGCGCAGTTACGGTTGTGAAGTGTAAAGACCGTAGCATAACAGTTGCGGTAACCGAAACCGTGAATTTTTTTATTTTTCGCACATTTTGAAAAAAACTTACTGATACGCATATTTTTTTTCCATGATCATATTTATTGGGTTTAAAATAAATATTGATCAATTTTTGTAAATTTTTAAGTATGATCCAGTATATTTCATATTTTTAAATCAATATAAATTGAGTTTTTTATATTTTATTTTAATTAATGACTTTATATTTTACAAAAAATAATCACTAACTATCCCTCTTCCCCTATTTTCATCTTCCCTCTTCTCTCTCTATCTCTTGCTCCTCCATCTGCTCTCTTTATCTTCCCTCTTCTCTCTATCACTCTTTCCCCATTTTTATCTTTTTTTTTTGTGTATTTTTTTCGAAAGAAACAGTTCGAAACCGTTACGTAATGGTGCGTAACAGGCTGTTATAACACCGTTGCAGCCGCTACAGTCGACACACCTGTGAATTTCAATCACACTACAAAAGCAGCCGTAACAGGTGACGGTAATCACCACAACCGTTACGTAACAGCGTTACGTAACAATTGCAGCCATTTTTTAAAACCTTGAGTTTAATGTTTATTTTTTGTTTGTAAAACAACCCACCAAATTTTAGGTTCCACAACACTTTCTTTCTCAAATTTTCTTTTGCCAATAAGGTATACAAAAGATACATAAATTTTATAAATTATTTTTCCTCACAGATACGACAGATAAATTGCTATTAATGGATTATATTTTAAATACAAAAAATTTATCATTACGTCTATGAATAATGTTAATAGTTTAAAAGATTAATATACAAAAAATTCATCCAACAATGGTCTCAAATTCATTCTTGAAATTAATATATAAACTATTTTGTCTTCTTTCTTTTTTTTTCTTTTTTTTTTTAATAATTAGTACCAAAATCCATTCAGTTTAAATCCATAAACACAAACAAAGCCTTTAAATATTTATGGGTTTCCACTAACTGCTTAACTAGTCATTAGTCGAACTAACCATCAAAGCTACAACAGTCCAACAAAGCCACTAACCACTACATTTTTCGTGGAGTACTTGCAAAGTCTGATAGAAATCCAACCAAAAAAATTTTTTGAACGGTACAGAAATCCAACATTGATCCCATAGATATAGACAATACAATCCAACTCAGACCCAGCAGAGCTCACACACACAAGTAGTGAAATGACTCTGCATATTGCATAGAAATTTCAAATCTTGTCGACTAAAGCTCATATTCTTCGATGTGAGGACTTCTCGTTCAATTTACAGAAAAGAGAGAAGCCCATTATGTACATTCTAGAACTAATTCAAATGGTTGTGAAGATTATGATCTAGTGCTTGCTCCCATCGTTCTTGTTGCTCATCTGTGGAGTGTACAGGCTTGTAGATGATGGTGAATATCCAGATGCATTTGGCGAGTACCGAACACTTGGGACTGTGGAAAGAATATGAAAAAACACATGGAAAGAATATGAAAAAACACGGTCTAGAAAGAACTGGTTCACTGACAAAACCAATTTCAGACTACGAAGAAAATATAAAAACTAAATTCAGACGGAGAGGTTCCACCCACCTGTACAGTGAACTTATGCTAGAATTGTAAGGGCTGCAAAATTGGAACATATGACGAAAAAAAACTCGATGACAAGTATATTTAAAACAGATAAATAGCCAGTTGTTTAATTAATCATAACGTTATTACTCCAGAGCATCATGGACATGGCTGGTGAATCTGTGTAACCAATGCATCTAATACAAAACATACCCAGATAAAGTACTGGACATATTCCTCATTTCAATGTTGTGAAAGTAACACCACCACAGGCATAAAGACCAAACTAAAAGAGTCATAAAAAAATTATAAGAAATGTTTCCTCAACAAAGCCCCTCATGTTATTCAACGGAAATAGCGAGTAGGAAAAAAAGTTTTAAGTCATTTCTCCACAGGGAGAGAACCTTCAATGCAAACAGCAAGTAAGAAAAAAGTGAGTCATTTATCCACACAGAGAGAGAGAGAGAGAGAGAGAGAGAGAGCAAACCTAAACCATTGCAAACTCAGATACCTAGGAGATATACAGTGTTACATAAATCAGCGACAAAGGATCACTAATGACTCAGAGTTACAGAGGAGTGACGAGCAAGTAAATTTGGATACACATAATAACTATATTGAACAAATGTGTCCCAAACTTAAAATTCCAATTCCATCAGAACATTAAAATACTTTCGTCGTGGCATCATACTCTAACTAGAATGATAAGAACATCATTTCTAATTCACACCACAAACATTAAATACTCATTGTGATCGTGCTGTAGCAAATGATATGAGGCTTTTAATCTATAGAAAATTTAAAATGAACAGTAAAATTTTAAAGCCTCAATAAACATGACCAATAGATTTACCTGCTGGGACTAAACATTGGACTTGAGGGCGAATAGGTCAGAGATGTTGGTGAATACGATGGTGATGTTGCACTGCAATATAACAAGTCAAAGATTAAGCAATTGAATACGAGATTAAGTCAACGAACCAACCTAACCTCCAACATCTGACTTAGCCCAAATTAAAAATTAAAGAAGAAAAATCTAAAATCAGCAGTCAAAACTAAAATCAAGAGACTAGTTCAGGTGGCTGTATTTGGTGATTACCAATTAGGCTTTCAACTCTGCATAAATCAAATCCCAACTATACGAGGAATGGCTAAGCAAAACAACAAATTACATTTCAGAGGTAAAGTAACTGTCATTTACCTGTAATTCGGGGATGAAGGACTATATGGACTGGATGGAGAGAGTCTTGGACTGCTAGGGGAATAAGCAAGGGACGGGCTGTATTTTGCCGATGAAGGATTGTAACTCGGAGATGTAGGGCTGTAGCTTGGCGAAGTTGGACTGTAACTCGGAGATGTTGGACTGTAACCCGGAGAAGTTGGGCTATAGGCAGGGGAGGTAGGGCTATACGAGGGAGAAGTTGGACTATAAGAGGGTGAGGTCGGGCTGTAATGGAGAGGTAGGGCTGTAAGATGGTGAGGTTGGGCTATAAGACGGTGAGGTGGGGCTATATGCAGGAGAGGTGGGACTGTAAGCTGGAGAAGTTGGGCTGTAACTAGGAGAGGTAGGGCTGTAACTTGGAGAGGTAGGGCTGTAGCTGGGCAATGTAGGACTATAACTAGGTGATGTAGGGGAGTAAGATGGACTTGTAGGAGAATATCTAGGGCTTGTTGGGCTATAACCAGGAGAGCTTGGACTATATGTTGGGGAAGTGGGGCTGTAACCAGGTGACGTTGGGCTATATCCGGGGGAAGTTGGGCTATACCCAGGAGAGGCAGGACTATACCCGGGAGAGGAAGGACTATATCCCGAAGAAGGGCTGTAACCTGGAGATGATGCAGGAGAGAAGCCCATCCCACCAACATATGGAGAAAATTGGGCATCTGTAATTGGTGACAAGCGAAGATTTGGGCTCAGCAAGTAATTAGGTGACATCATTCCATCATGGTAAGGGCTACCCGTAACTGGCGAACGACCAGGCATTGTGCCAAAGTCCAATCCTTATGTAACTAGGAAGCTGGATATCAATAGCTTGATGCAAAATCTTCTCATTTAGATACAGGGCACAATCTCCGGTACCAACAGGTGCAAGCTGACCCAACATAATATTTTCAGTAACTCCCCGCAGGTAATCTGTCTCAGCATACACAGCAGCATCAAGAAGAATGTCCACTGTTTCCTCAAATGAGCATCTCATCATTGGCCCAGTGTCATTCCGATCAATACCATGACGAGTGATGGCCATCAAGTGACCTCGATAGGTCATGGTATCACACAATATAGCCAGGTGCCTATAATTTACATACGATCCATCAAAAGATATAACAACTCGTAATTCATCTAGCAAGGACCGATGAACTGCTTCAATTCCAAGGACTTCAATTACTTCAATCAAGTGATTGCTAGTTGTCCTCCTGGCATCGACATCTTCATGGCAAATAACAGCCAAAAGGTTGACTCCTTCAGTATCAAGCATCCACTCATTCTCGGGCTTAAATCCTTCATTCTCGTCAAATTTATTCACTTTACCTGATTTAATGAACACCTTGTAAATATCTGGGATACCTCGAAGGGCCATTTCTGTCAGCATGTTACTTTCAATCTTCTTGAGAAAAACATCATCTTCCACAGATTCATCCTGCAACTCCCCTTTAGAAGCCTCATCATTCATGATTCGGATACGTAGAATCAATTTCTCAGCATTATCATCATTAAATATGCAGCTTAAATCATCATCAAACTCAAGATTGATCTTCTCAGCAATGTCAGCCATGCTCAGCTTCTTATCGACCTGTAAGACTCCTGAAAGCTTTTCTATATCTCGTATATTCAATGTGTTAATGATTACAATCAGACCTTAGATTATATAGCCCTAAATCCTAAACCAAAAGGGAGAATACAATTATGCCTCTAATAGGTCTCTAACACAACCATGCCTCTAATAGGTCTCTAACACAACCATACCTCTAATAGGACCCTAATTTGTACAACCACAATCATGCCTAATTTGGAAAATAATAGAAAATACACAATATATTCTCACACCCCCGCTCAAACTCAAGGTGTTTTAGCAGAAAATACAGAGAATTTGCTAAGAAGAAATTGAAACCGAGCGACAGTGTGAGTCTTGGTGAAGAAGTCCGCAAGTTGCAAAGCCGAAAGGATGAAAGGAAGCGAGATAGAGGCAGACTGCAGATGTTGGCGAACAAAGTGACAATCAGTCTCGATATGTTTCGTCCGCTCATGAAAGACAGTATTGTGAGCAATCTGAACAGCACTGCGATTGTCACAATAGAGAGAGGTTGGAGAAGACTGAGAGACACCCAAATTAGACGAGACAACGAAACCAAACAATCTCAGCAGTGACATGAGCCATAGCACGATACTCAGCTTCGGCAGTAGAGCGAGCAACGACTGATTGTTTCTTACTTGTCCAAGAGATTAAGAAATCTCCAAAAAACATACAGAAACCAGACGTAGACTTACGATCAGTAACATCACCAGCCCAATCAGAGTCAACATAGGCTACCAAGTCCAAAGAGGAAGTAGAGGACAACAATAAGCCCTGAAAGATAGTACCCCTGAGATAGCGAAGAACGCGAACCAAAGCAGCCCAATGGGTAGAGCGAGGAGCATTAACAAACTGACTAACCACATGAACAGCATAAGCAAGGTCAGGACGAGTGACAGTCAGATAAACTAAACAACCCACCAGCTCGCGATATAAAGTGGGATCATCCAAAGAGACACCATCAGTAGAGTTAAGCTTCACATTAAGCTCAATAGGTGTATCAAAAACCTTAATATCAGTAAGACCAGCACGATGAATGATTTCATTAGCATACTTAGCCTAAAACAGAAAATAGCTCTTGGGAGAAAAAGCAACCTCAATACCAAGAAAATACCGTAATGGACCCAGATCCTTCATTTCGAAGGTACGGAAGAGATGCTGCTTGACCTCAGAGATAGCAGAAGAGTCCGAGTCAGTGATGATCATATCATCCACATAGAGCAAGAGAGCAACAAAACCAACCGAGGTATGTCGCGAAAATCAAGCAGAGTCGAAAGCAGAAGGATGAAACCCAAACTCGGTAACAGCAATCTGAAATCGATCATACCAAGCACGAGGAGACTGTTTCAGACCATACAGAGCACGCCGAAGACGACAAACCTATCCAGAGGGATGGTGAAGGCCAGGGGGAGGACGCATGTAAACCTCCTCAGTGAGATGGCCATTAAGAAAAGCATTCTTAACATCCATCTGATAAAGAGGCCAAGAACGAACAACAGCGACAAAGATCAAAGTACGGACAGTAGTCATTTTGGCAACAGGAGCAAATGTCTCCTCATAATCAATACCATACTCCTGAGAGAAACCTTTGGCAACCAGACGAGCTTTTTAACGCTCAAGAGAGCCATCGGAATGAGTATTGACTTTGTAAACCCATTTGCAACCAACCAGGTTCTTACCAGCAGGTAAAGGAACCAACTCCCAAGTACTAGTTTTCTGTAAAGCAGACAACTCATCCTCCATAGCTTGAACCCAATGAGGATCTTGGCAAGCCTCCTTGTACGACTGAGGTTCTACAAAAGAGTGAATAGCAGACAAAAAAATACGATAGGAAGCAGAAAAACAAGTATTAGACCAACTCAACCTGTTTGGAGGATGACGTGCTCGAGGAGGATATCGGTGTGCAGTAGGATCAGAGTCGTCAGAAGCAGGAGGATCAGCAGTAGGGGTGGAGACAACTGGTAGAGAAGGAGCCTTACGACGAGAATAAACTAACAATGGAGGAAGAGAAGAAACTGAAGAAGGAGAAACAACCAGAGGTGAAGCAGGATGAGAAGATGAAACAAGCTCAAGAGGAACTGTAGAGATGTACTCATCAGACGGTACCTCAGAAGGAAATAGGTCAATGTGAACCAAATCCTCTTTGGAAACTGGAACAGTGACAAGAGGAAGCTGAAAGTAAGGCAGACGTTCGAGAAAAGAAACATGACGAGAGACATAAAGACGACGGGAAACAGGGTCGTAACACCGATAACCTTTCTGAGTAGGACTATAACCCAAAAAGACACAGAGGACAAACCGGGCACTAAGTTTGGTCCTATTTTTGCGGGGAAGAAGAACAAAACAGGTAGACCAAACCACACGAAGGAGGGAATAGTTAGGAATTTGGGAGAACAAAGCCTCATAAGGAGACCGACCAGAAAGAAGGGGAGTAGGCATGCGGTTGAGAAGAAAAGCAGCAGTAAGAACTGCCTCTCCCCAGAATGGAGCCGGAACGGAGGCAGCGAGAAGAAGAGACCTAGCGGTCTCAAGAAGATGACGGTGTTTACGCTCGGCTCGACCATTTTGGGCAGGTGTATCTGTACAGGAAGTTTGGTGAATGGTACCCAAATTGGCCAAATACTCACAAAACTCATTTTTAAAATATTCCCCACCCAAGTCAGACCGTAACACTTTAATTGTAGACCCAAACTGAGTAGTAATCATAAACTAAAAGGTACGGTATATCTGATAGAAATCGGACTTATAAGTCATAAGATAAACCCAAGTGTAACGGGTGCAGTCATCAACAAATGACACATAGTATGCAGAACCCCCTTTGGTGAGAACAGGAGAAGGGCCCCAAACATCAGTATGAATTAAAGAAAACGGTGTATCAGATATAGAAGTACTTTTACGAAAAGGTAAGGCTGTCATTTTGGCAAGTTTACACCCCCGACATTCAGTAAGTTCACTAGGAGAAACTTTACTCAGAATACCTGACTGAGCTAAAGACAGTAAACGGTTAGCAGACAAATGCCCTAATCAAGAATGCCATAAGTAGAAAGGACTAGACAGAGAATCTAACTGAAAAGAGGAAAAGGCAGTCAAAGAGGTTGCTATGGGCAGATGCAAGCTCTCCACCACATAGAGGTCTCCAATTCTACGGCCGGTCCCAATCTGCTGCTTAGACATTTGATCCTGTACAAAACAGATAGCAGAAGAAAAGATAACATCAAAACCAACGGCATCAAGCTGACTGATAAATAATAAACTGACAGATAACTGAGGAACATATAAGACAGATGGAATAGAGACAACAGACATAGCAGACAGTAAGACAGACCCAACAGATACAACAGACATACCAGATCCATTAGCCGCATTGACAGTAATAAGAAATGGAGGAGGAGTACAATTGTGAAGTAAGGAGAGATGGAGAGTCATATGATGAGAGGCACCAGAGTCAAAAAGCCAGACAGACGAAGAGATACCTGAAGAAGACCCAAGCAAACCTGAATGAAGAGATGAAACAACGGAAGCAGATGGAGATGGCTGAGAGGTAGACAATATGCTGAAGTTGACTAATCTGAGCAGTCAAGGAAGCCAAGTCAAGATCAGGAGTCGGAGCAGATGCAACATACGCAATGGGAGGAGCTCGGAAGTGGTTCTGAGATTGCTGAAAAAATGAGGCAGGCTAACGTCCCTTCTTGGAACAGTGGTACTTCCAATGGCCCTTCT